>CATNEM010000310.1:0-165000 GCA_950096795.1 Macrostomum cliftonense | reverse complement strand
GTCTGTCAGCATCTGGAAGACTGCAATACCCGTCTGTCAGCATCTGGAAGACTGCAATACCCGTCTGTCAGCATCTGGAAGACTGCAATACCCGTCTGTCAGCATCTGGAAGACTGTAATACCATTGCTTAGTATTTAAACACCAATAAACTGTACATTTAAAAGTAAGTTTGATTTCTTAAGCGTACTTTACACGTGATTGATGAATTGCTTTGTTCAATTCTTGTGAAGGAAGATACGAGCAGTTATAATCCAGTGATAATTCATTCACAGCAGTAAATCAACAGCTTACGGCGAACAAAAAAGTTATCAATTCGACATTTACAATCTATACGCTCCTACTAAACTGTCATGATGAAATAATTATAATTTTAATTTCGATTCTTCAAAAAAACTCGAAATTTCTTCCATTTCTCTCGCAATGACTCCAAACTGGAGTAAGAAGCGTGCTTTTTCCTGTGTAAAAATTCACGATTCTTGCAGATTCAGTTTGCTTAATAGGCGTTTGAAAAAGTTTTCTTCCTTCGTATTTTTTGCTTATCTATAATGATCTGCTACTTTCTGACTCATTGGTTGGGCCTCATCGGCTTTTGGCGTGCCGCGGGCTCCCTGAGTTTGAGATACACAGGCTATACATGGGATAACATGGTTTGATAATGAAACGGGTGTTTATAGGGTAACCATACAGGTGTTTTTAGGGTAGCCAGGTGTGTTTAGGATAACCATGCAGTTTTGTTTTGGGTAACCACGTATGTTAGGGTAAATAATGTGTGCTTAGGGTAACTATGTATGGTTACGGTAACTACATGTGGGTACTCGCTTTTTTTAAAAGGGAGTTGTAGCCTAGTGGCTAGGGCGCCTGCCTTATGACCGAAAGTTTGTGGGTTCGAATCCCGGACAATTTGTGCCCTTGAGCAAGTCACTTAATCCCGCATTGTTTCAGTCCACCCAGCTGTGATTGGGTACCAGCATATGCTGGGTGATAACTGATCCTGAAGCAGGCCCATCTTATCCTGTAACTGTGCGGCTTTGTGAGTGAAGACTCACTGTTCGCCAGGCAGGTTCAAAATAAAAAATGGAGCTGGCAGTGGGGTGCCTACCATGCCCGAGAGTGTTTCAGGTGCAACTGGGTGTGCAGTCTTCACCTGCATCAGCACCCGCGCTACAGGTTTACCTGTCAGCGTCTGTTATTATTCTATTATTATGTGGGTACGTTTAGGGTGTTTGCGGGGTAGCCCGAGGTTGCATTAGGTATTTCTCGGTGAGCTGGTGCAGTCGAGTGTACTTAGGTATTTCTGAAGAGCCTACGTCACTATGCTAGGGGGATTTTAGCTACACTACGCATCCAAAACAAGGACCCGAAAAACAGGGTACGGACGAGTTGAGCCACGTTGGCGACACCAATTATCGTCAAGTCGCTGACCATTGACCACTGCAACAAGCAGGTGAGTGACTTACCGACCAATTTACTCGCATGCAAACAACACATTGGCTGTATTTTTTTAAAAAAACTGCATGGACAAAATTCTAGTCTTTAATTGGGCCCGTGAAGCGATGTGACCTTCACGACTCAATCTCAGCTGTCAATCTTTAATCCAAGATCGAGCCAATTTTTCGAGAATTTTTTCTGCGGAGGCAAAAAATTCAGCCTTTCCCTGCGTCGCTTTCAGTCGTTTTTCCACCCCAGACTAGCCCTGATAGTAGAATTTCTTGTTACTTATAAATTAGTTAATATTGGGGGGTTACTAAACAAAAAAAGACTACAGTAAATTTGTGTATTTCTGTTACAATGGAAAGAAAAATCATTTTAAAAAATAATGACACCAGACCTTCTGACCAGATGTACAGCCCACGGCACAGCCGCAGCTAGTTGCGCGGCGCATCCGAGGGCTGTGTACAGCAGCTGCTCAGCTCTGACGGACTGGAGGGGCCGCAACACCCACACTAAATTTACCCAGCTCAAACTGGTACCCGATCTCAGCTGGGTGGACTGAATCAATGCGGGATTAAGGTACCCTTGCTCAAGGGCACAAATTGTCTCCTGAGAGCCGGGGCTCGAACCCACAACCTTCCGGTCACAAGGCAGGCGCTCTAGCCACTAGGCTACAACTCCTCTCTTTTTAATGTTACAGAGGAAGATTTATGACAACCGAAAAATCTGTGGATCAAAATACCTTCTCCCGGTAACCATTGTATGAATTTCCGGTCATTTGTAAATAAATCAATATTGGGGGCCAAATAAGGCTAGTCTACTATACTAAACAGACTGCAGTGAATTTTTATATTTTTAATACAATGGAAGATTGACAAAACTGATAAATCTGAGAAAAATATCAAATACCTCCTCCTGGTAACCATGGTAACCAGAGAAAACAACGGCTCCGACGGATGGCTGCAAATACTGAAGAGCCAGGCTGACTTCCTGCATGTGGTTGCAAGTGCTGCTAGGAGCAGGTATTTAAGTAAAATAGCTTTTTTTACAGACCCATACAAATTGCTTCAATTTAATAAATAGTAAAGACCTGGTTCGACATCTTTTGCAGCAGCTGTATTTAAACAGCTATTGGCTAGGCAAGAGCGCGGACCACCAGCAAAGGCGCTCCATCTGATTTCCCTATTGGTTGGCTGGCTAAGTATAAATAAAGATAGCAAAGAATGTAATTGAATTAAATAATAAGAAGTTAAAGCAGAGGCAGTAAAAACGAGACGATATAGAGAAGACACACAGGAGAATAGAGACGATATAGAGAAGACACACGGGAGAATAGAGACGATATAGAGAAGATACACGGGAGAATAGAGACGATATACAGAAGACACACGGGAGAAATGAGAGGATATACAGAAGACACACGGGAGAAATGAGAGGATATACAGAAGACACACGGGAGAAATGAGAGGATATACAGAAGACACACGGGAGAATGGAGACGATATACAGAAGACACACGGGAGAAATGAGACGATATAGAGAAGACACGCGGGAGAAAGGAGCCGATGTAGAGAAGACACACGGGAGAAAGGAGACGATATACAGAAGACACACGGGAGAAAGGAGCCGATGTAGAGAAGACACACGGGAGAAAGGAGACGATATACAGAAGACACACGGGAGAAATGGAGACGATATAGAGAAGACGCTTTCCTTTTCGCATGCTTCAACATTATTTATTACTTAAAGTAGAACTAGCGCATTTTTTCTGCAAAATAATGTAAAAAGGAAAAAATCACGCAAGCACACATTTTACAAGCGATAAACGTCAGACTCCATAGATATGATATCGTTCTGATATAGATATAGTGGCTTCAGAGTCCACCAGAAAAATCTGACAGCAATATATTTGTATTTCCAAAGAGAAAAAAGTAATTATGCCTGAAAAAAGAAACCGTATAAGATTATTATATCTTCAAATTATGCGAGGCCACTGAAAAGCATTTCTATATAAAGGACGTGTTCTTTCGGCCAATCGCCACATTAAGACGAAATATTAAAAAAAACTGATTGATAAATATTTTACTGCTCAGATAGATAGTGCTATAATCTATCAGTCAGTATTGACACATGCATTCTTAGAGAGAAAAATAGAATGCCTTTGCAACAACATGTCAAATAGTTGATGCTGGGACAACCTCGACACTCATTCGAATATGGAAGTATTTAAATAATTTCATTTACAATGGAAGCATGAACAGACTGAACTACTTGTTCTTTTGTTCAGTAGTAAAGTGGGAATTTTATTATATTGACAAAATGATAATCTTTAACAGCGAGACAGCAAAGGAATTAATTATTTATATCTAATATAGTTTGACTAGCTCCACCAATGCCAACATGCTGATTGTTAGTTCGGCCACTGCAACACTTGCAACACCTTAGCACATTTATTCAACATTAGAGGAAAGAGAAAAAATGAGGATTGATGAAACTGCAACGAGTACGTTAGTTTTTTTATACAGGTTGTGAAAGCGAAATCGTAGATAATGGCACGCTGTAATCGGGTTTGGAATGGCAGGGGGAGAGCGTTGAGCCTTAGCAATAAGGAGACGGGAAGAGGCATAGATTAGAGACATAGAGAGATTAAATTAAAGAAATAACAAGAGATGCATGACACATAGTTGATAGAGAAAGAGAAGGATTGAGGAAAGACATGGAGAAGAGATGAACCATGGGGACAGAGAATAAAGGAGAGATAGATCATGGGGATAGAGGAAATAGGGAGAGATAGATCATTGGGATAGGGAAAATAGGGAGAGATAGATCATGGGGATACACGAAATAGAAAAGATAGATCATTGGGATAGGGAAAATAGGGAGAGATAGATCATGGGGATAGAATAAATAAGAGAGATAGATCATGGGGATAGAGGAAATAGGGAGAGATAGATCATGGGGATAGAGGAAATAGGGAGAGATAGATCATGGAGATAGGAAATAGAAGAGATAGATCATGGAGATAGAGGAAATAGAAGAGATAGATCATGGGGATAGAGGAAATAGGGAGAGATAGATCATGGGGATAGAGGAGATAGGAAGGTGAGAGATCAAGGGGATACAGGAGATAGAAAGGAGAGAGATCATGGGGATACAGGAGATAGAAAGGAGAGAGATCATGGGGATAGAAGAGATAGAAATTAGAGATAGATCATGGGGATAGAAGACATAGAAAGTAGAGATAAATCATGGATAGAGGGGATAGAAAGTAGAGATAGATCATTGGGGTAGAGGATAAATTAGAATAACTAGATCATTAAGACAAGAGAAAGCACAAGGAGACGAAATAGAGAGATAGAGTGGGAGCAATAGAGAAAGGGAAGTTGAAAGACATAAGCCTCTGTGAGATAAGAAGCATCTGTGAATAGAAACCAAAAAAAAACATTAGCCACCAATGACAGATGTTCCCAGATGTTTTAAATAGAAGCAAAGACAGCCTTAAGGCCAACAGAAATGAAACGACAAAAAATTCACTCGCACGTGAACAGCCAAATCTCGAGTTCCTGCACAACAAAGTCCTCAGTAGAGCCGGTCAGCACCGGACTAGCAAAAGTGTCGCTAGGCTGACTGCGGCCCCTATAGAGTCCAGCGTCCAGCCAGATTGCGCCAGAGCCAACAGTGAAGGAATCAACGGCGCCCCGTTCAAAGAAAGAATTCTCCCCAGTCCAGGCGTAGTGATAGAAATCGTTAGTCAGCGGGTTGTGAACGTCGTCGTCTGACGACGAATCGTCTTCATTGTCGTCGTCGTCGTATAAAGAGCCGGCGGCTGCGGCGGCGGCCGCCGTGACCATGTCGACGCCGGGGTCGCTATTGATATCTTTAGCGGCGGCGGCCGATCGTAGCTGACCAATCGGATGCGACCAGCGGAACACGAAGGTCTCACCGGTGCCGTAGTAGTGCTCGGAGATTCGTGGCGGGCCGGACAGGCAGGCGCCGAATAGTCGGTTTTTAGTGTCGGCGACGAGCAGCAGGCAGTAGGCGTCCGCGTCGGCGCCTGCGTGACAGGCTCTGTAGGCCGACGCCAGGGAGAAGCCGTGCCGACTGGCCCGATAGAGCAGGCGCAGATCGCTGCCTTCGGCTCGCGGCGGCAACCGGCGCACCAGGTGACGCAATCGGCGCCCGTTCAACAGGCGCGACTCGCCGCCCAGCAGGCGGGGCAGCGGCAGCCTGTCGGCGGGCACCCCGGCTGGATCGGCGCTGACGAGGCGCCAGCCAGCGGCCTCGTCGACGGTGTTGCCGCTTGACAACGACGACGGCTCGGCTTCAACAAAAGCCGGCGCCGCTTCCCGACCTAATGATTGGCCGTCGGGACGGCGCTCGTCGAATCGATCGTCGCTGCTGTCGTTGTTGCCGCCGCTGGGAGGCGCCAGGGCGGGCAGGGATCGCAGAAAGTCGCGCAGCAATTCGGCAACGCGCGAGTCGACGCGAAAACGAAGCGACGTCTGCCGGCTGGCCGAGGTTAAACGGCGCCTGCGACGCTTGACGGAGGCCTGCGGCTGCTGCGGCTTCGGCGACGGAGGCGGCGGCGGAGTGGAAGGCGCGGCGTCCGATGGGACCTGATCACGTGCAGGGGATGAAATATTAATAATTATATAGATGAGAGAGGGGGGCTGAGACTAAGAACAGGGGACAAGGTATCTGAGATTAGGAACTGGGGATCTGAGATTAGGGACTGGGGATCTGAGATTAGGGACTGGGGATCTGAGATCAGGGACAGGGGATCTGAGATTAGAGATAGGGGATCTGAGATTAGGGATAGGGGATCTGAAATTAGGAACAGGGGATCTGAGATTAGGGATAGGGGATCTGAGATTAGGGACTGGGGATCTGAGATCAGGGAAAGGGGATCTGAGATTAGGGATAGGGGATCTGAGATTAGGGACTGGGGATCTGAGATTAGGAACAGGGGATCTGAGATTAGGGATAGGGGATCTGACTCTGAGATTAGGGACTGGGGATCTGAGATCAGGGACAGGGGATCTGAGATTAGGGATAGGGGATCTGAGATTAGGGATAGGGGATCTGAAATTAGGAACAGGGGATCTGAGATTAGGGATAGGGGATCTGAGATTAGGGACTGGGGATCTGAGATCAGGGAAAGGGGATCTGAGATTAGGGATAGGGGATCTGAGATTAGGGACTGGGGATCTGAGATTAGGGACAGGGGATCTGAGATTAGGGATAGGGGATCTGAGCTTAGGGATAGGGGATCTGAGCTTAGGGATAGGGGATCTGAGATTAGGGATAGGGGATCTGAGATTAGGGACTGGGGATCTGAGATCAGGGACAGGGGATCTGAGATTAGGGATAGGGGATCTGAGATTAGGAACAGGGGATCTGAGATTAGGGATAGGGGATCTGAGATTAGGGACTGGGGATCTGAGATCAGGGACAGGGGATCTGAGATTAGAGATAGGGGATCTGAGATTAGGGATAGGGGATCTGAAATTAGGAACAGGGGATCTGAGATTAGGGATAGGGGATCTGAGATTAGGGACTGGGGATCTGAGATCAGGGAAAGGGGATCTGAGATTAGGGATAGGGGATCTGAGATTAGGGACTGGGGATCTGAGATTAGGGACTGGGGATCTAAGATTAGGGATAGGGGATCTGAGCTTAGGGATAGGGGATCTGAGATTAGGGATAGGGGATCTGAGCTTAGGGATAGGGGATCTGAGATTAGGGATAGGGGATCTGAGATTAGGGATAGGGGATTTGAGATGAGGGACAGGTTACGTTAAAATTAACAGTAGGCCAAACCTTGAGAGCGACCTCCAGCCACACAGGTCCGGGTCCCTGCGGCCACACGGCGCCAATGGACTGCAGGTCGGCCAGCTCGTGGGTGAGGCAGAACGCCTCGGCGCCTGTGGCCAGGACCAGCGGATCGTCGGAGTCCGGATCGAACAGCAGAGTCTCCGGCGTCACCAGCAGCGTGCCGGATACGACGGTCGGGGTCTCCCGAGAGTCAGCCTCGGCGGATTGCTCGCTGGACTCGCTAGCCTCTGTCCAGGCAGCCGTGGCCAGGCCGGCGCGAGTTTTTACAAACTGCCGCTCGCTCGGATCTTCCACTCGTTCAACGTGGCCGGGCGCCGGAGCCGACGGGCAGCCAAGATCGTCGTCGGCCACGGCGGCCAACGAGGCGGCTACGGCGGCGGCCGATTTGGCGGCTTCCAAAGCCGCCGCGGCCTCGGAATCGGGCAGGAGTAGCCGGGTGCCGGGGAACAGGTCGCGGGTTGGCAGGCGGTTCAGCCGGCGCAGCTCGGAGGGCGTGCTGCGATAACGGGCAGCGAGGCCTTCCAGAGTGTCGCCTGGCTGCACCTGCCGATTCCGCGTTGAGATAATGTAGAAAAGTAATGCCTCCCCTGTCTGACACACATCTCTATCCCTGCTTCCCCTGTCTGACACACATCTCTATCCCTGCTTCCCCTGTCTGACACACATCTCTATTCCTGCTTCCCCTGTCTGACACACATCACTATCACTGCTTCCCGTGTCTGACACACATCTCTATCACTGCTTCCCGTGTCTGACACACATCTCTATCACTGCTTCCCCTGTCTGACACACATCTCTATCACTGCTTCCCCTGTCTGACACACATCTCTATCCCTGCTTCCCCTGTCTGACACACATCTCTATCCCTGCTTCCCGTGTCTGACACACATCTCTATCACTGCTTCCCCTGTCTGACACACATCTCTATCCCTGCTTCCCCTGTCTGACACACATCACTATCCCTGCTTCCCCTGTCTGACACACATCTCTATCCCTGCTTCCCCTGTCTGACACACATCTATTACTGCTTCCCCTGTCTGACACACATCTATTCCTGCTTCCCGTGTCTGACACACATCTATCCCTGCTTCCCGTGTCTGACACACATCCATCCCTGCTTCCCGTGTCTGACACACATCTATCCCTGCTTCCCGTGTCTGACACATCCATCCCTGCTTCCTGTGTCTGACACACATCTACTCCTGCTTCCCGTGTCTGACACACATCTACTCCTGCTTCCCGTGTCTGACACACATCTATTCCTGCTTCCCGTATCTGAAACACATCTATTCCTGCTTCCCCTATCTGACACACATCTACTCCTGCTTCCCGTGTCTGACACACATCTACTCCTGCTTCCCGTGTCTGACACACATCTACTCCTGCTTCCCGTGTCTGACACACATCTATTCCTGCTTCCCGTGTCTGACACACATCTATTCCTGCTTCCCGTGTCTGACACATCTATCCCTGCTTCCCCTGTCTGACACAAATATTTATCCTGTCTCTTCTGTCTGGCGAAATTTTTATTTCTGGATCCCGCTTCTAATCTATCTTGTTATCTTGTTGATTGACCTCAATCTTAACTTATGTCTCATCTAAGTAATTTTATTAATTCCTGTTGATTTAAGATCTATATCTGTAATTCTGCATGGAAATTTGACTCAAAAAAGTAAGTTTTAGTAAAATTGCTTTCTGGAAAATCTTAGTGTTTGAAAAAAAGCATTATATAAAGATCTGAGACTGCTTGCTTACCTCGTGAACAATAGTGGGCAACTTTGTTATTGAATCTTGGACTTTAACATTCTTCATTGCTCTATCATTTGATTTTTGTGACCTAAATGAACAGATTAGCTTCTGAAATAATGATATATGAATTAAATAACATTTATTTAATTCAACAGAAATGTTATTTAAATAAGCAGATCATTTGTAGTTAATGCACTTGTACTTGTCTATTATATAATTAAATTAAACTATTAAACTATAAACGAAAGTTTCACGGGGACATAGCTTTCTTGCTAGAGGATTACCAGAACTGACTAAAATCTAGGCATAGACAACCATGAACCGTATGCTAATTTCTTGCCAATAAATGTTTAAGGTAACAAAATAATGCCTTACATTGATTACTATTTTACTAGTGGGATGAAAAATAAAAGTTTGGTTAACAAGAAATTAGAATAATAGCTTGAGTTTTTTGGTCAAGATTATTATATAAAACTTACAAGTATATAGCTACTTAAAAGAAGGTTTTGTAGTAATAATTTATATAGTCTATTCATATCCCAGACTATTTTTAAAGACAAAAGATTAAGCAAATTGGTAAAATAAGTCATATTCCTAGTTGACATAACAAATTTTTAACAGTGCTTTAAATATAGGTCCTATTTTAAATAATTAAAATTATATGCAAATACTATATAGTGAACAATAAAAAATATTGAATAAATTGAATGACACAAGGAAGAGGTCTAAAAACTCATATTTATTATTTAGCAAAAAGAAATCAAGTAGCAAAGGTATATAAAATGAATGAAGTATATTTTAAATTATTTAATAATTTATATTCAATTCTTTATATAAATAGGGTTTTCATGAATAATAATTGAGGAACTATAATGTCCAAATAAAACCTGAGTCCTAGGTAAAGATTTCACAGAATGATATTTTGTATTTCCCAAGCATGTCCAAAGGGTCGTTCTAAATTTTAGGCACACAGTAAAATTTAAACAATTTTTTACTTTTTTTAATGGCAATTGCTGCAAATAAAATAAACGAGGAAGCATTTATCATACATAAAAAGAAAAAATATGCAGCTTTAAAAAAATTAACGCGCTCTAACCATCGCTGCTTATACTGCGATATCTGGCCGATTGAAAATTTAAAAAAAACTTTTCATGTGGCTGTTAATTTTTTAGTGCATCGACTTTGATGCTATACAGTGAGCGCAAAGCGATGTTGCAAAACATTATTTTAGAAAATTAATGATCCAAGAAAGTAAATTTATAAATTTTTAGAGTCAAATGTTTACGAAAATAACCGTGTCGCTTTAAAATCAACTAAAAAAACTTCAATCCAAAAACACGCGTTTAAATATATATTCATTATTTATCAGATTTTTTTATTTCAAGCATGTCTATCAAACTTTAGCAATTTTTTCATGATTTAGCACCATTTTTTTACTTAATAATCGAAAATTTATGGTTGGCAAGCTGATATTCTATATAAAATAAATTTATGAACTTCTGTATCATAATTGCTAATCACAAAAAATGATTTCAGAAACCAAGCTAGACATTCCTCTGGTGCTCTGATCAGCCTCAAATTTTACATGCATGTTGAGTGCAATAGTATGAGCAAATGATTTTTTTTCAAAAAACCAAAAGTTTTTTTTTATGATTATTTTTGTGTTGAATTTGATTACATGTAATTATAAATTTAAGAAACCAAGCTGCAGAAGCAATTATTGAAAACTGGATAAATAAAATCTACTAAAGTGTTTAGAAAATAGTAGGCTTCGAATGAATTTTTTTGGTTTTCAAATAAGTATCTTTAAAACTGAATTATAAGCATCTTTATTATTATGTATAAAATATGTGTTACAGTAATGCACATGCTTATAGTAGAAAATTTTTTAAGAAAAAAAACAGAAGTTTCTGACTATCTTTTTTATTTTAGGGAGAAAAATTGATGCAAAAATCAAATGAATAATCGATTAAGTTTTCTGAAACTGAAGTTTAATATATTATCCACACAATTATCTTTTTTATTCTTAATTATAATACTTTTCAGTGCTGCTTATATTACTTTCCCACTGCAGCCAGTCATGGGTAAATCTATATTTACGTCCGTATTAGTAAGTTTTTTAATTTTAGGATACGCTAGATGACTACGTCCAATACAACATAAGTCAAGAAAGACGGGTGTAAGGGGGGTGAGTGTTGGCAACATATGGAGCAGAGCTAACATCCCCACCATAACCACCTGTGCGAACTGCATCACTAGATGGTCCCACACACAACAAATTCCTGAGAAAGAAATAGTTTAAACAAAGACTTGCATCTTTGTTGAACCTGTCCACCTCGAAGCAATTTCGATAAAAGGGATTTCTGGGACGAGACATCCAGTATAGAGCAGATACAAGTATAAGTCAGCATAGTCTAGTAGTACTAGAAACATGGAAGAAGTCCTTGCAGGGCTTGCTGTGCATGCGCATTCACTCCGACTCTAAAATTTAAGTGGATGAAGTGTGAAGGCTGTTCTCGACGGTATCAGTGCGAATTGCATCGATCTCCCTCTCCGAGCTGATCTATACATGTGTCACTTTTCTGCAGTGTTCTGTGCGCTACTCAGAGAGACGACGCTGTCTGGCGCTAATTAACTGAAAAACCTCGGCTGGTTGACTTGCAAGGTTGCAATGTCTAGTGTAAAAGCTAAATTCAATAGCATAGCTCGTATTTTAGCTATTATTAAATGAGCTTTTTAATATAGCCATAAACTATAATTTTTGCATAAAATTTTCTCTGGCGTCTTCTCAACCCCAAGTAAGTTTTCTGAAACCCACTACTCTTAGTGGGTAAGCGTAAGAAGTAGCATCCCTGAAATCAAAGTTTCATCTCCACCATTGAACGAAAGCTGTTTTACCACGCAATAATGTACAAGTGGGGCATGCATGTGCTCTATCTTGGGAATTACTTACCAGCGTGTGTAACTACTAGAATCGAACGGAGGGATTCCAAAAGTTGCGCATGCCTGCCAAATACCAGATTTTAACCCCAGAACTATTCCAGTAGCTATTAGCAGAAACCAGCGGTAAATAATTAAGAAAAGTTATAAGATAGTAAACCATGTATGATATGATCTACGAAGCGTGTTTAAAAAAATGGATGGCTTCAAGAGCAACGCATCGTCGGGTATGATCAGGTTACCGGTAATAGCTCGTATTAGACATGTGAATGCATGTAGTGCCAGAATGTTTAGCTAACTAATGACAATCGACTATGCAGATTAATGTAGGTTGTCCCAAGGCTACTTTTAGTGTAAAGAGCTGTCAATGTCTGTGATTCGCATGTTGGGCTGAGTAGAAAAGATTAACTTAGAAAGGCTCGTGATGTTCTCTGATCAACAATTACATTAATTTTAAGCTGGAATTTTGCTTGAAAATTTTGTCATACATATGTATCTTCTCCTTTGCAGAACAACCCAAGGACGACGGCAACTTAAGAAGACTTATACTACAAGTGGTCCTGAAATAATACTGCCTAGGACCACTAAGAGTCACTGTTTTGTCGAGTAGACCGTAGACGATCGGGCATAAAAAATAATACATCCTAATTTTTTACCATACTAACTTGAAGTACTGTAGAAATGCTTCTGAAATTTATGCAGATAATACTAAAAACGCCACCATTTATGTTAATAGATATTCACATACAAAAAATTATTGTGATTTATTTTTTAACCATATTCATAAAGTGTCTTTTCTTTGGCTATATAACAAAAGCATCCCATTTGATTTTCGTGCTCCAATACTTTCCTGCTTTACAGGTTTTTTTAATTCAAGAAAGTTTTAGTCATCTAAAAATTTACCTGAAAATTTACCTTAACCTTTAAAATTTATCTGAACATCTTAATCTGAAGATTTATATATCACGAGAAAATATTCTTCTTGCCTTTTTTATTTCCAACCAGATCTTCAAATTAAAAATTGTATTGTATATAAAAAAATTTCTCATGTTTGAAATTTCTTATCTGTGCAAGCGTAGTTATGCATTTTCATTTAATTCTAATCGATTGCTTTTTTATAAAGTTTTTGCGAATTGAATTTTCTTATCATTTCTTACTATATCATCTTAAAATTAGTTTTTTTGAGTTTGATTTTACAACGAGCTGTGTTACTTTCACTTGCTTGCTTGTGAATGGTATTAAATGGTTAAATATAATGTGTGCATACAAATGAAATTTTAACAATTTTTTTGTGAATTTCATGATTATGCCCAAGGAAAAAATTATTTAAGTAATGTATTTAAATTACGCACGCTTTAGTACTTTCATGCCTTTTAAGGATCAAGCTTAAATTAAGTCGGTTACTTTTGTGAAAATTTGCAAAATAAGTCAAAAGAACTAACTAACAGAGATAAAAATCACAGATATAATGACACAGGTGTATTTTTATAATAGATTAACGCTAAACTGCAATTGCACAAGGCAATGCGCTGTAATAAATAATTTATCTTGTAGTTAAAATACAGCCGTTTTTATTAAAGCAAAAGTTATTTGCAATAGTGACGAGAGGAAGAAAAACAAATAAAAAATAAGCACTTTTGTCTTTAACGTTAAAGACAAAACAATATCTATAAGAAAGCAGTTAAAAACGTTATAAAATAAAATTTGGTCTTTATTATGGTTTCTTTTACCATTCTTTCATCGTTATAAATGGCCACTTGTTAAAAACAAACAACAAATATTTAGATCCCATAAAGCTGTTATCTTGTGGTTTTAGGCATAAATTTTGGTTCCCCACCAAAAGTTTTAATGATTTGGAGCTTTTGGTCACTGTTCATAATTTTTTTTCTGATTTCAGTTTTTGATGCCCTAAGTTTGAGAACGACCCCAGAAAAGTACATGATGCGATTAAAGTATCTCTTTTGATCTAACCAAATAACTAAACATATTTCTTGATTGAAGCACAGTATTACATGTAAAGGGTGAAGAGAGATCTAATTATCAATGCTAGGTACAATCTACTTAGGCAGTGCTTATTCCCATGGTTCCGTGCCAATAAGCCCAGTTTTATCCACATGGCGCCGTATGTATGCTACACAGACTATAAAGTAAAATAGGGCCTATAAAAGAATAATTTTTACTAGCTTTAGGCCCTACTCAAAAAAATTCGACCGTTAAATTTAAAAAATTCTTGGATTTTTTATGCCGCTTTCTGGGTTTATTTTTTCGCTGGGTGCAGGATGCGATTTCGCATCCTGTCACTAATTTCAGGATGCGATTTAAAGGGTCGGGATGCTATACATGGGTGCGCAATTTCGAAAAGTAGTAACTTAGTTGGGCAAAAATTTCAAAGGACCAAAAAAAAAAGGTCCCGCGACCTTATAAGCCTAAATCTTTCTAATTTTTCCGTTTACCTCTATATTTTGCGACAAAACAGCCGACTGTTGCGCACATATGATGCATCCCTATCGCAACAAACGATAAAACAAAACAAAAAACTAGATGCGAAATCGCATCCTAGGTCAACTTTCAGGATGCGATTCTTGGGGTCAGGATGCTATAGCATCCCTATCGCACAAAAAAAACCCAGGCCGCTTTCATACTTACGTTAGCCCCTTCCACTAATTGCAACTGGCAGTCTACGAAAGATGCTAACTTTCTTAGAATTTGAGAAATTAGTTTCATTTTCTGAATTCTGCTTCAGGTTTACGAGACGAATGTTTATTACGAAAAATTAAATTATGATTGTTGTGGATTGTACAAGGACTTGTGGATTGTGCAGAGAATTGACTGATTAGCCGGCGAGGGCTGATTTTCAGAAACTCCTACCTGAACACAGATTTCCTTAGACAAGGACGTCTTCCTTAAACAAGAATGTCTTCTACTGGTGGTCCTTGTTCGATACGATCTATCCGATCTAAAAAAACGCGCACTGGTTAACTCAACTGCCAGTTGCCTCTGTAACTACAACTGCTAGTAATATGCTTCTCCGTGGGCACTTTACGAACTCAGATTTGTTCCGGAGTGGGATTGGCCTATACTTGATTGATGTATCGAATAACTGCAGATTCAATTTACCCATAGACTAAATGACGAAACTGCCTTTGAATGCCTTACCCATGGGAGAGGAGGAGGGTGCTTTTTTTGCTCTTACGCCACAGTCCGATAGCGGCGCTTGAGCAACAGCGAGTCAAATATGCGCGGCTCTCGCCAATCCACTAGTCTGCTGAAGCAACCCCCTTTGGACCAAGGGAGAGAACAATGCAACCTATCTCCACCCAATTGGGTAGTACGGGGCTCCCCTTACACTGCACCTCTGCCGACGCTACTGAATGAGTCAATTATCAGAATTACATGCATCGGCCAAATAGGATGATGATAGCTGCAGTCCAATTACTTAACCGAACTCTTCTTACTTAAATCCTAACGAAAACGTACACGCAAATGTACGCGAAACCGTCAAGCCACTCAGTATTATTGGCTGACTAAAACGACACGCAAAAATTAGACAAGAAGCTTTCCTAATAGCTGTCAGCCCAGAAGCTGTCAATTTTTCAGTCTCTGTCGACATATTTCATTTAGCTAAGTGACGAACTCGATACAAAAAACATCAATACTTTGAGGTGACTATTTGGCACTTATAGATAATTAGTCAGTTTACATTGATCAATGAGAGTTTTACACAAATTACATAAAAATTAGGCAGTCTGGATAAATGTGCGTTGAGTATAAAAAGCTCCAGGCTGAACTGATTTCTGCGAGTTGCTTCTGTCTTGTGGCTGATCCTCGCTTCTAACTAGACTCGTGCTCAAAACTATGATTCAAGTCGCGCCCGTTATCAGC
The DNA here is from genome assembly GCA_950096795.1 of Macrostomum cliftonense. Taxonomy (NCBI): domain Eukaryota; kingdom Metazoa; phylum Platyhelminthes; family Macrostomidae; genus Macrostomum; species Macrostomum cliftonense. The sequence continues at coordinate 149,162 of CATNEM010000310.1, read as the reverse complement.
ACCCAAAAGTTTGATCAACGCCTCAGTCGATCTGGCGCTCACATTTTTGATTTTATTAGTGAAAGCCAGTGGCCACTGCTAGTCCGTTTCCTTCTGCAAGATGATGTAGCTGGACTACGAAATTTCTCAGAGAGTCGCTTAGACAACTGGCCGGTCTTCCTGACCAGCTGTGACCGCAGCGGTGGCCTGCGCTATTGTGCACCAGAGTTTCAGGCAAGCTCCAACGGAACAAATTGGAGTTCGAGCCTCATCTCTGGTCCTCGCAACAGGCATAATCAGCCAACTAATCCATTTCTGATGGCGGTCATGTTCAATGCGAAGCACTGCTGCGAATTTATGAAAAGCTCGGCTCCACAGTTGGACCTGGCCGAAGTAAAGGAGTGGGGCTTCACTGCTTATCACGTACTGTTCCTAGGATTGAAGGCGCAGGAACAAGACTCGGATGGTCAGCTAACAATGAGTAGCAAGTTGATGTACGTGCGGTTCTTTCTCAAAGACTTCTTTAGTGCGGAACAGGTTGATCAAATGTCTCGTCAGACCAACTGCCTCGGTATGCGGCCCCTGGACTGGGGCGTGTACGCCGGCGAGCTGCAGATAGTTGAAAAGCTGATGTACCGCAACCACAGCTGCGGCGTGGTGGCTTGCGTCGCCGGCGCAATGGAGCACGTCAAAATCGACCTGTCTGATTCCATCTGTCCAGGACCGGAGCGATTTCTAACACCTTTGTCAATCATGGCTGACGTGTGCGAGAAACAGCTGGACGCACTGCGCAGCATGAGCATTTTCCGCCGGCCTTTGGTGATTGCGGCCGGCATTGACGCCATGTTTGCGCGCTGTCGCTGGCTGCTTATTGCAAACATTGCGGAACGAATTTTCCACCTCATATTGACGCTGTTCTTCTTCGACTACACTGTTAGCGATCATCTCGTCGGCGTTTGTACAAACGTCAGCGGAGACGCCCTCCCGACTGGTTTCAAGTTAACCATTGTTTACAGTTTGGGGGCGAGTGTCTGGCAGCTTAGCGTCTCTATTCTCGGAGCCGCCCGCAAGTACCGCTACAGGCGACGCGTTGGCTATCCGATCTCATTGGGCGCAAGCTTCAGCTTCGAGATGCGCTGGTACATGCCCTACCTGGTCTGCGGTCTGCTGTCTCTCACGATGCTGCTGCTGATGCTAGCTCCGGGCGCGGCCTGTGCAGGCCTGGGCGTTGAGCAGCTGCGCCCGCTCATCGGCTGTCTGATGCTTGCGCACGCTCTATTCAGCATCCTGTTCATCCTTGTGCTAAGCCGCTTCATACCAGGCGTATCCAGATTCACGAACAGCTTCTACAACAGTTTTGCTATGTTTGGCAACTTTCTCATCTGCTACATCCTGCTGCTGCTGCTGTTCGCCCGACTGTTCCAGGCATCAGGAAGATTTGAGCAGCAGCAACTAAAGCAGACAAGCTTCGCTAGAAGCTGTAATGTCAGCGGCGATATCAGTGCCGCGAATCAACAGCCAGCTTTTATGGAGTCCTTCTATTGGGCCTTCCTGTTGACACTGAACGTTGTCGATACGAGTACATTTAAGCCGACTGTCGATCGGTTGGACCTGCTGGTGACGCTATTCGCATTCATGATCCTTGTGCCCATTGTGTTCATTAATTTTGTCACGGGCGTTCTGTCCAGCGTTGTTAGCCACAGCATGGACCGCGACATTGAGTTCGGCTACATGCTGAAGCTCAACTTTGCCGAGCACATGGAGACCAGTTATTTCTGGCTTCACAGCCTCATTTGCCGGCTTCGCGGCCAGAAACCCCGGTTGATAATCTCGCTCTGCCTGCCTCTCCGATTGAACTGCAAGTCCATTCAAGAGCTGACTGGTTCGCTGTGAATTAATACCATTCAGAGACTAGCGAGATCAAGAATAAGAGCCACGGATCATTGCGACTGGATTCGATCGTTCTTATTGTTTGAAAAAACCTAAACCATGCACTGTGTTGCAAAAAAACGGGACAGACATTACAGCCCCCTGAAAAATCAGTTGGGTATCCTAGTCACGTGTGACTCATCACTAACTTTCGCTTTCGGTAGCGACTTAAGGGACTCAATGTTTGGTGATTTGCGAATCACCTGACCCGCGAGACGATATTTTTTTTACATTTATTTTCAAGTGGACTAAGATTGCTGTCCCGTTTTTTGAAAAAAACAGTGTATTTCGAAAGGTGTGCAAATTCAAATGTTGCTACTCGTAGTAAACTATCAAGTGCGATATGTTCTTTTCTCATCACACCTATGATTCATTTTCAATACTACGAGTAATTTACTCACTGTATAACTTTATGCTGGTTCCCTACGGGCTTGAATATTTTCTGCTCCTAAAAGTCTCGTCTGAGTATTAGCGAATTACATTAACTGTGCCCCCTCGGGCAACTCCAGCAGGCAGGTCTCTTCATCAGCGCCAAGCAGTCGTACTGCTTGGAGCCGGTGCAGATGGAGCTGCTGCTCAAGCTGCAGGCGCTCTAAGACCAGCGAGGACAGGCGCGAGCTTGGCACTTCATCGACTGCCTGATGATTTTTAAGAACTCACAGCGTACTTTTATGTTGTTTTTGTTGTATTTTTTATGGGTTGAATTTCTATTTAAATCTGCAACTTTCTCGAATCTTCTGGGCATAATTTTTGTGTTTCGAATTACATGCGTACGAAAGGCTGAAAAACAGGAAGCTGGAAAGCTTTAATCAGAGCGAAGACCCGAGTGGCTGAGAAGCGCCAATTAAGGCCTTAGATAGAAGAGTTTACGATTCCGGACAGAAAATTCCAGAATTCAAAGCAAGCACCGTCCTTCAGTTAGCACAACGAAGCAAAAATAATTTTTTAGAAAAATTTTTATGAAGTGTGCCAGAGCTGATTTTTTTGTAGGAGGTTGTGCCACTGCTGAATTGAATGTGCCAGGTGCTTTTGAAGTAAATGTGATTGATTACAGTGATTTATATAGGTTTTAATTGCGCGATTTTTGTGCTAGATTTTGTGCTAGTAGATTGTGGCCTCATTATTAGTGTGCCACGTTTCTTGTGCGTGTTTTCCTGAATATAAGATAATTGTCTCGAGCTTTAATTCTATTAACACAAAATTAATACAACACCTTTACCGCAGGTCAGTTTTCTTTGTTATACTTTTTATATTTTTTTCCGCACGCCAAATTAAATATCACGTGGCATACCGTGTCATAAAGTAATTATAATATCATTGCATTAGAAAAAGTCTGTCTTGAGCTAAACAGTGACGAATCAAATTCAATTCGTGCTATACAGGCATCTACTCTACATGAGTTAATGTAACGAAGCAAAATAATTATGAAATGAAATTTAGATATAAAACATTAGCATTGCAGAAGCATATGCTTTGTTCTATTTACAAAATACAAAATACAAAATATACAAATATACAAAATACAAAAATATACAAAAAATGTATATTCATGCACACCCTGCTTTATTATGTAATTCAGTATTTCTAAAAGATTATCGACAGTTTAGCCATGCTTTCTATTCAATCTCAGTTTCATTTTACTACCTCTGAGAACAGACTGCAGCAATATATTCAGATTCCCTCTCTATTTGTATTGACTAACATGTGTTGTTTTCTTTTGTAGTATATGTTTCTAAATAATGAAATGCCACTTTCATGCTTTTATTCATTGAATAATTTTTACAATGCATAGATAAATTATTGTACATAGGATATCAATCAAAGGCAAGCTAACATGACAGGGAAATGTTAATGCATTTAAACATTGTATTGGTGAACAAAAGGCCAAAGCTAAATTATGTGTAGTTAGGTTGCACAATTCAATAGTAGTATACAAAGTTCAAAAGTAAATTGGCATGTATTTCTGCAATTTTGAGCTATATGGGAAATATATATTGAATAGAATATATTGAATAGAAAGCATGGCTAAACTGTCGATAATCTTTTAGAAATACTGAATTACATAATAAAGCAGGGTGTGCATGAATATACATTTTTTGTATATTTTTGTATTTTGTATATTTGTATATTTTGTATTTTGTATTTTGTAAATAGAACAAAGCATATGCTTCTGCAATGCTAATGTTTTATATCTAAATTTCATTTCATAATTATTTTGCTTCGTTACATTAACTCATGTAGAGTAGATGCCTGTATAGCACGAATTGAATTTGATTCGTCACTGTTTAGCTCAAGACAGACTTTTTCTAATGCAATGATATTATAATTACTTTATGACACGGTATGCCACGTGATATTTAATTTGGCGCGCGGAAAAAAATATAAAAAGTATAACAAAGAAAACTGACCTGCGGTAAAGGTGTTGTATTAATTTTGTGTTAATAGAATTAAAGCTCGAGACAATTATCTTATATTCAGGAAAACACGCACAAGAAACGTGGCACACTAATAATGAGGCCACAATCTACTAGCACAAAATCTAGCACAAAAATCGCGCAATTAAAACCTATATAAATCACTGTAATCAATCACATTTACTTCAAAAGCACCTGGCACATTCAATTCAGCAGTGGCACAACCTCCTACAAAAAAATCAGCTCTGGCACACTTCATAAAAATTTTTCTAAAAAATTATTTTTGCTTCATTGTGCTAACTGAAGGACGGTAAAGCAAGCCTAACGAAAATCTTGGTTAGCAAAGCAACCTTGCTTATTGCCTATTCTACCCCAAACCCGACTCTCTACCCGCTCCCGGCACAAGCTACATGTACATGTCGACTATCTGACAGTCTGGAAAAACTTTGCACTGTTCTGCACACAAAAGTGCACCTGCACTTGCCTGTACACTTCAATCAAACAATGGGGTCTGTTAAGGCAGCAAATTTCGCGAATTTACTGCTATGGACTGAACTGCATGGCATAAAATATTTTGATTGAAAGATTATTCTGCCACATAGATAATAAGATAAGACTCCCCAGCTGACAGCTGAATTTCAAGTTTAAACTTTTTTGTGAATACATTATTTAAAAGGCTGTGTTATCGCTGTTTTGAACAACCAGTTTTTTATCAACCATTTCAATAAAACTTCACAATGCTTCTGATGCTAGATTAGCGAAAAATAATTCTTATTATGCACTATTCGTTTTTCCGGTCTCCTGAAGTTCTAGGAAAAAGTCATAGTGTCTGTTTACTACTAATAAAAGTACAAATCTAATAATTTATTCAGTTCAATGTCACTCAGACAACCAGGGCTTTTTCATAGAAATCAAACCTCGACAAAATTGGCCACATTGAGAGAATCTTCCTGCAATAAATAATCCAAAACTATTCGAGTTTGAGTTTAATCAAATCACGCGTCAGTTGTCAAAACCGTTGGCAACTGGTGCTAAAGTCCCACTGATAAAACTTGGGGAAACTCCTGCACGAGCTTTTGCTTCGCTCAAGAATACATGACTTCAAATACTTGTCACCCGATATTATGGAACCAAACTTTAAGCAGGATAAATAACCGAAACAGTTGCACGGGGACAGTTAAACCTGGGCGCACCGCTCTGATTATGCTATACTGGACAGTTTGGCTCAATGTGAATTTTGCACTCGCACGCCCTGCAAACCTATAGTGACCAGAAGTCCAAGAACAATGGCAGGCAAAGGCGAATAATAGAATAAAGTAAAGGCTTCATATATGGTTTCACTGGTCAGATGCATAGCTTGGTTTGGGGTCTAATATGGCAAGTAAGTTCAAGAAAGCAGAATGAGCAGAAAAAGCAGATCCTACCCCGTCTGTTGGAGAGCTTGATAAAAGTGTTGTTGCAAAAAATTACCACAAAAGCATGTGACTTTTAGACAGCCACCTCCTCTTGAAGCCCAAACTAAGTCTTACACAATAGTCCCAAAATTAGAACAACAGAACAGCGCACTCACAAAATACTGAGGGCTAGCTAAAAAGCAACGAGCAGTGACAATTGCTTTGAGCACTGTTAAACACAACCCACTCTCCGTTTCATCGCCTCAGTGTTTTGATGTAATTTGCAGTTTACCCTTTAGGCTATATGTCTCGTAGAAAATAGCTTTATATATAATATTATTTTATTTCTCTGTTATTTTTTTAGGTTTAATTAGTTCATTTACCGGTTCAACCACAGGAACCGCTATTCACGTGATGCATCCAACAACCAAACTGCAGGATTTGTCATGAAAAATAAGCAGCAAAAAGAGAGAGAGAAAAACAAATGCTAGTATTTTTTCCTGTTCTTATCTTCTTTAGTCTAATAACCTGCCTGCTGCAACGGGTGCGGGCGCCATGTATATCCGCACTTGTTTGCGATATTAAGTTGCAGAGCCGATAAGAGAGGATTATGCCGTTGTAAAGCCAGGGGGTCTCAAATTCGAGTAGTTTCTAGGCTGCAACCTACAAACCTACATGAATCTATTTCCCCTTGATAAAATAATTTGTGTCAAGTCATGCAGGTTTTGAACACAGTTTTTTACTTTATTGCTACAGTTAATGCTACACTTTAATGCTAAGCTGATATTTTATAGTTTATAATAAGCCTGATATTTGCATTTTTTGTTTATCTGAAACTGCGCCGCTCAGAAAAAAATCTTACTAGGGTACAAAGTCTTTGAGCGGAAAAAAATTTCCATGGTTTCGGTGACTTTTTTTACACAGCCACCAATGAGAAAGTAACCGATAGGAACTTTTTCTATTCAGTTTTTAGCTCCAAAGTCTACAGAGAAAAAAGTGCAAGTTTAGCATTAGAAAGGTGAGGATAGAAGGGGGGCGGGTATGCTAATCGCTACATCTTCTGCCACAACCTCAGCCTCGCTTCTCGCAGTCCTGCATGGAAAGCTTTTAGTGGAATTTTCCGTCAGTCTGTCTCCAAAGCCGAGCGTACGCGAAATCCAACCCCCCACCCCCTCCACTGTACGCATCAGCCAAAAAACACGTCATTGAAGTTCCGCACATCTCACCCACCCCTTCTCCCCACTGCTGTCCGCCATAGACAGAGCTGCCCAGTATTTTCTAGGCTAATGCAACAGCAAGGCATTATTTTCCAACAGGAGTTGCCCTCATTAGTTCTCATTGGCTAAGCCAGAATGCCCTGTGTTTTTAGGTCAATACACACACACACGCACACAAGACTGCGCACTCTTAGTGTGTTGGACAGGAGGGGAATGTGGGAGCAGCCCGGGCAACCTGCACGCGTCGGAGTGAACGTTGGGGTGGGCGCAGCGGCTCTGAAATTTCTAAATAAAAGCAACCAGTCGAACAACTGGCATGGGTTTCCCCTTCTGTACTGCGCCAGAAGATATGAGCTTGAAGCAAGAGCCGCTTATTAACAAAAGCTGCTAGACAACGGCTAGACAATCCCTAGAGTACAATTTTAGTAACTAAGGCCTTCTACTTCCCTGTTCGGTAAATTGAGCGCACTTTTTAGCAACAAAATTGCGAAATGCCATTGAAAAAGTACATCACCGATCTTTGGTCTAGAAAGGTAAGCCAAATCCAAAACAAGCAGAGATTTATGAATAATCCTCATATACTATATTAATCAATTCTTTCTGTACTTTTTATGTATAAAAATGAAACGACAAGCGATAAACATGCAATAAATTATCCAGAATAGAAACTAAATCGGCCATAGATAATTAATATTAGATTTGTGCAAACAATGGGAGATTATTTATATGGTTCTAGAGTTAAGCAATAAGCAAATTCACGAGTGGCGTAGCCACGAGTGATCTTTGCTTATTGCTTAACGATGGAACCATATGAATAAGCTTATTGTTACTGTGATTTAACCATAGACTAACTAACATTGCTTAATGCTAAGGGGTGCATTGCTTAACGCTCGTTGCTTAACGCTGCCTGAGCGAATTAAAAATGTTTTTGACTGCATTGGTTTTGGCCATAAACTACGAAATGAACAGAGTACACTTGAGAGAGGCTTTGAGAGGGGGAGAGAGTATGAGACTTGCTTGCAATAAATTACTTTTTTCCGAAAATGCATCTCATTAATTGGAAGCACTTGCCAACTGATTCTCTGAATGGAGTAACAAGCAACGAAATGGAATTTATTTCTGCACTGAGTTCAACCGATCACGCTGATGACTGCGATAAGTAAGGCACTGGAGCGACCACTAGTAGCTGCACCTAAGTTAAATGCCGAAGTCGAATCTTCTAGCAACGTACCTGCCGTAGCTGCCGACGAGGTTGTTAGCGTGACTGTATCGCCGACTGAATCGGCTGGAGCTTCCAACGGAGTTGCTAGTACCTACACTATTACTACTGATACCGAGCCAGTTACATCAAATGACAGCGATAAGAAGCCTACAGTCGTCCTGAATTTCAACGGCAAATTCGAAAACTGCACATTTCAAATCAAGGGGACGTAATTCGGCATGGTTGAATTGTGGTTTACTTTAATAATCCATTAACAATTGAATTAAAATGGTTGTCTATTTGTTACGTACATACAAGTTACAATTTCGTCATGTAATCGTTTCTCCTATTGTACTAGCTGTTCTGGTAGTTCTGTAGTGCCAACTGCTTTTCATTTTCAAATTCTCTAAATTAAACAGGTTACTACCTTTGTCTATGGTAAATTAAAAAACTGCGTTAAGCAATGCACATTTCACTCAAGCGTTGTTATAACGCTAAATCATAGTAACAATAAATCACTTGCATATTGGACTATGGACTATAGAGCTACCAGCATGCCACAACAACACACCAATGGCTAAAAAAAGGCTGCTGGAATTTTCCAAAGCATCCATTTCCATGCGACTCTCGTCTTTCATCTCTCTCTCTCTTCCCCCCTCCGTGTGTATCTCTCTCCCACGCTTCTTTCCTTTGGATCGCGTGTTTACAGGCGCTCTTTTCTGTTCTCTCTGTCTCGCTCTCCTACGAGCGTTGAGCGTTGTCTTCCTCTCCTACATCTTTGGATGAAGCAAATCGTTTTTGTGTACTTTAATTTTGTCTATAGCTTTCTTATTGGTACTGCTCTATCTGCCAAGTACTAACATGTTGAGAGCCTTGATGAGAAAGGAATCTTTTTAACATTTCAATTCCTTTTTCACTAATAGTAGTACTTCTTGGTTATATATGTGACCTTAACTGTCTTCTTTCCTCTCTATAACTATCATCTTCCATGGCTTTTAGAAAGCACTTAGATGATAAATGAGGCCCGAAATTTCTAGGTCAGACCCACTTTTATAGCTGGCACAGACGCCAATCGAGGTGCTTTCCACGCCACCAAATATCAGTTCTATTTCTTGCGTGACCCTTACAACGTCAGCTGTTCAACTTTATTTTAAATTAATTCTAGTCGAAAAAATTATTAGAAAGAAATCGCCATGTCAACAAAAATCTTTCAATGTAAATTCCTGAAGCACGCGGCGCATTTCGTAAACATGTTTTTACCTGCTTACCTATCAAAATTTGTAAATCCAAAACTGTAACGCCTCTTCAGAATGGCAAGCAGGATGTTGAAGAACCGGTCGACGAGGACCCCGACGCTCTGTCGCCCCGTTCCGACGCCGACTGTCGCGACGTGGCCGCCATTGCCCAGTCGTCCTACACGATGGCCACTCTGGACTCGCTGGTTGAGCCGCGCGAGCACTGGCCGCATCACATGGACTTCATCCTGAGCTGCGTTGGCTACGCTGTTGGCTTCGGGTCCATCTGGAGGTGAGTGGGTGTCGGACAGACACAGACAGACACAGACAGACAGACAGACAGACAGACAGACAGACAGACAGACAGACAGGCAGGCAGACAGACACAGACAGACAGACAGACAGACACAGACAGACAGACAGGCAGACACAGACAGACAGACAGACAGACAGACAGACAGACAGACAGACAGACACAGACACACAGGCAGACACAGACAGACAGACACAGACAGACAGACAGGCAGGCAGACAGACACAGACAGACAGACAGACAGACAGGCAGACACAGACAGACAGACAGGCAGACACAGACAGACAGACAGACACAGACAGACAGACAGGGAGACAGACAGACAGACAAACAGACAGACAGACAGACAGACAGACAGACAGACAGACAGACAGACAGACAGACAGACAGGCAGGCCGGCAGACAGACAGACAGACAGACAGACAGAAAAGCAGACTCAAGGCCAGACCAGCTGACTCTCTTCAGATTTCCCTATCTGTGCTACAAAAACGGAGGCGGCGCATTCCTGGTCCCCTACATCATCTTCATGACCATCTGCGGCGTGCCGCTGTTCTTTCTGGAACTGGCTATCGGTCAATTTTCCGGTAAGCTGTTGCTGTGTGGATGAGTTTCTAAAAATTTCTAAAAATTTGATTTCGTTTGCTGCCTCTAATCTGAATCTAATTGATTTTAATCTTGCGGTCTGGTTTTTTTTGCTACCCTTCCATTTTAATCCACTAAAATCCTGTTAATCGTATCTTGCTCCATGCTGTAGCTATACCAGTATTTATTTCATAATTGCCTCCGTTAAAGAGAGCCTCAAAGTCCGCTGCAGGCTGTGGTATAGATGGTTGTTGCTACAGTTCTATTGTAAGTAAATCGAGGAATTTTACCTGTACAAGTTCGCCGGCTTTTCCCTTACCTTCACATTTAGTTAATACGAGCATTATATCCCACTGTATCTCACTCAAGCAAGTTCCGACTCCATCTAATCGGCGAACAAAGGAAGAACTGAAACAGTAAGCCGTGCTGTGAGCAGACTATTTTCTTTCATTGATGAGTCGATGAATTTTGTTCTACAGTCTGTTCTCTTGTGTGAAATGCCTGCCTGTCTGCCACAAATCAAGTCTGTTCTCAAGCAAATCGTCTCCTTCTAAAAGCAGCAATCGGGTCGCCCGTCTCTCCCTGACAAATTTGCTGACAATTTTCAGCTAAAGAGACGCGGTTGGCGCACTCGGCTCGACATTCAAACCGCTCCGCCAGCAAGAGGGTCCACAGTGACATCGGGCGAACAGCCGGCTCATTGGGATTTGGCCAGGCAGTGTGAGGCTCAGAGCCCAGTAATTAAAACTGCGTATTGTTTTTTTCAGATTCGTGCTAATTAGTTCATGGCAAATTTTCTACTTTTAAAGCAGTTTCTGCCAGGCATGCGTTAGCCCAGCGTATTACTCGTGTACCCAGTCTAGACGGAACAGGAATCTTCGTTTCATCATTTGAACCAGTTGAATATAAAGTGTCTAAATTATCGGTGTTATCATTTGTCTTAACCTTCCTCAAATTTTGTTTCGCTTCTCAACTGCTCACTTCACCTAAGCATCGAATTCCAATTGAAAACGAAAAACCAGAAATTAATAAATTCTGAACTGGACTGGATCAGTAGAAAAAAACTGGTTCAAACCAGCTGCAACTCGGTACTGTGCATCATTCCATTCTGGGGTCAAGCGAGTCAATTTTGTTGACAGTTTTTCATCGCTTTTCAAAATGCGATGACCCGTTTCGGGGAGGGGGGTCATATTATAGCTTTTTGCAGCCTAGTTGGGCTTACAAGCATTGAATTTAATCCAAGATAGCTCAACGCTGGGCAAGATATTTCTGTCTATGGTCCCAAGATGTGCCACAGCAGCAATCAATTTAATCCAATAAGCATCAATTTAATCCATCACCATCTCTCTTCACTACATTATTCCGCTTTATCTTACGTTTTACTGAAGCACTAAACACTAAACACTCAAAATTAACACATAAAGTCGTAACAAGAAACGAAAAAGCAGGAAAGAAAGTTCGATTTCACTAACGGCAGGATCGTGTGCAAAATTCAAAGTTGAAGGCTTGATCTATTGACATTTTCTCCCGCTATGCAACGGCACGAATGGTATCGGCATTTGCCGATAACAACCAGCGCATTTTATAGGGGTGATCACAGCCGTAGCAGCTTCAGCTGGTGATGATAGGCGCAGCTGGAGAGTCTAATGGATCAAACTGATGCTTATTAGATTAAATTGATTGCTGCTGTGGCACAAATTTGGGCCATAGACAGAAAGATCTTGCCCATCGTTGAGCTATCTTGGATTAATTTCAATGCTTGTAAGCCCAACTAGGCTGCAAAAAGCAATATTGTTTCAATGTTTTCAACTCGGGCTTGGCTCCTGCTTCTAGCATTTATCTCTAGGTTCATGTGCCTCTCGAGCCATAGTGTGTCTCACCCGTGAGAAAATTACTCGCAGGTTTCTGGCGCTAACATACGAGCCTTTGATAAACAATTGATTTATGAGATTCAATTCGTGTGCGAAGACCGCTCTAATTAACTTGATGTCGCTTTCCCTGTACCAACAACAAACCAAACCGTCGAGTCTGGTGCGCTCACGAATTGAAATACGAAATCCCAAAATTAATTTCTAGGAGCGTCACCGCTGGCTCTATGGGATATTTGTCCCCTATTCAAGGGCGTCGGCTGGGGCATGATAATTATAAGCGGCCTCGTCTGCATCTATTACAACATCATTCTCACCTGGGTGATCTACTACCTGGTGCTGAGCTTCGCGGCCCGCGTCCCCTGGGACTCTTGCGACAACGACTTCAACACCTGCAACTGCACGGAGACTAGAATTGACGAGCATCTAAAAAATATCACGGAAGCTCTGATGCCGAATTTCACTTGGCCAGCGAATCCGCGCTGCAATCTGAGCGTCCCGCTGCACGTCAACTACAGCCAGACGTCATCGAATGAGTTCTGGAGGTTTGAGAGCCGAAAATGTTGTTATAATAATAGGACATTTCGTCTCGCAAAGGCATCCAAGTTTTGCACCGCCTCAAACTGATTAATAGCGCATTTCACACCTCCCAGCATTAGCCCACTTCTAATGAACCTGACTTTTACACCTCCCAGTATTAGCCCACTTCTAATGAGCCTGATTTTCACACCTCCCAGCATTAGCCCACTTCTAATGAACCTGATTTTCACACCTCCCAGTATTAGCCCACTTCTAATGAGCCTGATTTTCACACCTCCCAGCATTAGCCCACTTCTAATGAACCTGACTTTTACACCTCCCAGTATTAGCCCACTTCTAATGAGCCTGATTTTCACACCTCCCAGCATTAGCCCACTTCTAATGAACCTGACTTTTACACCTCCCAGTATTAGCCCACTTCTAATGAGCCTGATTTTCACACCTCCCAGCATTAGCACACTTCTAATGAGCCTGATTTTCACACCTCTTAGTATTAGCCCACTACTTCTAATGAGCTTGATTTTCACACCTTCCAGTATTAGCCCACTTCTAATGAACCTGATTTTCACACCTCCCAGTATTAGCCCACTTCTAATGAACCTGATTTTCACACCTCCCAGTATTAGCAAAGTTTTAATGAACCTGATTTTCACACCTCCCAGTATTAGCAAAGTTTTAATGAACCTGATTTTCACACCTCCCAGTATTAGCACACTTCTAATGAGCTTGATTTTCACACCTTTCAGTATTGGCACACTTCTAATGAGCTTGATTTTCACATCTCCTAGTATTAGCCCACGTCTAATGAGCTTGATTTTCATCCCTCCCAGTATTAGCACAGTTCTAAGGAGCCATATTTTCTAGCATTTGATCACACACCTCCTAATTTGAGCGCACTTCTTCAGCGTCTCTTATTTCAAAGTTAAAATTCTTTTGATGAGGTTTAAATTAAGGAGCCGATTATTATATCATTGGCTAATAAACTGATTATACGAGTGACGCCCTTTAAAAAAAACATTTCAGGTACAGCGTGCTGAAGCAGTCCAGCGGGATCAACCATCTAGGCAGCATCCACTGGGGGTTGCTGCTGTCTTTAACTGGCGCTTGGCTGCTCATTTTTGCCTGCCTGTGCAAAGGTGAGTCATGTATAATAGCAGATTCGACCCTCACCGGCACTCCATCACTTGCACCTCACACTGATGCTGTATCATTCTTGCACCTCACACTGATGCTGTATCATTCTAGTTTAACCTAATTTTCCAATGAAAACGATCTTTCAACCCTGCATCATAAAAATAGAAATAAAAAACGCTGACAAAATTTTCCATCGGCAGACCTTATCGCCCATAAAATCTGACCGGATTAACGCTGTGCTGGAAAGTTTTATCCAGGCCAGAGTTAATCTGCGTTAAGATAATTTGTTAGCTAGCTTGCTAATTGAAGCCCCCTCTGTGCCCGAAAATAGTGCAGCAAGTGGCAGTGATTAAGCAAAATTATGGTTAATATGGCGCAGGTTTTTGTTTAAACTCTTGCACCGCAACGTTTTAAAGTGCGGCGATTGTCAATCTGTTTCTCTGAATGAACATTTCTTTGCCCACACTGCAGCATAATTGACTTTCGTTCAGAAAAAAATCCCATGTTACTTGAGAAAATCTTCCAGTAATTATTCAGCTAAGGGCGAAAATGTGTACTTTTTGGTGGCTCTTGGTGTACACGCACTGTACGCAGGCGCCCGCTCACACACAGATGTACATGTGACTGTCTGATTTTCTATGGCTATCATGAGTGTACATAGGCGCGTTGAGCAATAAGCTGATCACTCTGCCAGGCCAGCACCCACAATCGATCTGTAAATTTACTCAATTCAGCAGAATCCTAACGACCTAAGCCAATATTTCATGTTCACACTTGAAAATCTTCAAATCCTCAGGTGTGAAGTCCGTCGGCAAGGTTGTGTACTTCACCGCCACCTCCCCGTACGTATTTCTGGCCATTCTGCTCGTCCGCAACTGCATGCTACCGGGAAGCTGGGAGGGCATCCGGTTCTACATCACCCCGGTGTGGAGCAAGCTTAAGAATCTTGAGATCTGGCACGAGGCGGCTCTGCAGGTGTTCTTCGCGCTTGGCCCAGCCTGGGGCGGCCTCATCACTATGTCCAGCTTCAACAAGTTCAAGAACAATTGCTACAGGGACGCCATTATTGTTCCAATCGTGAACTGCTTGACGTCAATCTTTGGTGGTTTTGTCATCTTCGCCGTGATCGGGTTTATGGCCTTCAAAACTGGCAAAGATGTGAAGGATGTGGTTGATAAGGGTGCGTTTTTTTACTCGCTTGAGACTCTCGTTTCTGCGATTGTTTATCCGGTTAAAGGGGATATCGAGGTAGACGTCTCAGGGCATACAGATCTCGTGATAGAGGGTAGATACCAGAAATGGGAGGTTGGAAACCAATAAATTGACTCTGTAAGGTAGAAACAAAAAGGTGTGCTAGAATGTACGCCAGAAGCCAGAAGGTTTAGACACCATAAGGTTTAGACAACAGAAGGTTTAGACACCTGAAGGTTTAGACACCTGAAGTTTTAGACAACAGAAGGTTTAGACACCTGAAGGTTTAGACACCAGAAGGTTTAGACACCAGAAGGTTTAGACAACAGAAGGTTTAGACACCAGAAGGTTTAGACAACAGAAGGTTTAGACACCTGAAGTTTTAGACAACAGAAGGTTTAGACACCTGAAGGTTTAGACACCAGAAGGTTTAGACACCTGAAGTTTTAGACAACAGAAGGTTTAGACAACAGAAGGTTTAGACACCTGAAGGTTTAGACACCAGAAGGTTTAGACAACAGAAGGTTTAGACAACAGAAGGTTTAGACACCTGAAGTTTTAGACAACAGAAGGTTTAGACACCTGAAGTTTTAGACAAAAGAAGGTTTAGACACCTGAAGGTTTAGACACCAGAAGGTTTAGACACCTGAAGTTTTAGACAACAGAAGGTTTAGACACCAGAAGGTTTAGACAACAGAAGGTTTAGACACCTGAAGGTTTAGACACCAGAAGGTTTAGACACCTGAAGTTTTAGACAACAGAAGGTTTAGACAACAGAAGGTTTAGACACCTGAAGGTTTAGACAACAGAAGGTTTAGACAACAGAAGGTTTAGACACCTGAAGTTTTAGACAACAGAAGGTTTAGACACCTGAAGTTTTAGACAAAAGAAGGTTTAGACACCTGAAGGTTTAGACAACAGAAGGTTTAGACACCTGAAGTTTTAGACACCAGAAGGTTTAGACAACAGAAGGTTTAGACACCTGAAGGTTTAGACACCAGAAGGTTTAGACACCTGAAGTTTTAGACAACAGAAGGTTTAGACACCTGAAGGTTTAGACAACAGAAGGATTAGACACCAGAAGGTTTAGACACCTGAAGTTTTAGACAAAAGAAGGTTTAGACACCTGAAGGTTTAGACACCAGAAGGTTTAGACACCTGAAGTTTTAGACAACAGAAGGTTTAGACACCTGAAGGTTTAGACACCAGAAGGTTTAGACACCAGAAGGTTTAGACACCTGAAGTTTTAGACAACAGAAGGTTTAGACACCTGAAGGTTTAGACACCAGAAGGTTTAGACACCTGAAGTTTTAGACAACAGAAGGTTTAGACACCTGAAGGTTTAGACACCAGAAGGTTTAGACACCAGAATGTTTAGACACCAAAGGTTTAAACACCAGGAGGTTTGGACACCAGAAGGTTTAAACCAATTATCCATCAACCCCGCAGGCCCCGGCCTGGTGTTCGTGGCGTACCCGGAGGCCATCGCCCAGATGCCCGTTGCGCCGCTGTGGGCCATCCTATTCTTCCTGATGCTGATTACAATCGGTTTGGACTCGCAATTCGGAATGTTCGAGACCATGACCTCGTCCTTTATTGACGAATTTCCTCGCTATCTGCGCAAATACAAGACGCCATTTGTTGGCTTAATGTGCATAATTGAATTCCTGCTTGGACTGCCGCTCATAACGCAGGGAGGAATTTACATCTTCACCATATTTGATTGGTTTATTGGTGCGTTTTAGATTGCATTCTTTTTAAACGAATCGAGAAATAAACTGTTCGTGTTCGCATTACTCTACTGACAGTAGGCGTATTCGATTATTTCAGGAACCTTCGCGTTGTGCATCATAGCACTGTTCGAATTAATTGTGATCTGCTATGTGTACGGCATCCACCGATTCCGCGCTGATATTGAGCTGATGCTGGGCTACAAGCCCGGTCACTTCTGGACTGTCATGTGGTGCGGCATCACCCCGCTGGCCCTGGTGCTCATCCTGATCTCCATCGCTATCAACTTCACCAATCCCGTGCTGGAGACTTACGAATTCCCCGTCGGATCCATTGTGTTCGGCTGGCTAATCGGCTCAGTCAGCATCATCATCATTCCCGTGGTGGCCGTGTACCGGATTCACAAGGTTCGGCTGGGGGATTTCAGGAGAAAAGTTTGCTTTTATGATTCTGTGAAAGATTGTGAACGAGATTGTGTGTGGGAGAGTGAGGATGGGATTGTGTGTGGTAAAGTGAGGATGGGATTGGGGGGGCGAGTGGCTCGGCGGTCTAGCGCGTCTGCCTTGTGTGCCACTGGTCCAGGTTCGACCCCTAGCGCAGTTTCGTGTGCAGGATCATATCATTTTGGGGCCTTCTTTGCTGGGCTATGGGCCAGTTGTGCAATTTACGCCCATGAGGGCAACCCCCCAAGGCATAGAGCCTTGGGGCTCTATTCCTTGGAACATTCCTGGAACCACCGCTTGTACGCCCTATGTGAGTGCGTGCCTGGGTGCCGGCCTGTGTGTGTCAATGCCTGCATAACGTATTTACGCTCGTAGTGTGACTGAACGCGCTTCAGGAGTCAGCGCAATGGACAGTCATGCCCAGTCGCTGGTTGTGGGTCCATGTCGCTTGAAGCGTCAAAGTGGCCTACAGCCCTCCTGCAGATATAGCTTTTAGAGGATGGGATTGTGTGTGGGAAATTGTGGGTGTGGGATTGTGTGTGGTAGATTGTGGGTGTGGGATTGTGTGTGGTAGATTGTGGGTGTGGGATTGTGTGTTAGATTGTAGGTGTGGGATTTTATGTGGTAGATTATGGGTGTGGGATTGTGTGTGGGAGAGTGTGGGTGTGGGATTGTGTGTGGGAGAGTGTGGGTGTGGGATTGTGTGTTAGATTGTAGGTGTGGGATTGTGTGTATTAGATTGTGTGTGTGGGATTGTGTGTGGGAGAGTGTGGGTGTGGGATTGTGTGTGGGAGAGTGTGGGTGTGAGATTGTGTGTGGGAGAGTGTGGGTGTGGGATTTTGTGTGTTAGATTGTGGGTGTGGGATTGTGTGTGGGGAGTGTGGGTGTGGTATTGTGTGTGGTAGATTGTCGGTGTGGGATTGTGTGTGGTAGATTGTCGGTGTGGGATTGTGTGTGGGAGAGTGTGGGTGTGGGATTGTGTGTGGGAGAGTGTGGGTGTGGGATTGTGTGTGGGAGAGTGTGGGTGTGGGATTGTGTGTGGGAGAGTGTGGGTGTGGGATTGTGTGTTAGATTGTAGGTGTGGGATTGTGTGTATTAGATTGTGTGTGTGGGATTGTGTGTGGGAGAGTGTGGGTGTGGGATTGTGTGTTAGATTGTAGGTGTGGGATTGTGTGTATTAGATTGTGTGTGTGGGATTGTGTGTGGGAGAGTGTGGGTGTGGGATTGTGTGTGGGAGAGTGTGGGTGTGGGATTGTGTGTGGGAGAGGGAGGTGATTAAAAAGATTGGTTTTGTCGAGATGCGAAATCTTCTCATTTCTTAGCAGTTCAATAAATAGTTTAGCTTAAAAAACCAGTTAAAACCGCTCTTTAACGCCACCAACCCTGCAGGTTGGCAAGGGAAGCCTGCTAGAGCGAGTTCGCTACCTGCTGCGACCCAGCACAACCTGGGGCCCGCCCAAGGACACCCTATACAACATGCGCATGGGCAAGCTGGACACTATCGTCACGTCGCAGGCGCAGCCAATGCTGCCCATCTATCCCGGAAGTTGCGGCGCGGCTGAAGACTCCGCCGCTCCTGGCACCTCTGACGTCATTGTTCAAGATCCGATTGTTGACTAAAACGCTCGCACAAACACATTGTTGCTAAGCTCACTTAGTAGTCAACTTGGCGAGTTAAATACTGTGTGCTTAAATGCCATTTGTTTTGCTGTCAATTTTGTTCGTCTTTTTTGTGTGTTTTTTTCTAGAATTCTCTAGGCAGTTGTCAATTTATTGATTAAATTAATTAAATGCCTTTAATACTACTGTCAGCATAATCATCTTTCTATCCAAGGACTTTGTTATGCTACTTTAGTTTAGTCGTCCTTGTATATATATATTTATTTATTAACACCATGCTTGGGGAGTTCTTTGCCATAAGCAATTTTACTTTTGGGCCGAAGCCCTTGGAAAAGCATATTCTCTTTTAGCTCTCTATAACTTTGTTTTAATATTGGGCGCTTTTCTAAGAATTTAACTCGTATAGCTAATTCGCAAATCCGCCATATTTTTTCGCCTAACTTAATAGCAAACTATTTTGTTTTTAATGTTGTTCAACTTTTTTTCCTGTCACTCGCATCCATTAGCTTTCAATGCTTGCCTTTTTTCACTTGAAAAAGCAGTGCTGCCTCTTGTCTGCTCATGAAAGTACTTATAATTTCTGACTTGACCCTGCAGTCAGCTCAAAATTTCGATTCCGCACTAACTAGAGCATCCCTCGGCGCCATGCAAGCTTGTCTGTCTGCCTTTTGCTTTGTTAAATTCGTTATTTATTATGAAATTAAAAACCTGTTCACAGTTTGTTGTCCTTCACCAAACCAATGATAATAAAATTCCAAATGCAATTAAAAAACAACAAAATTACCTTGTTTTCTGTTGCTTATATATGTTGCAGTCACGCTAACCACCATGAAAAAACAGCTCAGTGTGCAAAGCAATAATAACAATCATTTTTGTGGCTAAAAGTCCGATTGAAACTTAACACAAAGTGCTGTGCTCCTAAACCACCGTGCCTTCATTGTCTACGTTTTTTCTTTACTAATGCACTTTTCAAGCACTTCTGTACATTTCTATGCTTGGGGAAACTACCTTTTCTAGCAACTCGCACTTTATGTTTATCAAAACTCAATTGAAGCGATGGTTGATGCACAGATTTTTTTATGAAAAATATAGAGCTGTGTATTTGCCTTGCAGTAGTTCAATCATTTCCCTTACAGCTTAAGTAAAATATTCTGATTACATTTATAACGTTCCTTCAAAAAGTGAGTCAAACTGAAAGCTATTCGTATGCATAAAGTTTGTACAACTCGAAACATCACTTAAAAATTAAAACTTTTTCTTTCAACAGAGGAAAATAAAACACGATAGAAGATGAGAAAATCAATTTCAATCTAATGTAAACAATGCAAACTCATAAATTACAAACAAATTTAAACAAATTGTGATGCTCTATGAAAAAATATGTGCAGCAATATGGGAAAACTTGCAGAACAAAACAAACAGAAATGTTTTAAAAGGCGCCAGAGAAGGGAAATAATCAATCTAAGTTTCTTTCTGAGCGAATAACTGCATTTACAATGGTCTGTAATTTTCAGCAAGATTCTCTCTAAGCAAAATTGGTACATGTAAATAGGTTGAACACACGCGTTATAAAATTTTGAAGTTAATCCGTTTATGTGTAAATTTTAACAAAAAATGGGTAAGTAAAAACGATACCTTATATTTCATCAAAAAATTACTTTTTAGAACGGTAGGAGGGAGTAATGAAGGGTTTAATTGTGAAGGGTTTAGAGTTCAAACGAGGAGGGGAAGGCGATAAGATAATGCCGTCAAACACACCAACCAAATACAACCACCCCACGCAAAGCGATTTAATGTTTGACCATCAGCCAATTACATTTTAGTCGCGGGAAGGAAAAAAATGGGGTGGGTTTAGATCGAGTAAAGTAAATAGATAACCCTCTTTTAAACCTTTTTTAAGTGGAAAATGTTAAAGAGAAAGCTAATGATCTGCTGAAAAATTAAAGGAACTTTGCAGCCCGTATTTTTTTCGTAAATTAAACACCATAAAAATGATAGCAAGGCAAGTGCTACTTTTGATGATGCCGCAGTGACATCTTGCAAAAAAATGAAGCCACGATAATTTTAATCAGATAAACCGGTGTAAAAGTCAAACATGATTTGTTTTAAATTTCAAACAGACAATGAGTTGCAATAAAATATCCTATTTGGGAGGGACGGAGTGCGAGTAGTCATATCATATTAGTTTTGTCCTCTTCTAGTGTGCTTCTTTTGCTCTGGTTTTTGCAAATTTTGCAGACTAAGAAGCTCTCTCAAGCCTCTATCAAATATTTTAAAAGAATCGCTTCCCCATGCAAGCTAAAAGTTCAATTTGTAGAACTGTAACCTGTAACCTCAAAGATTCAGTCCCATTTTTGACGTGGTACCTGGTTAGGGATGCTAAGATGGACAAGAGATGCGCGGTGAACTGGTTACAGAGAAGCTGGAGCGATGGTTGAACTTGGCGCTAGACAAACTGCTCCTTCTCAGCTTCGGATTCCAGATCCGAGCCTTCATCAGCCGCCTTAGAGATGATTGGCTGCTCCGCTTCATCAGTTGGCAGGCCTAGGATTGATAATCTCTGCTTGGACGCGCTATGGTTGCTAAGCGACCTGAGACTACCAGAACCGTTTGTACCGTTTGCGGTGGCGAGCGGTGGCGGCGGCGGCGGCGGTGGCGGCGGTAGTGGCGGCGGCGGCGGCGGAGGTGTCTGAGTCCCACCAGGCGCTGGTGCCTCTTCCACAGCAGCCTTGCTCCCATTGTCGGAACTAGAAATAACAGTGGCCGACGTGGTGACCACAAGAGCTGAGGTCGCTGATGGCCCAGTGGCCGGTGCCGGAGTCCCGCTAGCTGGGACAGCCGGCGAAGGCGCCGGAGTTGCCGACGGCGCGGCGCTGCTCGGCCTGTTCTTCTTGATGAGGCCGTTCAGCATTTTATCGTCGGCCACCGCCTTGCTGTCGTAGCTGCGTTGTTGAATGTACTTCTTGTTGCCGCCCTGGCCGTAGCGACCGCCGCCGCCTTGGCTAATTGAACTGCTGTTAAGATCCTTTGTCATGATCTTCAGGTACTTGTTCTCCTTCATCTGGTTCTGCATGTACTTATAATAGGTGTTAAAGTTGTTCCCGATGATGGGTATCGCCAGACCCGTCACAATGCAGCCTGCAGGGCAGTTAAGTAGAGTTTGGTATAAATTACGTTTACGTTTAAAGTACTTTTAGTAAGTAGCTTTAAATAAGTACTTTTAATAAGTACTTTTAATAAGTACTTTTAATAAGCTAGTCTCAATCTAACTTTGAATAGCAACCCAAGGACAACTAAAACCTGTTATCCCTGTAGTAACCGAAACATTAAACTCCACAACAGAGAGACTGGCAATGTGTTAGACAAACATAGCAAGCAATCGAGTTGCAGATAAGATAAAAATTGAACCGTTACTAGCATGGGAACTAAGTCGCACCTTGTTTCTGAATCCCAACTAGTTACTATGCGACATATTTTATTAATGATCTAACTCGCTATTCTTGCACTTCTGTACCATACTACTGATAAATTTCACAACGGAGAGTAGTATTCATTGTATATGGCTGAATCAGAGCTTTTATTGTTTAACTTGTGTCAAAGCATTTTATAAGCTAACTAGAAAAATTGAGGATCCGTAATATCCTAAAAAGTACTGTTGCTGTCGAACTAAAGTCACTTTTTCTTGTTAGATACAGAATATCTTCCGCACTGGAGACAGATCTATAAGGAAGTCTGAGAGGACAGACGGGCCTGAGAATGAAGGACGCTCACGGGCTCTAGTTTGGGCAAGTATTAGTTCCGCGTATGTGTGCGCAAGATAATTCAATTTTTTCCCCAGTTGGGGTCTTAGCCCGACAGAAGTGCGGGTTCGGATCTCCTCTTCCAGCCTCTCCGCCTCATCCGAGCAGCTAACTCTCGAGAAATCAAGCCCTGGGGGACTCGAAATTTTGTGTATTTGCTATAGAGCGAGATAGGGGAGAGAGGCGGGCGAGTGCAAAATCAGATTTCTTAGAAAAACCCGGTCCCCTCCCCCGAAGGCAGTCTCCCGGGGGTCGGGTTTCTAAGCGCCTCGGGAGGGTACATAACTACTTACTCACTTCGTAGGTAGGAATAGCCTTGTAGAGATAGTGTGTCCCGCACGACTTCGAGAACTGGGCGCAAATGGACTGTGGCTGAGTGGCTATGAAGTTTCAAACCTGAGGTTGCGTCGCTTCGCAAAAACTTGCGCTCAGACTTGAGATTGAACTGGACTAAAGTGTCTCTTTGGTAGAATTGATTAGATTTTAGTAGAATTGAGTGCGATTCGTGTAGAATGGTGCAGTTTTTTTAAACAGTTTTGATAGTTTGCAGATTATTAAAAAAGTTCCGTTGAGGTAGAGTGAGGTTTTGTTGCAGTAGAATAGAATGTAACTGGGGGTAGGTCGGGGTTTTGTTGCAGTGGCATAGAATGCAACTGGGGGTAGGTCGGGGTTTTGTTGCAGTAGAATAGAATGCAACTGGGGGTAGGTCGGTGTTTTGTTGCAGTAGCATAGAATGTAACTGGGGGGTAGGTCGGGGTTTTGTTGCAGTAGAATAGAATGTAACTGGGGGGTAGGTCGGGGGTTTTGTTGCAGTAGAATAGAATGTAACTGGGGGGTAGGTCGGGGGTTTTGTTGCAGTAGAATAGAATGTAACTGGGGGGTAGGTCGGGGGTTTTGTTGCAGTAGAATAGAATGTAACTGGGGGGTAGGTCGGGGGTTTTGTTGCAGTAGAATAGAATGTAACTGGGGGGTAGGTCGGGGGTTTTGTTGCAGTAGAATAGAATGTAACTGGGGGGTAGGTCGGGGGTTTTGTTGCAGTAGAATAGAATGTAACTGGGTTAAGGTTGGAAACCAGTTAATGTCGAATGTCCCATATTGGATTTATCGCATACGGAAAGGTCAAATGTGGCTGAGTGCTTTATCCTGTGCTTAGTTAGATGCTGTGAAATATTAAGCGAATGACGGGATCAATATAGGAATACACAGACGAAAAGTGACAAGATCAGCAGGTGCACAGGCTAGTAGAATCTCCCAGGATTAGCTCCTTTGCTGATATTCGAGCCACCTGGGTGAACTTTATCAGACTGAGAGTTAAGAAGGGGCGCTCACTGAAGAAATATAGGCTTGACCTTAAAAATGGTGCTGCTCACAGTCGAGATATTGAGTTTTGAGAGAATTACCAGCTCGAAAGCATGCGCTCGTAATTGAGGCAGCCATCCTAGAAGCGTTTTTTTTTTCAAAAAGATGCTCAGAAAGGGATATTTTGTGTCTTCGCAGACTTTTCTAAATATTTTTCCTGTGTCACTCATGCGTAGATATCTTTGCTAGGCAGGTTTTGGTACTCGATGTGGAAATTTATCCCACAACTTTCGTTGTAAGGCGATTCCCGATCTTTACCTCGTAAATCCTCAGAAATTATGGGAATGAGAATTTTAACTGATGGAGCAAGAAGCCTGGAGTGGTTAGTTGAAAATGCTTGCAATTTAAGTTAGAAATTGCGCTTTTATCATCTCGATCTCCATGTTCGTGCTGGATTGGACACTTATAAACAAAAGTTTGTGGACGAGGCGACTCTCCTGGTAGCACAGAAATGAAAATTTTGATTACTGCTGGGGGAAAATTCTCAGAACTGAGGAATGCAAGGATGCAGAGTTATGCTGCGTAAATATTTTTGACAAAGGACGATACTTGACAAAATTACTTAAATCAAAGCAAGAAAATCCTCACACGATAATATCCCACCAGGGTTCACAGTAAGACTTAAAGAGCGGACAAAGATTCGTACAAGATTCCCTAGGGGACGAATCAGATTTGAGGAGACATAATCATGTCGCATGCTATCCAAGCGGATCATTTCGGAACAATCCGTGCATGTACAAGACTAGGACTACTTAAGAAGGACTACCAGTGGTCCTTGGTGCAAGATTCCCAGAACCAAAATCAATAAAAGATCTTAAGAAGAATAATAAGTACAAGATCCCTATAAATAACAATCAGTACAAGATCCCTAGAATAACAATCAGTACAAGATCCCTAGAATAACAATCAGTACAAGATCCCTAGAATAACAATCAGTACAAGATCCCTAGAATAACAATCAGTACAAGATCCCTAGAATAACAATCAGTACAAGATCCCTAGAATAACAATCAGTACAAGATCCCTAGAATAACAATCAGTACAAGATCCCTAGAATAACAATCAGTACAAGATCCCTAGAATAACAATCAGTACAAGATCCTTAGAATAACAATCAGTACAAGATCCCTAGAATAACAATCAGTACAAGATCCCTAGAATAACAATCAGTACAAGATCCCTAGAATAACAATCAGTACAAGATCCCTAGAATAACAATCAGTACAAGATCCCCAGAATCACAATCAGTACAAGATCCCCAGAATCACAATCAGTACAAGATCCCCAGAATCACAATCAGTACAAGATCCCTAGAATAACAATCAGTACAAGATCCCTAGAATAACAATCAGTACAAGATCCTTAGAATAACAATCAGTACAAGATGATGTTCCACAGACGGAAATCAGATTGGCAAAAACCCGCCAAAACTTGAAACAAGTTCACGAAGGGCCTCACCAGACACGGCCGCGATGGAGCCGACGATGAAGCCCGGGCCGCTCTTCGGCACGATGTCGCCGTACCCAACCGTAGTGAGGGTGACGATGCTCCACCAGAATGCGTGCGGAATGTCGCTGAAGGTCTCCGTCTGCTTGTACTCGGCCATGTACACCATGGAGCTGAACAAGAACATGCCGTTCATAAGCAGGAAGCCCAGCAACACCAGTTCCGGTATGGACTTCTTCACGGTCAGCATCAGAACCCGGAGGCCTCTACTGATCTTGCTAATTTTGAAGACTCGCAGAATCCGGAGCGCCTGCGACATCGACAGCACGTTCAACCACCACAGGCTCACCTGGGTGACGCCCTCATTGGCCCGCTGAAACATCACTGTACTATCCGGCTGGTAGTAATAAAAGAAGAACAGGGACACGTAGATCCAATAGGAGCCCAGAATGATGATGTCCATGATGGAAATCGGCGAGCGCAGAAATTTCTTTTTGTCCGGAGCTACAATCAGCTTGATGAAGAACTCGAAGGTGAACACCGCGTTTAAGGTGATGTCGACAATCACCAGGCCCTGCAGCGGCTCGGTCTCGCAGTCTTTGCGCACCTTCGGATTCGATGAGCGCAGCTCCTCGCTGCACACGCCAGTGGTGTCGTTGTTCCAGAACACTTTGTAACTGGGCGCCCGGAATGCCAGGTGAGTCTGCAGGCAGTAGCACATCACGCTGCAGATCATCAGAAGCAGCAGCAGCATCGCCCACAGCTGGAGAGGGACGGGATTTGCCTGTTTAGATTTGATCAGCAGCTTCTCCGCCACTGCGCTCCCTCTCTCTCCTTGAATCAGCCTGTCCGCTCCCTCTCTCTCTCCTTGAATCAGCCTGTCCGCTCCCCTCTCTCTCTCATTGAATCAGCCTGTCCGCTCCCCTCTCTCTCTCATTGAATCAGCCTGTCCGCTCCCTCTCTCTCTCCTTGAATCAGCCTGTCCGCTCCCTCTCTCTCTCCTTGAATCAGCCTGTCCGCTCCCTCTCTCTCTCCTTGAATCAGCCTGTCCGCTCCCTCTCTCTCTCCTTGAATCAGCCTGTCCGCTCCCTCTCTCTCTCCTTGAATCAGCCTGTACGCTCCCTCTCTCTCTCCTTGAATCAGCCTGTCTGCCCCCTCTCTCTCTCCTCGAATCAGCCTGTCCGCTCCCTCTCTCTCTCCTTGAATCAGCCTGTCCGCTCCCCCTCTCTCTCACTCTCCTTAAATCAGCCTGTCCGCTCCCCGTTAGATTAGTAAATGCGCGAATTAAAGTGTGTACTTTTATGATTGGAAAGAAGTTTTGCACGTTTTAAGGCATAATTTTTCGGCATTAAGTTTTTGCATCAGCTTATCCTAAAATAAATATTCAAAAAGGGGGGCCCAGAGCCTCGTGCCCAGTCTAGAATTCATTCTTCCAGTTTGTGGGCGATCTGCCCAGTGTCAGAAATTCAGGCCTGCTCAGCAGCTGCCGCCGCGGCCTCATACAATGCCCTGGCGCGCTCTCAGCTGAGCACACTTCAGCCGCAGAAGGGCCCCAAGGGAGGGTCTTGGCGTTGCAAGAAAGACAGTGGGCGAAAGAAGCGAGACAAAAAAATCGAGGCAAAGGCAACAGACGAAACGCTAATGCCCTCCAACCAGACGGGGATTTGTTCCTTCTTATCCACTCAACGCCTCGGCCTCAGGGATCGGGCTCCCTTTACCCACTGCCTTCCTTCTTCACGGAGCTCCTCTACTGTATCATCTTTCCATAGTAGTTATTCTTTTGCGCACTGAAACAGATATTATTACTGAAAAAATGGACTTCTTATTGGAAGAAAAAAAACTTTTGCGCTTGCGAAGAAAAATCTTAAGTGACGAAAAATTTTCTGGCTAGCGTAGCGTAAAGTCAGAGGCAAGCGCATATAAGATTCACCCGTTTGATTGGGTTATTGAGTAGTAAGCATAGAGGAGTTTTAGCCTAGTGGCTCGTACCCTAGGAAACTATTTGTGCCCCTGAGCAGGACACTTAATCCCGTATTGCTTCAGTCCACCCAGCTGAGATCGGGTACCAGTTTGAGCTGGGTAAATTTAGGGTGGGTGTTGCGGCCCCTCCAGCCCGTCAGGACTGAGCAGCTGTACACAGCACTCGGATGCGCCGCACAACTAGCTGCGGCTGTGCCGTTGGCTGTGCATCTCTGGTCGAAAGTTCGAGTGTCTAAATTTATAATGATTTATTTTATTATGAGCAACAGATTGATTCAGATTCAGAAACCGTAACTTTAGTCAATATTTAAATCTACATCTACGAGCGTAGTTCCCAAATCTCACCGAGGATCTCAGACTACTTTCCTTGTCTTAATTCTCAATGAAAAACAAACCCATTAATTTAGCATAACAATGAGAGAAAATGCGAAATTAAAATAGGAAATTTGAGTGAAGATACAAATGGTTTTTCTTTTTCAAAAAAAATATTTATCATAATCTTAATTAGGAAAATGGCCCACAGCTTCACGTGGCGACGAGGCATCAGCCCAGTGCGTCATCAGACAGTTGTGTGAGACAGGTGACAGGTGCCACGCAGCGATGACAGCTATATTTGGATTGAAAATGATGAGCGGCGGGCGCGCTCGTGTGGTTCATCCCGATTGTTAATGATGAGGTCTGGAAAACTGCCTGTTTCCAGAGCGTGGGAAAAATCTACAGATACAGAGGGAATATAAGGGAGAAAGCCATTGAAATAGAAAGCTGAGAGCTCTCTACCCGACGCCAGTGCATTTCTTTTCTCCCTTCTCTAAGTCTCTTTCTCTCTGTTTCAGAGAAAATATCAAGGTCGATATTTTTTAATGCGGAAGGAAATAAGGCGAAATTTTCGGCAGAGGGGGGGGGGCAGAGCGGTAGAGATAAAGGGGGAGATGGGGCGAAGATGCTGAGACAGAAGGCTAAGGCGCTCTCACACCCTTTGGGACCAGGAAGCAGCGTCCCCAGACTGCGCTGTCCCTGCCGCAGGCGCGCCTCCCTCGTTCGCCCCGCTCGCTCATTAGCTTATTGGGTGGCCGGCCGGCAGCGGAGCGAGAGACCGCCAGGAATTTGCATAATAGGCCACCAGTTGCCATGCTCCGCTGAAGGACATCTCGCCTGCCGCCACCCTTGACCGAAGCCTCCGTCCAAAACAAAATTCCCAGCGACTGCGCGGGGAATAAGGGAGTGGGGACTGCATTGACCGGGCGGGCCGCGCGCCGATTCAAAATTGCCCACTTGACGGCTTGTTCAATCGAAAAAAAGAGCCGCCCACCCCAAACCGCCAGTCCCCTCCAGTGATTGATTGATTGCGAATGGCACACTGGCTGCATGAAAGTTAAAGAAGCCAAAAAAAGAAGCAACGGGCGGGCCTGTGCAGAATTTCGATGGACTTTTCGGTGTCTCTCATTTTGCTTTAAAGTGGGAGCCTTTTTTTAGCTCGAGACACAGGCAGAAAGACCGAAAGTTGTTGCCTCAGTGATCCGGACTCGACTCGAGTCCAAAGGGGAGAGAAATTGGGCCAAGTTAGGAATATGGAAACGGAGCAAAGGCACCAGATCTGCTTAGTTGACCTCATTAGCCAATCTCGGCTGGGTGTACTTGACTGCCCTGCGGTCCTTTTTTCTACATTTTGCTCGGCTCGTCAATTTCTCAACACGCTACAGTTGCAAGGCTATTTTAGCCTGGCTAAGTATTATGAATTTCACTGACACAATCTAATCACATGTATTTGTCTGTCTGCGTGCATAGGTCTGAGAGATTTAACCTTTTTACATAAAATCTCGTTCCTTCTGCATCTTGAAGTCCTCTGAACCACTTTCTCTCCCTCTCCGTTTTTTTAGCCGTTGAAAGTAACCTCTTCTCTATTGAAATTCCAGTTTAAAAAGTTTCATATCCCAAATTCCCTGCTGATTCATTTGCCAAAAGTCAAGGAGGTTTAGCATTGAAACCAATTCACTAATAGGCAACCAGCCAGTGTCCTTGGAGAGCTGGACAACAGGAGCCTTTGGAGAGTTGGCCGAAACCCCGGAGCGAAGTCAATTGCAGCTGGTCTATATGGAGAATTATAAAAGAATAAACTGGTGCCTTTGCGACCCAGAATGAAAAAAAATGAGAAAAGACGCCTTGAACTGGGCCTGGGGGTTGGCACTTTGGACGAGAAGCATTGAGGAGGAAACTCAATTGTGATCTCAGGGAGCGGAGGTAGCTTTAGGAGGTTCAGAGCGAGAGGGAGACAGAGGGGGGCACAAGAGCAAGAGAATAATCAAGGAAGAATGGGAGCTTGCTGAGGGGACGCATTTTTTGGAAGAAAGGAGAGCTTCTCCATTTGGGGAACTTGAGAAAAGGATGAAGGATTAGGGGGAGGAGAGACGACGGCAAGGCTTGAGCAGCTTGCAAGCAAAAAACTCTGACATAGCGGCGTCGGCGGCGGCCACGGTGGGGGGGATTTTTCTGTTGCACACGAGGGGCGATGTGTGCTGCTTCAGCACGCGAACACGGCCGCATTCAGTATAGAAAATGACGATGAAAAAAAATCTAGAAAATGGTTGCGCAGCTGCCGCCTGCAAGAGAGCACGCACCATCGGGGCTGGGGGTGGGGCAGCACAAAAGCCAGCAGCGCCCCGGGAAAAGTGCTGAGAAGCGAAGAGACGCGCCAAGGATTTGGAGAATGTCTGCGCGGGCTGTTCAATGCATCCATCAAAAACTGTCCCGCTTTCAGCCTCGGGCTTCGGGCTGCCTCTCCGCGCTCATTTCTCACCGCGCTTCATTTTACAAACTTGTCTCCTGGTTGTCGTTGTGTCCTAGTGTTTAGCATGCATGTTCATTGTGTGTCCGTCCGTCTTTCTGTCTATACGTGTATCTCTGTGTTTTAGGTTTGTTTCTGTCTCTCAGTGTCTGTCTCAGGAGCTCTCTGTCAGCTGCTTCGAGTCGACGTCCGGCTTCGCAGCCGGAAATCTTTCCTGTTCTGCGTATAGGCACATCTGCCACCTGACGATGAGGCTCAGGTCTTCTTCGAGCAGCTCTGGGTGCAAGTGGAGGAGATGATCGCAACGTGACATAGTGGTCATCCTGGAGGTGCCGGTACACGGATATCGGCACTGCAGTACAAGTAACAGGCGGAACAAGCAGTTCCGTTGAGGTGACCGACCCAACACGTGCAGCCGGTCTGGCAAGACGACACCGCTACGGAACTGGCCTCAGCCTCTGTCTCAGTCTCTGTCTCAGCCTCTGCCTCAGTGTCTGTCTCAGTGTCTGTCTCAGTGTCTGTCTCAGTGTCTGTCTCAGTGTCTGTCTCAGCCTCTGTCTCAGTGTCTGTCTCAGTGTCTGTCTCAGTGTCTGTCTCAGTGTCTGTCTCAGTGTCTGTCTCAGTGTCTGTCTCAGTGTCTGTCTCAGCCTCTGTCTCAGTGTCTGTCTCAGTCTCTGTCTCTGTGCCTGTCTCAGTGTCTGTATCAGTGCCTGTCTCAGTGCCTGTCTCAGTGCCTGTCTTAGTGTCTGTATCAGTGTCTTTGTCAGTGCCTGTCTCAGTGCCTGTCTCAGTGTCTGTATCAGTGTCTTTGTCAGTGTCTGTATCAGTGTCTGTATCAGTGTCTTTGTCAGTGTCTGTCTCAGTGTCTGTATCAGTGTCTTTGTCAGTGTCTGTCTCAGCCTCTGTCTCAGTGTCTGTCTCAGTGTCTGTCTCAGTGCGTGTCTCAGTGTCTGTCTCAGTGTCTGTATCAGTGTCTTTGTCAGTGTCTGTATCAGTGTCTGTATCAGTGTCTTTGTCAGTGTCTGTCTCAGTGTCTGTATCAGTGTCTTTGTCAGTGTCTGTCTCAGCCTCTGTCTCAGTGTCTGTCTCAGTGTCTGTCTCAGCCTCTGTCTCAGTGTCTGTCTCAGTCTCTGTCTCTGTGCCTGTCTCAGTGTCTGTCTCAGTGTCGGTCTGCCTTAATATTTTTGCATCTGCTAGAGCTCAATATCAACTAGCCCAGCAGTAGCTGGGCGTCTTCAAAGAGGTGCAATTTTTTGTGCGGTTAAGAAAAACGCTTCACAAAATTATCAGCGACTTGGCAGATTCTGAAATTTCTGACCCTTTGCCGCCTTCCACTGGGCCATTTCCCCGGCGCGGGCAATTATTGCCGGCCTTCTTTCCCTCCTCGCCTGCGTTGTTGGGTGGCCACAGGGCAAACAAACGAAACGCACTGGCCCCAGGTCCGCTCCGCTGCAACTGGCAGTCTCAAGTGTGTTTCTCTTTCTACTCGGCCACCCCCTCCTCAGCCTTCTCCCAAGCTCCCCAACAACCTCTCCCCGTCGAAAAAGAGAAGCTGCACTATTTTACTAAAAACGTACTAAACGTGAAGGCAAAAAGAGGGTGAGACAGAGAAAGAAGGAATGGAAAAAATCGAAGCCCGCTGATTACAAAGGAAATAGTGTTTTCTTAGAACTTCTCAGCCGTGAACTAATCACTGTGCTCACCAATGGGGGCTGAGTTTTAGCGAACGGCGCTGAGCCCGCCGCTTGCGGGGTTAGGTCAGTTGGGAAAAGTTCTGAAAAAAAGCAGAGCGGCTGTGTTTAATTAACAACCAAGCCATTGGCGCCTCATTGGAGTCCCCTGACCGAAGATTGGAGCTATTAAAGTGCATAGCAGACCTGGTTGGCTAGTTATTGAAGAAAAAATGGTTGCTTTTTTGAAGCAACTAAACTATTGTTGTCAGTATTATACGAGTACATTACTTAACTATTTTACTACTTCCATCACTGACAGCAGACTCTCACTGATCCCACTCTCTTCCCTATGTTTTGCAGGCGAAAACGAATCCAACGAGGGCCCACAGGAGCAGTGATGACGCGCTCAGAATTCAGAAATAATTGGCACGACACAAAGTGTATTGGGCTCCAGGTCACCGACTTTAAAACCAGCTTTTAGTGGCAGCAGCCAGAAATTGATCCTCCCCTTCCGCTTGCTATATGGGGATTTGAGGTATCTGCGAGGCTATGAGGAAAAAAAACCTACTTTGTCCCACTAAGCTGTGCAAACTTGGACGCTTTTCACTATAACATACGCGCATGCACCAGCCGTGTGTGTGTACAGACGAAACTCTCGTAGCTTTTATTGCTACGCTGGCTATTTGCAGGTTAAATAAACGCTAGGAGAAACAAAATTGCTGGACTATAGAAGCTGATTGTGTTTGCGGGTTTGCCTAACAACTAGGCTGGCCTAAGAACTAAGTTTGCACTTGGCCGCTTCTAATTTGTCTAAAAATGGCTAATTATACCAGTACCTTGAGAATTTCGTGCAAGAGTTTTGTGATTCTGACGGGATGCTTGACAAAAATGTGCTGTTCCAACATTTGCACACAGCCAAATGGGACGGTCGCTAATCCGTCTGGTAACTTTAGGGGATGAGATACACACCCGATAATGAGTTTGTCTGCTGCATTTCACAGCCAATCAGCTTGTGACCCAGCATGTTTACGTAACATTAGGGGACGAGATACACGCCCGATAATGAGGTTTTCTGCTGCATTTCACAGCCAATCAGCTTGTGACCCAGCATGTTTACGTAACATTAGGGGACGAGATACACACCCGATAATGAGTTTGTCTGCTGCATTTCACAGCCAATCAGCTTGTGACCCAGGGGACGAGATACACGCCCGATAATGAGGTTTTCTGCTGCATTTCACAGCCAATCAGCTTGTGACCCAGCATGTTTACGTAACATTAGGGGACGAGATACACGCCCGATAATGAGGTTTTCTGCTGCATTTCACAGCCAATCAGCTTGTGACCCAGTGTCGTCAAGTGACATCAGGTGACAAAAAACGATAAATTCAATTATTGATGGCACAGCCAATCAGTCAGTTAGCTGTGTAGTCGAAGGAGCGACTAGTTTTCGTTTCCATTTACTGCCAGATAGTCGACCAGTGTAATATGTGGCTCGTGCGTAATAAACGCAGAAAAAATAACTTAGCCAATCAGATAGCCGCGTTCTGTTAGATTCGCAATCCAGCTAGAAACTCCAAGACGAGCCAACTCACACAATTTTGTCCTGCTATGCGAAAATCCGGTGCTAAAACTGAGCATTAAAATGCTATAGACTTATAATTGGCTTCTGCACTGCCTTCTCGGGCCCACTGTAAACTGCAGATTTATTTGACCAACTGGGCCACTGAAATAATGCTAGCCCACTGCAGGGACCCGATCAGGAGCTAACCTTAGTTTTCTCGCCGTCTCAATCTGACTGGCTCTTTTCTCCCCTACTTCCTGACCGGAAGCGCAAGTGAAAGAGACGCTAAAGCTGACGGACTTCATTCACCCACCCCCCTCCGCCGACCCTTACAGTTCCCAAGTGCTCAGCCACTCGCGGGGATCTTTCGCCAGATCTTTAACAGCACCCGTTCCTTCGCCGTCTCTTCCTGTCGCTACTTGAGTCTCATTTTGAGTCTAAAGGGCTCTTCTTGTTGCCTTAGACTCGCTTTTCATTTCTATAAGTGACAAGAAAACGGGAGGGAGCAAGGGCGGGAGGATGCTCAAATTGTTCCCTTGTATAGCGACACGGATTTATTACTGGGACTCCGTCGCATTTGTCAATGTACTTTTAGCCTTCATAAATGTTCACCAATAGAGCCTCCGTCCCTTGTAAATATGGCATGACAGGGAGAAAGCCATTATGCTTGATATTGGCTGCTAAAAATTCCAATTTAAAAATCTTCAAACACGAATTGATTCGTGTCCATATTTTAACAGTTGGACAGTTTTATCAATAATAGTCTGTACAGCCCGCTCTTACCCTTGGTTAAATAGTGCTGTGGGCCAAAGTCCACTGAACAGTTTTACAATCCACACATTTCTTCACTCTATCATGCCCATATTCATTAGAACTGAAGCTATTGTCAGTTTAACAATTAATTCTTGTTGACACCCTTGTAACCACCCATTTACTATTTTTCAGCTCTCTTCTTTGCCTTTGTATAAACCAAGTAGACGTTGTAGCCTAGTGGCTAGGGTATCTGCCTAATGATGGGAAGGTCGTAGGTTCGAGCCCCAGCTCTAGGGGACATATTTTTTTCTACAGAAAGGCACTTACTCAATAGAATAATAACTGGGTACCAGTTTGAGCTGGGAAAATTTTGGATGGGTGTTGCGGCCCCTCCAGCCCGTCAGGACTGAGCAGCTGTACACAGCCTTCGGATACGACTGCGCGGTTGGCCTTACATCTATCTGGTCGAAAGGTAACACAACCTATTAACCAATCAACTACAAAAACCTAACTATGAAATCATAGGCTTCCGGAAACCGCGCTGCCCTGGGACTCACCTTAGCCGGAAGCGAAGAAGTCGGATAGTCCAGAAACAGCCACATCCGGTAACGCAATCGACGAAAGCCTCGACTGCAACGGACTAACGATTGCATCGGCTCGATATCCTCGAAGCAGTCCTTGAACAGCGTGTTCTTGGTCCGTTTCTCCTCGTCGAATCGCATATAGTGCGGCAGGCAGCAAGGCCCTATGCTGGCCTCGTGGATGCCCCAGAAGATGAGCTCCTTGCGCACAAACGGGCCGCAGATATTTGTCGGCAGGTGCAGCTCGCCAGTTCGATAAAAGTCCAAAATAAAACGAAACACCTCCGGATCTCGGTCGAAATAATAAGCGTCCTTCTGCAGCTCGTCTGCCGCTATCTGATTATACAGTCTCGTATTCGGGAATCTGTATAGGGTGGCCCGCCTGGTGACAAAGTTCGATCCGCCAACTGTGATTGTCACGGTGTCCGCCGGATTGACAGCCATTTCGAGCTTAATAATAATTATTATGATCCGAATTGTTTATAGCTTCTGCTTCAACGGGTTAATAACCAGAGCGGCGGCATCTGTAGAGACTGGCTTTTTTTCGTTCGTTCCCTCGCTTCCGCGTTTCCCGGCTATTCGGACAGGTTTCGCTAAGTTCGGCGTTGAAATGGCCTTGTCAGGTTTTGCACTGGGGGACTGAGTGTTCGAAGAATAAGGGAGTTTTAAAGCAAGGAGGGGACTGACAAGGAAGTTTGTTGTTGGTTCGGACAGCCAGCGGGCGGTGGCCGACTGCTTTTTTGGTCTTCTTCTTTTTGTCGCCCAGTCGGCTATCGGGCTTTGACCGGGTTGGAAGAGAATTTGGGGTGGGAAATTTTGCGTCTCGACCTCTCTCTTAGGCCCGATTTTCCTGCCTTCCTCACTACAAAATCCTTTCTCTTCCCCTGCAAGGGGTAGGTATAGTTCAGGGCCGGGTGTAAAGTAGGTTGAGCTGGATGAAGCAAAGCTGGTGTGGACTGGCGCCTATTGGCTGCCTGCCTGCTTGCGGCATCGATAATGAAGGTGCACTGCTGGTAGTTTCTGGAATGATTATTTATTCAGGGCAGGGTTATTCATTCTAAGGTTTTATTATAAAAATAGATAAATAGATAGATAGATAGATACGAGTAGATAGTTAGACAGACACACAGACAGACAGACAGGCAGGCAGACAGACAGACAGACAGATAGACAGACATACGGACAGACAGACAGACAGACAGACAGACATACGGACAGACAGACAGACAGACAGACAGAAAGACGGATAGACAGACAGACAGACAGACAGAAAGACGGACAAATAGACAGACAGACAGACAGACAGACAGACATACGGACAGACAGACAGACAGAGAGACAGACAGAAAGACGGACAAATAGACAGACAGACAGACAGACAGACAGGCAGACAGACAGACAGACAGACAGACAGACAGACATACGGACAGACAGACAGACAGACAGACATACGGACAGACAGGCAGGCCGGCAGACAGACAGACAGACAGACAGACAGACAGACAGACAGACAGACAGACAGACAGACAGACAGACAGACACAGGCAGACAGACAGACAGATGGAATACGCTGAAATATCAAGGGGAAATAAAAGGGAACGGGGAAGTGACGCGTAAGAATGTGAGAGGGGGAAAATAGTCAGTAAGGAGTTAAAAACTACGGGCAATTAGTGGCAGTATCACTGACATTCGTAGTCAATTAGTGAACTGAAACAGGAGCCAAGGCACTGGCAGATAGGGAGGCTGGGCGATGAAGACCCAGCGGAAGCCAAGCCAGGACAAAAGCAGACAAAGATACTCGCAAGTACTCTCGTATCCATTTCAAAGTATTTGCGCATGAGTTCCATTTGCACAGAGCACTGCAATGCCTGGGCCTGTAACTCTAATTCTGCCACTATTTTCCCCGTTCAACGTTTTTTACTCCTTTGTTCCCTTAGAGTTGGCCGAGTAATGGGAGAAATTCCATACCTTTGTGCATGGGAAACTTTTTATAGTGAAACTCGTTGGGCTGGGACTGAGCCCCTAGTTGTTTGATGATTTTGCATCGCTTACAGCTATAGCAAAGTCCTCAACTAGCGATTATCGACTTTTGCAATCCACACTTTCTGCTATCGGCTAATGAAGCTCAGTGATAAAGAACTAAATTTTGTAGTTAGTCAGAGTTCAGGAATACTGTTGTAGTGCACCTGTTGAGCAAATATAAAGATTACCTTGACGGTTTATTGATTAAGCGAGCAACCTTCATACACACGTTAATTTGAAATGCTCAGCTCAGTGTGTGATGAAATACTCAGCTCAGTGTGATAAAATACTCAGCTCAGTGTGATAAAATACTCAGCTCAGTGTGATGAAATACTCAGCTCAGTGTGATGAAATACTCAGCTCAGTGTGATGAAATACTCAGCTCAGTGTGATGAAATACTCAGCTCAGTGTGATGAAATACTCAGCTCAGTGTGATGAAATACTCAGCTCACAGTATGATGAAATACTCAGCTCAGTGTGATAAAATACTCAGCTCAGTGTGATGAAATACTCAGCTCAGTGTGATGAAATACTCAGCTCAGTGTGATGAAATACTCAGCTCAGTGTGATGAAATACTCAGCTCAGTGTGATGAAATACTCAGCTCAGTGTGATGAAATACTCAGCTCAGTGTGATGAAATACTCAGCTCAGTGTGATGAAATACTCAGCTCAGTGTGATGAAATACTCAGCTCAGTGTGATGAAATACTCAGCTCAGTGTGATGAAATACTCAGCTCAGTGTGATGAAATACTCAGCTCAGTGTGATGAAATACTCAGCTCAGTGTGATGAAATACTCAGCTCAGTGTGATGAAATACTCAGCTCAGTGTGATGAAATACTCAGCTCAGTGTGATGAAATACTCAGCTCAGTGTGATGAAATACTCAGCGCAGTGTGATGAAATAGCTATTTAACTCAGTCCCGCCACCAAGTTCTGTCATCCTTCATTCTTACTGGGGACAGAAGCGACTTGTCAAGCAGCCGTCCTTCTTCGAGCTGATGAGGCACTGTTCTGCGTAAAAGGACAAGCCAGGTATATCTTTCCGAATGGTATTCGCTCTTCCAAAGACCCCTACCACTGTAAATGCTTGTAAATATTTTATAATTAAATATTTAATTTTATTCTTATACGCGTTTCTTACTACTGGTATTGCTATCACAAGTAGTGTCACTAGTATAATAATTGGGTTTACTTTATATTTATTATAAAGAGATTTTACTTAAATTGGATCGCTAGTAAGCTGTGGATATGAAAAAAAACTTTAAAGATTTCAGATGCCAAAAATCTGATGCCTGAGATTAAAACGGAGATTAACTGTCGGTGAAAAGAAGGCGAAAATTTGTCAAAGAAGGGGTCGGAGGCCATGGTGAGCAAATATATAAGTGCGACGGCGGACAAACAGTGAAAATTGAGATGCAAAACTGTTTAAACTGAAATGTAGTTCGTCTGTCAGGTGAGGGGGAGCCAGGGCTAGGCGAAGATGGAGAAAAGAAGTCATCTAGATGGAGGCTGGCTTTGATGTCGCAGTTTTCTTTGTGCCCAGCCCACCTCCCATGGACTGGCCGGCAGTCTTACGAACCCATCCGCTTGCGTAGGGTCCCCGTATCAACAGGAAAAAAGTGAATCCCTGAAAAGACAGGGAGCTGGACAGGGAGTGAGGTGGAGGTTCAGCATTATTGCCCATATTTCTAGTAGACATCTGTCCGTCGATGCGCAGGCACTCATGCGGGCACTCAAGAACCGGAGAGACGGATAAACGAAGTCTGGTTATGCTGGCTACTGGGGGGGTGGGGCTCGTGAATTCGAAATTCCAAATCCATTAGAAAAAATCGAAAATTAGGGCGATGTAAAATTAACAGGGAATTTTAGGGGATTTCAAAGCAATGTGATGTTTCGGCGCTGTGAAAGTGGCGCCTAAACTTTCTTAACGCTTCTAGAATGAGGTGGCAGTTTGTAGAATAGGTTGGCAGTTTGTAGAATTTGAGGGGCAGTTTGTATAATTGGAGGGGCAGTTTTGTGGAATTTGGGTTGCAGTTTTTAGAGTTGGGTGGCAGTTTGTAGAGTTTTGGGTGGTAGTTTGTAGAGTAGGGTCGCAGTTTATAAAATAACGTGGCATTTTGTAGAATGGGGTGTCAGTTTTTATAATTGGAAGGGCAGTTTGTATAATTGGGGTAGCAGTTTGCATAATTGGAAGGGCAGTTTGTATAGTTGGGGTAGCAGTTTGCATAATTGGAAGGGCAGTTTGCATAATTGGAAGGGCAGTTTGTATAATTGGGGTGGCGGTTTGTATAATTGGGGTGGCAGTTTGCATAATTGGAAGGGCAGTTTGTATAATTGGGGTGGCGGTTTGTATAATTGGGGTGGCAGTTTGCATAATTGGAAGGGCAGTTTGTATAGTTGGGGTAGCAGTTTGCATAATTGGAAGGGCAGTTTGTATAATTGGGGTGGCGGTTTGTATAATTGGGGTGGCAGTTTGCATAATTGGAAGGGCAGTTTGCATAATTGGAAGGGCAGTTTGTATAATTGGGGTGGCGGTTTGCATAATTGGAAGGGCAGTTTGTATAATTGGGGTAGCAGTTTGCATAATTGGAAGGGCAGTTTGTATAATTGGGGTGGCGGTTTGTATAATTGGGGTGGCAGTTTGCATAATTGGAAGGGCAGTTTGCATAGTTGGGGTAGCAGTTTGTATAATTGGGGTGGCGGTTTGCATAATTGGAAGGGCAGTTTGTATAATTGGGGTGGCGGTTTGCATAATTGGAAGGGCAGTTTGTATAATTGGGGTGGCGGTTTGCATAATTGGGGTGGCGGTTTGCATAATTGGAAGGGCAGTTTGCATAATTGGAAGGGCAGTTTGTATAATTGGGGTGGCGGTTTGCATAATTGGAAGGGCAGT
The DNA here is from genome assembly GCA_950096795.1 of Macrostomum cliftonense. Taxonomy (NCBI): domain Eukaryota; kingdom Metazoa; phylum Platyhelminthes; family Macrostomidae; genus Macrostomum; species Macrostomum cliftonense. The sequence goes on along the minus strand of CATNEM010000310.1, from coordinate 109,515 downwards.
TTGCATAATTGGAAGGGCAGTTTGTATAATTGGGGTAGCAGTTTGCATAATTGGAAGGGCAGTTTGCATAATTGGAAGGGCAGTTTGTATAATTGGGGTGGCGGTTTGTATAATTGGGGTGGCGGTTTGCATAATTGGAAGGGCAGTTTGTATAATTGGGGTGGCGGTTTGCATAATTGGAAGGGCAGTTTGTATAATTGGGGTGGCGGTTTGTATAATTGGGGTGGCAGTTTGCATAATTGGAAGGGCAGTTTGTATAGTTGGGGTAGCAGTTTGCATAATTGGAAGGGCAGTTTGTATAATTGGGGTGGCAGTTTGTATAATTGGGGTGGCGGTTTGTATAATTGGGGTGGCAGTTTGTATAATTGGAAGGGCAGTTTGTATAGTTGGGGTGGCAGTTTGTATAATTGGAAGGGCAGTTTGTATAGTTGGGGTAGCAGTTTGCATAATTGGAAGGGCAGTTTGCATAATTGGAAGGGCAGTTTGTATAATTGGGGTGGCAGTTTGCATAATTGGAAGGGCAGTTTGCATAGTTGGGGTAGCAGTTTGTATAATTGGGGTAGCAGTTTGCATAATTGGAAGGGCAGTTTGTATAGTTGGGGTAGCAGTTTGCATAATTGGAAGGGCAGTTTGTATAATTGGGGTGGCGGTTTGTATAATTGGGGTGGCAGTTTGCATAATTGGAAGGGCAGTTTGCATAATTGGAAGGGCAGTTTGTATAATTGGGGTGGCGGTTTGCATAATTGGAAGGGCAGTTTGTATAATTGGGGTAGCAGTTTGCATAATTGGAAGGGCAGTTTGTATAATTGGGGTGGCGGTTTGTATAATTGGGGTGGCAGTTTGCATAATTGGAAGGGCAGTTTGCATAGTTGGGGTAGCAGTTTGTATAATTGGGGTGGCGGTTTGCATAATTGGAAGGGCAGTTTGTATAATTGGGGTGGCGGTTTGCATAATTGGAAGGGCAGTTTGTATAATTGGGGTGGCGGTTTGCATAATTGGGGTGGCGGTTTGCATAATTGGAAGGGCAGTTTGCATAATTGGAAGGGCAGTTTGTATAATTGGGGTGGCGGTTTGCATAATTGGAAGGGCAGTTTGCATAATTGGAAGGGCAGTTTGTATAATTGGGGTAGCAGTTTGCATAATTGGAAGGGCAGTTTGCATAATTGGAAGGGCAGTTTGTATAATTGGGGTGGCGGTTTGTATAATTGGGGTGGCGGTTTGCATAATTGGAAGGGCAGTTTGTATAATTGGGGTGGCGGTTTGCATAATTGGAAGGGCAGTTTGTATAATTGGGGTGGCGGTTTGTATAATTGGGGTGGCAGTTTGCATAATTGGAAGGGCAGTTTGTATAGTTGGGGTAGCAGTTTGCATAATTGGAAGGGCAGTTTGTATAATTGGGGTGGCAGTTTGTATAATTGGGGTGGCGGTTTGTATAATTGGGGTGGCAGTTTGTATAATTGGAAGGGCAGTTTGTATAGTTGGGGTGGCAGTTTGTATAATTGGGGTGGCAGTTTGTATAATTGGGGTGGCAGTTTGTATAATTGGAAGGGCAGTTTGTATAGTTGGGGTGGCAGTTTGTATAATTGGGGTGGCAGTTTGCATAATTGGAAGGGCAGTTTGTATAGTTGGGGTAGCAGTTTGCATAATTGGAAGGGCAGTTTGTATAATTGGGGTGGCAGTTTGTATAATTGGGGTGGCGGTTTGTATAATTGGGGTGGCAGTTTGCATAATTGGAAGGGCAGTTTGTATAATTGGGGTGGCAGTTTGTATAATTGGGGTGGCGGTTTGCATAATTGGAAGGGCAGTTTGTATAATTGGGGTAGCAGTTTGTATAATTGGGGTAGCAGTTTGTATAATTGGGGTGGCGGTTTGCATAATTGGAAGGGCAGTTTGCATAATTGGAAGGGCAGTTTGCATAATTGGAAGGGCAGTTTGCATAATTGGAAGGGCAGTTTGCATAATTGGAAGGGCAGTTTGTATAATTGGGGTGGCGGTTTGTATAATTGGGGTAGCAGTTTGTATAATTGGGGTAGCAGTTTGTATAATTGGGGTGGCAGTTTGCATAATTGGAAGGGCAGTTTGCATAATTGGAAGGGCAGTTTGCATAATTGGAAGGGCAGTTTGCATAATTGGAAGGGCAGTTTGCATAATTGGAAGGGCAGTTTGCATAATTGGAAGGGCAGTTTGCATAATTGGAAGGGCAGTTTGTATAATTGGGGTGGCGGTTTGTATAATTGGAAGGGCAGTTTGTATAGTTGGGGTAGCAGTTTGCATAATTGGAAGGGCAGTTTGTATAGTTGGGGTAGCAGTTTGTATAATTGGGGTGGCAGTTTGTATAATTGGGGTGGCAGTTTGTATAATTGGGGTTGCAGTTTGTATAATTGGAGTGGCAGTTTGTATAGTTGGGGTGGCAGTTTGTATAATTGGAAGGGCAGTTTGTATAGTTGGGGTAGCAGTTTGCATAATTGGAAGGGCAGTTTGCATAATTGGAAGGGCAGTTTGCATAATTGGAAGGGCAGTTTGTATAATTGGGGTGGCAGTTTGCATAATTGGAAGGGCAGTTTGTATAATTGGGGTGGCAGTTTGTATAATTGGAAGGGCAGTTTGTATAGTTGGGGTAGCAGTTTGCATAATTGGAAGGGCAGTTTGTATAATTGGGGTGGCAGTTTGTATAATTGGAAGGGCAGTTTGTATAGTTGGGGTAGCAGTTTGCATAATTGGAAGGGCAGTTTGCATAATTGGAAGGGCAGTTTGTATAATTGGGGTGGCAGTTTGCATAATTGGAAGGGCAGTTTGCATAGTTGGGGTAGCAGTTTGTATAATTGGGGTAGCAGTTTGCATAATTGGAAGGGCAGTTTGTATAATTGGGGTGGCAGTTTGTATAATTGGGGTGGCAGTTTGTATAATTGGGGTGGCAGTTTGCATAATTGGAAGGGCAGTTTGTATAATTGGGGTGGCGGTTTGTATAATTGGGGTGGCAGTTTGTATAATTGGGGTGGCGGTTTGCATAATTGGAAGGGCAGTTTGTATAGTTGGGGTAGCAGTTTGCATAATTGGAAGGGCAGTTTGTATAATTGGGGTGGCGGTTTGTATAATTGGGGTGGCAGTTTGTATAATTGGGGTGGCAGTTTGCATAATTGGAAGGGCAGTTTGTATAATTGGGGTGGCGGTTTGTATAATTGGGGTGGCAGTTTGTATAATTGGGGTGGCGGTTTGCATAATTGGAAGGGCAGTTTGTATAGTTGGGGTAGCAGTTTGTATAATTGGGGTGGCAGTTTGCATAATTGGAAGGGCAGTTTGCATAATTGGAAGGGCAGTTTGCATAATTGGAAGGGCAGTTTGCATAATTGGAAGGGCAGTTTGTATAATTGGGGTGGCGGTTTGCATAATTGGAAGGGCAGTTTGTATAATTGGGGTGGCAGTTTGCATAATTGGAAGGGCAGTTTGTATAATTGGGGTAGCAGTTTGCATAATTGGGGTGGCAGTTTGCATAATTGGAAGGGCAGTTTGTATAGTTGGGGTAGCAGTTTGCATAATTGGAAGGGCAGTTTGTATAATTGGGGTGGCGGTTTGTATAATTGGGGTGGCAGTACTATGATTTCGAAGAAACAGTGCATCTTTCATCAGTGTCTACTATCGATGCTAAAGTACATTATTCAGGCGTCAGAAGTACAGAAATTCTATTCCACGTGCTCCAGTAGGTTTAAAGAACAGCAGTTAATAAACCAGTGACAGAAGAAGAAGCCATACTAGATACTCGATGTTCTCAAACTTCGAGCACATATTTGTCTTGAGCCCTAAGTTGACTCATTAGAGAAAAGCCTGGTTACCAGCTCGAAAAAATCGCCACATGTGACTGTCGATAGAGACAATGAACTTCAAGTTTATGCCCCGCCGCTTCTGAATGCAGCACCTAGCAACAAAGAAGAAGAGGGGCCACGGGTAGCCAATCGGACAACAAAAGCAGATTATTAAGCTTCATTCACTCAGCCATGCTACAGTACGCAGGCCATTGTCAATCGGTTGAGTCTCGCATATCAAAGTACTTCGAAGCCAAATCGCCTCTCACACCTCCCCCAAGGGAAATTATTGCGAAGTTAAGCCGCAAACATCAACTCTGCTCGCTGGAAAAAAATATGAATTAAAAAAATCGACATTCTTGCATCTGTCTGGAGAAGTTGATAAGTTTTTCCATCACGGATTAAGGGAAAGGTGTAGCTCGTACATCATACACGCTCGCCAGGATTTCAGCTCGAGAAAAAGAGACAGACAGACAGACAGAAGCTACAGGGCCACGCCAGAATGAGGAAACAGGTTCGGCTTGTTGGGGATTTAGGATTGCGTGCAGCAATCTCGGAGGGGGGGACTCGCCCTAACTGGCCCGCTGTCTCTGCTGTTGCTGTTGCAACTGTTATCAGGGTAACCCCGCCCACTCCTCACTCAGCGCTCACACGCGCATACGCATTTTACTATCTCGAGCTACCCGCATCACCCTTATTAGCGAGCTTTCGCTAGCCAATAGGGGGTAGGGAGCTCTCACTTGTCCCGCCTCGATGTAGTAAAAGGGAAAGAAAGGAAGACGCATGGAGATGAAGACGGAGGGGGGCGGGTCTGGCTTCAAGAAGTTGCCTCCCTGTTTATAATTCCATGCGCGAGCAAATCCATAAGCAGTTTTCTTTATAACTTTGCCTTTGCCCTTTAGGGACAGTAGAAATCTGAAACAAATAGTTTTTGTTTGACCAAGTGGCCAATAAATGAGTTGAACTATTATAAACTTGTCGAGCATATCGATTATGTCGAATAACCCGACTGCCGAGGGAAGCGGCGGCAGCGGCGGTAGCGGCGGCCGTGGCGGCGCATCAAAGGCGGCCTGGGCCCCGTTGCGCAAACGGTTGGCGGTGATGCGAACAGTGAGAATTTTCTCCAAGGACTCAGCGAAAGAGTTGGCAAATTCTGCCGCTGCACAGGATCGTGGAAGCGGCGGCGGCAGCGGCAGTGGAGGCGGCCCCCTGCCTGACGATGGAGGCGTCTACTGCGGGGACGAAGGCGGAGGCCACGGTAGCGATGCGGAACTAGAGAATACCGCCTTTAAGGTTAGCACGCCCTAGCTGAGACGCTTTTGTACAAGCTTTTTTAATAAGCCAATGAGATATTGTCCTCATTCCACATCTCTTCATGTTTTGTTAGGCTTATGTAAAAGACCTGATGTGTATGTCTCTTTGTCTGAATGTCTGACTCTAAATTTTTAACTATGTGCGGAGGACAACTTATTTAAACTGATCAATATTAGTGGGGTGGGTGAGAAAGTCAAGAGCACCGATTGGCTGCAGGGGTAGAGGCTAAATATCGCAGGGGTTGAGGGTTGAGCAGAGTACATTGCGCTGGACAGGCCGACACATTCCGCCTAGCCCAAACCTCTTCCTGTCTAGACATTTCTATTGGCTCTCTCGCTTCGCTTACATTTACGAGCTATTTGGTGTTTTTGCCCTCACTTTACCATGCAGTCACATTCCGAAGAAATCCTCCATAAAAAGAAACAACTAGCTCGCCAAATGGAGCCATAGCGTACAAAAACGAGTTTTGTTAAACATCTGCTCTTTACCGATGCATTTCGAATCAACTCTAGCTCCCATCAGAGGCTTATGGGATTAACCTGCTTCTAAAAAATCTACCCAATAAATGTAGTGCATTGAAGCAAGGTAGTGGGAAAAATGATGCGCTGGTGAATTGACTCCGAAATAAATCATTAATCTTGCGGTCTTTCTTTTCACCTGTGCGCTCATAACACACAGTCTTCCTCCCTTCTTTATCTTTAAATACTTTTTTCCTGAAGGTTAAGTTTCCTGAATCTGTTTTCCTAACAAGGAGTTGTAGCCAGATGGCTAGAGCGTCTGCCTTATGCCCGGAAGGTCATTGGTTCGAACCCCTTGCTCTCCGGGTCAATTTGTGCTCTTGAGCAATGTAGGCACTTAATCCCGCATTGCTTCAGTCCACCCAGCTCTGAGATCGGGTACCAGTTTGAGCTGGGTAAATTTAGGGTGGGTGTTGCGGCCCTTCCAGTCCGTCAGGAGCTGAACAGCAGCTGTACACTGTCCTCGGATTCAACGCGAAGCCAGCTGCAGCTGTGCCGTGGGCTGTACATCTGGTCAAAAGATCGGGAAAAATTTTGTCCAGCAATGTACAGTATCATGATGAAATTCTGTTCAATACAGTCTGATTCATAGTCTGTGATAATGAATAGAAATTCTTTAAAATCCCTGTAACTGTCAAGGTATCTGAAAGGCACTATCTTTTTCTGTATGAAAAAACACCTGTCTCATTAAGTCCACCTTCGTACCTCACCCTGCCCACCTTTGACTTGCACTAATAATTTTGAAGCCTAACAAGAATAAAATAGCCCCCGGCTCCCCGAGATCTCAACTAGCAATTAGCGAACCTGCACCAAAAAAAAACAAAAGGCGCTCGGCCCTAAATTCAAATGAAAATAGGGGAAGACCTTCGAGATAAGACGGATGTCTCCGTTTTTTTTTCACCGACAGAAAAGCCATTCCATCAAACTGACACGAATGCGTAGGCACTCGAACTCGGACTGCAGCCAAGGGTCAGCCGGCTGATTGAGGACTCACAAGACAGGCGAGTTAAGTAGGCGTCGGTGAAGGGTGCGCTATCTCCGTTTTGTTGCTGGGGAATTGGGAACTGGTGGGAAAGCAATGGACAGCGGTAGGGGATAAGAGAGGAGATGTGATCCTCTTATGCTCTGCTTTTGCAGTTAATTACAGGCGATAATCCTTGCTCTCAAAGCACCTGGGGAACGGGATGTGCGAGAGAAGAGGGAAGAGAGTGGGTGGGCAAAGACAGAGAGCCGAGGGATTTGGGATCAGAGGAGGCTGCGTCGGCAATGAGATCGCCAGCTTGCCCTAGTCGAGTCGAAGCATGCCAGGGGGAAGGGGGCGGGCTGCAGCGGCGGCGGCGGCGGCGGCAGGGCTTCTGCCCGGAGATAAGATGACTGCAAATCGATATCCACGCCAGCCCCCAGCCCCGATCGCCGATCAATCAGCAGAAGCAGCAGAACCCACAGTCTATGCCGTAAGGACAGGCTGGGTGAAGGGTGAAGTGAAGCGAGAAGGTGCAGCTGGTCAGAGACCGCGAACAATAAAAGGTGTGGAAGCATGCCTGTGGAATAATGCTCTAACACGGAACAGAGAAGTGCACAGTGGTCTCTAAGTAATAAGAATTTTATCGAGGGGGTTAGTAAAATTATCGCAGCACAAAATCGCCACATCTCGCTACAGTCTCCATAGCCACAAGGAATCTTAGGATCAAATGACTTAAATAGTCCTTAACTTTAGTCTCCAAGTGCTGCTGCGACATGACACTTCTAGTATTGAAACGGACTATTTTAACAAATGAAAAATCCATCGCACAATGAGAATAAGGCAGGTTTAACCCTCTAATTCGCATAGAAAGTGAAAATATGCGAAGATTCAAGTGTCAGGAAGAGGGGAGAAATAGGGACACACACACGCCACACTGCCTTGGACTAAGTTTCCCATTTCTAGCTGCTTACAAAAGCCTACCTTTTTTCTACGAGTCAATTAAAATTAGAAGGTGCGTGTCATGGGGCTGACGCGCCGACTGACTGGCACAACCGGCTATTTTTTACCTTCTTTGAAAGATTCTCTGCAATTCTGTCGCAAAGCGTTTAGTCACTACTTTGAGTAGGCAATGCGAATTATTATACTTAAATTTAGGGTTTGAACCACTTCTTAAATGAGACACACTAGACAGACTAGACAGATACATAGATAGATAGATAGATAGATAGATAGATAGATAGATAGATAGATAGATAGATAGATAGATAGATAGATAGATAGATAGATAGATAGATAGATAGATAGATAGATAGATAGATAGATAGATAGATAGATAGATAGATAGATAGATAGATAGATAGATAGATAGATAGATAGATAGATAGATAGATAGATAGATAGATAGATAGATAGATAGATAGATAGATAGATAGATAGATAGATAGATAGATAGATAGATAGATAGATAGATAGATAGATAGATAGATAGATAGATAGATAGATAGATAGATAGATAGATAGATAGATAGATAGATAGATAGATAGATAGATAGATAGATAGATAGATAGATAGATAGATAGATAGATAGATAGATAGATAGATAGATAGATAGATAGATAGATAGATAGATAGATAGATAGATAGATAGATAGATAGATAGATAGATAAATAGATAAATAGATAGATAGATAGATAGATAGTTAGATAGATAGATAGATAGTTAGATAGATAGATAGATAGATAGATAGATAGATAGATAGACAGACTAGACAGATAGATAGATAGATAGATAGATAGATAGATAGATAGATAAATAGATAGATAGATAGATAGATAGATAGATAGATAGACAGACTAGACAGATAGATAGATAGATAGATAGATAGATAGATAGATAGATAGATAGATAGATAGATAGATAGATAGATAGATAGATAGATAGATAGATAGATAGATAGATAGATAGATAGATAGATAGATAGATAGATAGATAGATAGATAGATAGATAGATAGATAGATAGATAGATAGATAGATAGATAGATAGATAGATAGATAGATAGATAGATAGACTAGACAGATAGATAGATAGATGGATAGATAGATAGATAGATAGATAGATAGCTAGCTCTCGCTAGATAGATAGATAGCTCTCGCGATACAGGACCCAGCCTTCTATCAGCCTCGCGGCTCTACGCTAAAATATTAAATACACGCTTCCACAACACTCGTTAATTATTGTCTCAAACGACAAATTGGTAGCAGAGCGTGTGAATATGGTCAACACACGAACAACTTCTTCAGCTTCAACAGAACGTACACAGGAGGAGGAAGAGGAATCTACCGAACCCTCGAACCTGGAAAACTCAACTGCAGCTCAAGCCAATTCACGCAACGTCGCACAGTCCTCCCAGACCACTGCTTCGGCCGCCATGCCGACAGTCGGGTCCACAGACTCCGTAACTCAGCTATTTACCATGCTCGCTGGCATGATGCAGCAACAACAACAGCAACACCAGCAAATGATGCTTCAGCTATGCCAACGAACACAAGAAACGCAAGAGCAGACCCAAAGACTGCAACAACTTATACAAGTTCAACCTCAACAAAGCACAACCAATCAAAACAACTCGTCATCAACAGCTCCGACGAACCAGTCTGCAAACCCCCGGCTGAATAACTTCCTCGGTGAGAGCGTCCTACGCAGTGCTCGACTTCCACAGTTTGACGGTGAGGACTTTGCCAGTTTCCCCACATTCTGGAGTGCGTACAATCACCACGTGGACTCCGCTAACATCACCGATATCGAAAAGTTTGAGGTCCTGCGCGGACTCCTCGTTGGCACAGCACGGCGCAAACTCGATGGCCTCGACGCATTTCAACAAGGGGCCTATGCAGAAGCACGCCGGATCCTCGAGTGTAACTATGGCAATCTCCAAGAGCAGAAAAGCGCCTGCTACAAGCGCCTGCTCAACATGCCTCATCTCAGCGAAATCGACCTCAACAGCCTGGAGAGCTTCAGTGACGATCTTCGGCTAACTACAGGTCAGCTTACTCGATTAAAAGAGCCAGCAACCGCAATCGATGCTTATATATTCGTTTTGTGGCCAAAACTCCCAAGTGCAATCCAGACAGAGATTCAGGATGCCCACATCAAGGCTTCCAAGGCTCCATTACCAACAATGGCAGAACTTCAGGATCACCTGGACACGAAACTACGAAGCTTACGCGCCACAGCCATGAACCGGGAGGCCGCCAACATACCATTTGCCGGAGCTAGTCTCGTGAGCTCTACCTCATCCACTAAGCCTAAGAAGGCCCACCCAGCCGTGCACTACACTGCCGACCGTCGTGATTCGGACTCCCGCAAAGTAACATCTCGCCCCAACCATCGGAAAGAGCAATCGTGCGCCTACTGTGACCGAAGTGATCACAGCGCTCTTCAGTGTGACCGCATTTCTGGGTTAGAGGATCGCCTTAGAATTATCCGTCGCAAAAAACTGTGCTTCAATTGTCTACGCGATCACCACCTCAAGGACTGTCCCTCATCGTACCGATGTCGGGAATGCAAAGGCAAACATCACACATCTCTTCACGGTGCCCACTTCGACAATAGAGCTGAAAGCAAACTCAGCATCCCTCGGCACACAGCGAATTCGCATTTGAACGCCACTACATCAAGCATCAAGCACTACACCAGCACCGGAGCCACTACAACAGTTCCGACCAATCCATCAAACGATTCCGATCAGTCTGACCCGGTGAACGCCGTGTCCTGCGTCTCGTCTACACAGGAGGGACACCTCAACCCGACCATTATGGCCACATTCTCGGCGTCCGCCATCAACAACAAAACTGGATCGTCCGTACGCATCAACGCCCTCGTTGACGGAGGATGTAGCTACACCTACCTCCGGAGCGACATTGCTAGACAGCTCGGCTTGAAGCCAGCGCGAAAGCTGAGTTTTGAGAGTTCAGCCTGTCACGCAGAATCCCGCCGCCGCATAACAGCCGAAATCGTGCACCTCGAACTAGCTACTCCAGAGAATCGACGGATGCCACTCAATGTACTCTCAATCGAACAGATCGCCCCAGCAATACACATGAAGGCCATGCACCTCCCTAAGGATATTCAGGCTACACTCGCTCATTTGCCACTTGGCATTGCCAACACACCACCCATGGAGGATAAGGAGCTGGAAATTGACCTCCTAATTGGCAACGACTACGCCCAACTACTTATTGGACCTAGCGTCAGCGCCATTCCATTACGACCCACCTTCACAGCTCATCTCACGCCCTTCGGTGCTATTCTTACAGGCTCGCTCTCAGGCACTACTGAAAACCTCGATACCAATCGGATCATTGGCAACTCTCTCTTCTGTCAAGCTCGACCAAACGACCTCGAAAACCTGGTGGATAAGATGACGAGCCTCGACATTCTCGGCCTCCAGGACGCTGAACCACCCAAATTAGAAGATGATCCTCTCACTAGACGCCTCCATGCTTCAGCCACTCGTGATAAGAACGGTCGATTCTCGGTCGCCCTACCTTTCAAAGAAGGAGCAGCTCAACTGCCAACCAACTTTGGGCAAGCATTTGGCCGTGCGAAAGTAACTCACAATCGTCTGACATTGGAGCAACGCGAGAAGTACTATGCTGAATTCGAAAAACGAAAGGCGGAAGGCGTTCTTGAGATGGTCGATGCCTCACAGCCCAGCGGGCCCATCGTTCATGTCCTACCCCACTTCCCAGTGATAAAAGAGTCATCCAACACTACGAAAATACGGCCCGTCGTAGATGCCTCCGCTCCTACCTCTCTCGGCGGTTGCAGCCTAAACGATCTGCTTGAACCTGGTCCTAACCTACTCACCAGCCTTCTTCAAGTTCAGGTGCGACTTCGGCTCTACGAGTATGCGTGCATTAGCGACATCCAGTCCGCATTTTACCAAATTCTTGTCCACCCAGAACACAGAGCCGCTTTACGCATCATTCTCCCCAAGAACATTGCTAAGCCACTTACCTACGAGAATCATCAGCTCTATCGCTTCACACGGATCGTTATGGGAGCCAGTCCATCCCCCTGGATTCTTCTTGCTGTCATCCATCGACTTTGCTCTGAGGCCTCCGCCAGTATGGAATTTGGACTCACCAAACAGGAGATTGCCTCAATTCCGGGTGGCTTGTACATGGACAATCTCGTTCAAGGCTACGACTCAGTAGAAGATGGCCCACGTATAGTCGACGGTCTCCGTGCGCTATTTAAGTCTGCATGTTTCCACCTCCGGGAATTCGCTGCGAACGACGCAGGCGCCCTTCGCAGTCTACCACCGGAAGACCGGATCACGAATCCTATCGTGAAGAACCTCGGCATCGTATGGGACACTGGCCAGGACACCATCAGACTTTCGAAACCAACATTTTCAACCGAGCAACCTATGACACGGGCGGGTCTTCTCAGTGCAATCGCTAAGCCGTATGACCCGTTCGGCTATGCAGCACCACTTCTACTCGCCGGTCGGCTGCTCTACAATGCTGCATTTGCTTCTGGAGATGCTTGGGACAAGCCAGCTGATGACGCTACCATCCAAAATGGGATCAGCTTCGCGAGGACTTCGAAAACATAGACCGTATAGTCACGCCGCGACAATGTCTTTCGGTCCGTTCGAAACCCTGCCGCCTTGTCATGTTCAGTGACGGCTCCCTGCAGGCTTACGGATTTACAGTCTACGTTCATCAATTTATTGACGGTCAAGCAACCTCTGCACTCCTCTACGCTAAGACACGGCTTGTGCCAGCGCGAAAAAAAGGACTTCTCGTTACAATTCCTCGCATCGAACTCTGGGCAGCCCTCATCGCCACACGAGCCACTATTCTCTTGCGCAATATCCTCTCACCGATGGCCAATGTCGTTGGTGTGACACACTATATTGACAGTCAAATTGTCTTATTCTGGCTCTCTCGCAACACCGGGCTTCGCCAATATGAAAAACATCGCGTCCAGGAAATTCTGGATTCCGGTCTCACCGACGATCGCCGTTATATCCCCTCAGGGAAGAATCCGGCCGACCATTGCACTAAACCACTACGCCTGTCGCAGCTTCTTGATTCTCAATTCCACAAAGGTCCAGACTTCCTTCATCAAGACTTCGACTCTTGGCCTAACTGGAAACCGAATAAGCTCGACAACGAACCTACCGAGGCCACGACTCCTGAGGATTACCCGGATTACTCTATCACAGAAGTCACCTCGATGGTTGGCTCCGTCCACACTAGTACTGTCTCCCCTGGTGGCATCGACATCAATCGCTATAGCCGCCTTAGAACGCTCCTGGGCGTCACTGCATACGTTATTCGTTTCGCCACTCGCAGACGAGACACTAGGACTCCGGATGCGGCTGAACGGGATAAAGCCTTACTCCTCTGGGTTAAACACACCCAACAGTTGCACTACTCGAAGCCAATCGCAGCACTTCAAACCAACAAACCAGAAAGATGTCAGCTGATCCGCCAGCTAGCCTTGTTCCTCGACGAAGATGGCTTTCTCCGACTGGGTTCACGTATGGCAAACGCTGCCACAGGAACATCTACGCTGTATCCCCTCCTCTTGCCGTCGGATTGCCACTTCACTCGCCTTCTCATCCAGCATGTACATGAGCAAGGGGTCCATGCCAGTGCCAACACCGTTCTTAACCAGCTACGAGAGCGTTTCTGGATTGTTCGCGGACTTTTCAGCGTACGCAGAGTCCTTCGCGGGTGCTTAGACTGCCGTCGCGCCAAGGCCCCAACGATGCCGCTGCCACCTCACGGACAGATTCCACCGGAACGGTTAGATTCAACACCGCGCTTCAGGACTGCGACTCCGGACTGAAGCCTCAAGACGATGGCGTGACGGGCCTTGAGCCAACATACAATCTCACCTCACCTCAGCCCACAGAACCCATAGCCGAGGCGACCCCAATCTCGGCCCGCGCACTCCGAGTGCTGAGACGCCAGCGTATTCGCGATCCTCTTCCGTGACCAGTGATTATTCGTAACTGATTATAATACTAACAAATATGATTGCATAAACACTTACTTCAACAATACCATTCTTTAAATTCAAGTAGCAGTTTATCAAAAGGCTAACTAGCTGCGCTCGACTATTCGTGCGGCCCCCCCAATCTGTCGGATCTAATCCTCCCAGTTATTAATTGCCTGATATTGATTTATTCTCCTAGGCCAATATTTATTACTAGTACTTTAGTCGCAGCTCCCCAAGTGCTTTATCTATGGTTAATTCCTCGCTCTCGCGATACAGGACCCAGCCTTCTATCAGCCTCGCGGCTCTACGCTAAAATATTAAATACACGCTTCCACAACACTCGTTAATTATTGTCTCAAACGACAAATTGTTATTGTCTCAAACGACAGTTAGTTAGATAGATAGATAGATAGATAGATAGTTAGATAGATAGATAGATAGATAGATAGATAGATAGATAGATAGATAGATAGATAGATAGATAGATAGTTAGATAGATAGATAGATAGATAGATAGATAGATAGATAGATAGATAGATAGATAGTTAGATAGATAGATAGATAGACAGACTAGACAGATAGATAGATAGATAGATAGATAGATAGATAGATAGATAGATAGATAGATAGATAGATAGATAGATAGATATATAGATAAATACATAGATAGATAGATAGATAGATAGATAGATAGATAGATAGATAGATAGATAGATAGATAGATAGTTAGATAGATAGATAGATAGATAGATAGTTAGATAGTTAGATAGATAGTTAGATAGATAGATAGTTAGATAGATAGATAGATAGATAGATAGATAGATAGATAGATAGATAGATAGATAGATAGATAGATAGATAGATAGATAGATAGATAGATAGATAGATAGATAGATAGATAGATAGATAGATAGATAGATAGATAGATAGATAGATAGATAGATAGATAGATAGATAGATAGATAGATAGATAGATAGATAGTTAGTGTCGGATCTAATCATCCCAGTTATTAATTGCCTGATATTGATTTATTCTCCTAGGCCAATATTTATTACTAGTACTTTAGTCGCAGCTCCCCAAGTGCTTTATGTATGGTTAATTCCTCGTTCTCGCGATACAGGACCCAGCCTTCTATCAGCCTCGCGGCTCTACGCTAAAATATTAAATACACGCTTCCACAACACTCGTTAATTATTGTCTCAAACGACAAATTGGTAGCAGAGCGTGTGAATATGGTCAACACACGAACAACTTCTTCAGCTTCAACAGAACGTACACAGGAGGAGGAAGAGGAATCTACCGAACCCTCGAACCTGGAAAACTCAACTGCAGCTCAAGCCAATTCACGCAACGTCGCACAGTCCTCCCAGACCACTGCTTCGGCTGCCATGCCGACAGTCGGGTCCACAGACTCCGTAACTCAGATATTTACCATGCTCGCTGGCATGATGCAGCAGCAACAACAGCAACACCAGCAAATGATGCTTCAGCTATGCCAACGAACACAAGAAACGCAAGAGCAGACCCAAAGACTGCAACAACTTATACAAGTTCAACCTCAACAAAGCACAACCAATCAAAACAACTCGTCATCAACAGCTCCGACGAACCAGTCTGCAAACCCCCGGCTGAATAACTTCCTCGGTGAGAGCGTCCTACGCAGTGCTCGACTTCCACAGTTTGACGGTGAGGACTTTGCCAGTTTCCCCACATTCTGGAGTGCGTACAATCACCACGTGGACTCCGCTAACATCACCGATATCGAAAAGTTTGAGGTCCTGCGCGGACTCCTCGTTGGCACAGCACGGCGCAAACTCGATGGCCTCGACGCATTTCAACAAGGGGCCTATGCAGAAGCACGCCGGATCCTCGAGTGTAACTATGGCAATCTCCAAGAGCAGAAAAGCGCCTGCTACAAGCGCCTGCTCAACATGCCTCATCTCAGCGAAATCGACCTCAACAGCCTGGAGAGCTTCAGTGACGATCTTCGGCTAACTACAGGTCAGCTTACTCGATTAAAAGAGCCAGCAACCGCAATCGATGCTTATATATTCGTTTTGTGGCCAAAACTCCCAAGTGCAATCCAGACAGAGATTCAGGATGCCCACATCAAGGCTTCCAAGGCTCCATTACCAACAATGGCAGAACTTCAGGATCTGCCAGGACACGAAACTACGAAGCTTACGCGCCACAGCCATGAACCGGGAGGCCGCCAACATACCATTTGCCGGAGCTAGTCTCGTGAGCTCTACCTCATCCACTAAGCCTAAGAAGGCCCACCCAGCCGTGCACTACACTGCCTACCGTCGTGATTCTGACTCCCGCAAAGTAACATCTCGCCCCAACCATCGGAAAGAGCAATCGTGCGCCTACTGTGACCGAAGTGATCACAGCGCTCTTCAGTGTGACCGCATTTCTGGGTTAGAGGATCGCCTTAGAATTATCCGTCGCAAAAAACTGTGCTTCAATTGTCTACGCGATCACCACCTCAAGGACTGTCCCTCATCGTACCGATGTCGGGAATGCAAAGGCAAACATCACACATCTCTTCACGGTGCCCACTTCGACAATAGAGCTGAAAGCAAACTCAGCATCCCTCGGCACACAGCGAATTCGCATTTGAACGCCACTACATCAAGCATCAAGCACTACACCAGCACCGGAGCCACTACAACAGTTCCGACCAATCCATCAAACGATTCCGATCAGTCTGACCCGGTGAACGCCGTGTCCTGCGTCTCGTCTACACAGGAGGGACACCTCAACCCGACCATTATGGCCACATTCTCGGCGTCCGCCATCAACAACAAAACTGGATCGTCCGTACGCATCAACGCCCTCGTTGACGGAGGATGTAGCTACACCTACCTCCGGAGCGACATTGCTAGACAGCTCGGCTTGAAGCCAGCGCGAAAGCTGAGTTTTGAGAGTTCAGCCTGTCACGCAGAATCCCGCCGCCGCATAACAGCCGAAATCGTGCACCTCGAACTAGCTACTCCAGAGAATCGACGGATGCCACTCAATGTACTCTCAATCGAACAGATCGCCCCAGCAATACACATGAAGGCCATGCACCTCCCTAAGGATATTCAGGCTACACTCGCTCATTTGCCACTTGGCATTGCCAAAACACCACCCATGGAGGATAAGGAGCTGGACATTGACCTCCTAATTGGCAACGACTACGCCCAACTACTTATTGGACCTAGCGTCAGCGCCATTCCATTACGACCCACCTTCACAGCTCATCTCACGCCCTTCGGTGCTATTCTTACAGGCTCGCTCTCAGGCACTACTGAAAACCTCGATACCAATCGGATCATTGGCAACTCTCTCTTCTGTCAAGCTCGACCAAACGACCTCGAAAACCTGGTGGATAAGATGACGAGCCTCGACATTCTCGGCCTCCAGAAGGACGCTGAACCACCCAAATTAGAAGATGATCCTCTCACTAGACGCCTCCATGCTTCAGCCACTCGTGATAAGAACGGTCGATTCTCGGTCGCCCTACCTTTCAAAGAAGGAGCAGCTCAACTGCCAACCAACTTTGGGCAAGCATTTGGCCGTGCGAAAGTAACTCACAATCGTCTGACATTGGAGCAACGCGAGAAGTACTATGCTGAATTCGAAAAACGAAAGGCGGAAGGCGTTCTTGAGATGGTCGATGCCTCACAGCCCAGCGGGCCCATCGTTCATGTCCTACCCCACTTCCCAGTGATAAAAGAGTCATCCAACACTACGAAAATACGGCCCGTCGTAGATGCCTCCGCTCCTACCTCTCTCGGCGGTTGCAGCCTAAACGATCTGCTTGAACCTGGTCCTAACCTACTCACCAGCCTTCTTCAAGTTCAGGTGCGACTTCGGCTCTACGAGTATGCGTGCATTAGCGACATCCAGTCCGCATTTTACCAAATTCTTGTCCACCCAGAACACAGAGCCGCTTTACGCATCATTCTCCCCAAGAACATTCGCTAAGCCACTTACCTACGAGAATCATCAGCTCTATCGCTTCACACGGATCGTTATGGGAGCCAGTCCATCCCCCTGGATTCTTCTTGCTGTCATCCATCGACTTTGCTCTGAGGCCTCCGCCAGTATGGAATTTGGACTCACCAAACAGGAGATTGCCTCAATTCCGGGTGGCTTGTACATGGACAATCTCGTTCAAGGCTACGACTCAGTAGAAGATGGCCCACGTATAGTCGACGGTCTCCGTGCGCTATTTAAGTCTGCATGTTTCCACCTCCGGGAATTCGCTGCGAACGACGCAGGCGCCCTTCGCAGTCTACCACCGGAAGACCGGATCACGAATCCTATCGTGAAGAACCTCGGCATCGTATGGGACACTGGCCAGGACACCATCAGACTTTCGAAACCAACATTTTCAACCGAGCAACCTATGACACGGGCGGGTCTTCTCAGTGCAATCGCTAAGCCGTATGACCCGTTCGGCTATGCAGCACCACTTCTACTCGCCGGTCGGCTGCTCTACAATGCTGCATTTGCTTCTGGAGATGCTTGGGACAAGCCAGCTGATGACGCTACCATCCAAAAATGGGATCAGCTTCGCGAGGACTTCGAAAACATAGACCGTATAGTCACGCCGCGACAATGTCTTTCGGTCCGTTCGAAACCCTGCCGCCTTGTCATGTTCAGTGACGGCTCCCTGCAGGCTTACGGATTTACAGTCTACGTTCATCAATTTATTGACGGTCAAGCAACCTCTGCACTCCTCTACGCTAAGACACGGCTTGTGCCAGCGCGAAAAAAAGGACTTCTCGTTACAATTCCTCGCATCGAACTCTGGGCAGCCCTCATCGCCACACGAGCCACTATTCTCTTGCGCAATATCCTCTCACCGATGGCCAATGTCGTTGGTGTGACACACTATATTGACAGTCAAATTGTCTTATTCTGGCTCTCTCGCAACACCGGGCTTCGCCAATATGAAAAACATCGCGTCCAGGAAATTCTGGATTCCGGTCTCACCGACGATCGCCGTTATATCCCCTCAGGGAAGAATCCGGCCGACCATTGCACTAAACCACTACGCCTGTCGCAGCTTCTTGATTCTCAATTCCACAAAGGTCCAGACTTCCTTCATCAAGACTTCGACTCTTGGCCTAACTGGAAACCGAATAAGCTCGACAACGAACCTACCGAGGCCACGACTCCTGAGGATTACCCGGATTACTCTATCACAGAAGTCACCTCGATGGTTGGCTCCGTCCACACTAGTACTGTCTCCCCTGGTGGCATCGACATCAATCGCTATAGCCGCCTTAGAACGCTCCTGGGCGTCACTGCATACGTTATTCGTTTCGCCACTCGCAGACGAGACACTAGGACTCCGGATGCGGCTGAACGGGATAAAGCCTTACTCCTCTGGGTTAAACACACCCAACAGTTGCACTACTCGAAGCCAATCGCAGCACTTCAAACCAACAAACCAGAAAGATGTCAGCTGATCCGCCAGCTAGCCTTGTTCCTCGACGAAGATGGCTTTCTCCGACTGGGTTCACGTATGGCAAACGCTGCCACAGGAACATCTACGCTGTATCCCCTCCTCTTGCCGTCGGATTGCCACTTCACTCGCCTTCTCATCCAGCATGTACATGAGCAAGGGGTCCATGCCAGTGCCAACACCGTTCTTAACCAGCTACGAGAGCGTTTCTGGATTGTTCGCGGACTTTTCAGCGTACGCAGAGTCCTTCGCGGGTGCTTAGACTGCCGTCGCGCCAAGGCCCCAACGATGCCGCTGCCACCTCACGGACAGATTCCACCGGAACGGTTAGATTCAACACCGCGCTTCAGGACTGCGACTCCGGACTGAAGCCTCAAGACGATGGCGTGACGGGCCTTGAGCCAACATACAATCTCACCTCACCTCAGCCCACAGAACCCATAGCCGAGGCGACCCCAATCTCGGCCCGCGCACTCCGAGTGCTGAGACGCCAGCGTATTCGCGATCCTCTTCCGTGACCAGTGATTATTCGTAACTGATTATAATACTAACAAATATGATTGCATAAACACTTACTTCAACAATACCATTCTTTAAATTCAAGTAGCAGTTTATCAAAAGGCTAACTAGCTGCGCTCGACTATTCGTGCGGCCCCCCCAATCTGTCGGATCTAATCCTCCCAGTTATTAATTGCCTGATATTGATTTATTCTCCTAGGCCAATATTTATTACTAGTACTTTAGTCGCAGCTCCCCAAGTGCTTTATCTATGGTTAATTCCTCGCTCTCGCGATACAGGACCCAGCCTTCTATCAGCCTCGCGGCTCTACGCTAAAATATTAAATACACGCTTCCACAACACTCGTTAATTATTGTCTCAAACGACAAATTGTTATTGTCTCAAACGACAGTTAGTTAGATAGATAGATAGATAGATAGATAGATAGTTAGATAGATAGATAGATAGATAGATAGATAGATAGATAGATAGATAGATAGATAGATAGATAGATAGTTAGATAGATAGATAGATAGATAGATAGATAGATAGATAGATAGATAGATAGTTAGATAGATAGATAGATAGACAGACTAGACAGATAGATAGATAGATAGATAGATAGATAGATAGATAGATAGATAGATAGATAGATAGATAGATAGATAGATAGATATATAGATAAATACATAGATAGATAGATAGATAGATAGATAGATAGATAGATAGATAGATAGATAGATAGATAGATAGTTAGATAGATAGATAGATAGATAGATAGTTAGATAGTTAGATAGATAGTTAGATAGATAGATAGTTAGATAGATAGATAGATAGATAGATAGATAGATAGATAGATAGATAGTTAGATAGATAGATAGATAGATAGATAGATAGATAGATAGATAGATAGATAGATAGATAGATAGATAGATAGATAGATAGATAGATAGATAGATAGATAGATAGATAGATAGATAGATAGATAGATAGATAGATAGATAGATAGATAGATAGATAGATAGATAGATAGATAGATAGATAGATAGATAGATAGATAGATAGATAGATAGATAGATAGATAGATTGATTGATAGATAGATAGATAGATAGATACATACATAGATGGATAGATGAATGGGTGCAATTTGAGCAGAGAAAGATAGAAAAAAACCCTGTTAAAAATTCAGCTGCCACAATCTTGAGTGAGACTATTCACTCAAGCAAGCCCAGTTTACAGAACCTCCATCTATCTCATCAGCTGACTTTTGTTTGTTCGATGCGCAAGCATTGAAAACGCCGAGCGCGGACAGGTTCCTACCCGGTACCGAATCATCAGCTCACCAGCTTTAGTGAAAGAATCGAATCACTAAAGAATCACAAAGAATCGCGCACATGAATTCTTGGGATCCCCTGATTGAGTGCGCCGCCAAGCGTACATTTTGATTGCCTGACAGAACTGCGAGGCCCTGCAGAGTTACTGAGGCATGGGATTTTTTAAGGGCGTAGAAATAGGAAAATTCTAACAGCCAACCTCCCAGTGACGACTCGAACCTACATTAGCTGACTATGAAATTTTATCTTTAATTGATCTTGGCCGAAGAGGGAGCACAACTTTTCGACTAAAATAATATAGTCTTTTACTGTGTTTTACTGTGCGTACAGTCCCACTCTCTGCCCTTTCCTCAGAGTAGCTATCAGAATAAGAATTGGTATTTGTGCTTCCCCTTAGCAACTACCCGAATCCTATTGGCTCAAATGAGAACGTTAAAAAACGGAGACAGAAAAAAGACCGCAAGGTTAAAACAAACTCTGGCAAACGCGCTAGATCCAGGAGGCATGAGCAGCTCCAGGTACCGCAAAGTGTCGGCGCCCACACCGACGCGTGCCTCCATGCGCTCAGCTACCCGCCGCTTCTGCCCGCAGGCCTCACCGGTGCTTGGCGCCTCAACAGCAACAGCCGCAGCAGCAGCTGCCGCCGCCGCCGGCGCCGCAGATTCAGAAGCCTATGAAGATGCTGAAAATGATGATGATAGCTCAGCTGGCATTGAGGCTGACAAGGGTGCCACAGCCGCTTTCACACCTCCTCCAGCGCATGCCCTGTTTCTGAGGCATCGAGGGGTGAGTCTTATTGTTAAATTCCATAATAGGAACTTTTAATCTCGTAGCAGGAACTCCATGTAGCAGCGGGATCTCTATCGAGTCTTGGGATCTCTATCTAATAGCGGGATCTTTATGTACTAGCTTGATCTCTGCCTAATAACTGAATCTCTATCTAGTAGCAGGATTTCTGTCTAGTAGCAGGATCTGTATCTATAGCGTTATCACTGTCTAGTAGCGGGATCTTTATCTATAGCGGGATCACTGTCTTGTAGCGGGATAACTGTCCTGTAGCGGGATCACTGTCTTGTAGCGGGATCACTGTCATGTAGCGGGATCACTGTGTTGTAGCGGGATCTTTATCTATAGCGGGATCACTGTCTTGTAGCGGGATAACTGTCCTGTTGCGGGATCACTGTCTTGTAGCGGGATCACTGTCATGTAGCGGGATCACTGTGTTGTAGCGGGATCTTTATCTATAGCGGGATCACTGTCTTGTAGCGGAAACTTTATCTAGTCGTAAAACGAACGAATCCCTGCCCCAGTCGCGAGCCCCAGATTGGCCTGGCCGCAGCAGCCTCAGCAGCGGGGAATTCGCCGACGAAGTTCGCCGTCTATCGGCCTGCTCGCAGTTCGAAGAGTCCCGCCGGGCATCTGGCGAGTTGCAGCAGCAGAGAGCTGCGGCGGCCAAGACCAAGAAGAAGAGCATGTGAGTGTGAAATATGTTTCCATAAGAGCACAAAAATGTTATCCGGCGTTTTCTAGAAGAGATTTGAATACATTATAAAGGACAGCATTCCTAAGCTGACGGAGATCTATTGGTGACTTTGTGATCGATCACTTGCTCTTTTTCGAGACATGATTTATATTGAGACTAAACGAGAGAAATCTTATGATTTTCATTTCGAACAAGGCCTACTCTCCGAGTTTTTAGTCTCATCAGTTAATTTAGCTTTTCTTTGCGACCTTCCGTCAGAATGAATCAACAGCTTTGAACAGTTTGAGGCCAACTCGAGAGTAAATTTCTGAGCAGGAGAGCCAGTGATTCCCCCGAGTCCGGTGAATAATTCAGCAGCATGTCACAAACAGGATGTTGAAACGGGAAAAACTGATCAGCACAAACAGACTGCATAACTTGGGTCTTGTTCGGCTCTTGCCGCTTGCGCGCCTCGCCTCCCTTTCAATTCTATTGCATTTCTTTATCTCTGGAGACTGACTGACTGACTTCAATCTATGTAGCTAAAATATTGAATCATTTTTTACAGCGGTGAAAAGTTCGGCTTTTTGACGCGGAAATCAGCCGACACGTCTGCGGCTGAGAAGTCGTCCGGTCTCCGAACCTTCAAGCCGACATCGGAGCAGGTGCAGCGCTGGGGCGTCTCTTTCGACTATCTTCTGAATGATAAGTGTAAGCCTATGCACATGGAATTTAGGTAGTAAATTAAATTAATAGAAGTCTTGCCTAGCATTTGTACAGTTGTTGGGTAAGAGAAGTATTTATCACTGCCTAGTTTGTGTACAGTAAACTCATGGGGTAAGAGAAATCTATCCCACGCCTAGTTAATGTACACTGGCTGGGTAAGAAAACTCCTGCTTCTATAGCTACTGTACATGGGTGTAAGAGAGACAGACGATCGTTAGTTTGCTATAGATTAAAATGGAATTAAAGAACAAGTAAAACATTACTGTCGAATAATACCTTAAAAATAATTTTGATTTGTTTATACATTTCTCCAGATGGTCTCGCCCTATTCAGGGCCTTCCTCAAGACTGAGTACTCGGACGAGAACATAGAATTCTGGATCGCTTGCGAGGAGTACCGCAGCTTGGCTGGACTCAAGAAGCAAACTTTGAAAGCGCAGAAGATTTACACGGAGTTTGTGGCATTCCAGGCGCCCAGAGAGGTTTGATTGGCTTTCTGTACATAAACGATCAGTGAAACGATTTCAATAATTTTACGCACATTTACGACAATTTGTACTTCAGTATCTGATCTGGCTAAAGATGATATCTTCCAATTTGTCTAATCTCAGCCAACCATTTTATGAATGACAGGTAAATTTGGACAGCACCACTCGCCTAGCAACAATCAACGCCATGGGCAGCCCGGACAGTCACCTGTTCGAGCAGGCCCAGAAGCGCATCCAGGCCCTGATGGAGAAGGACTCTTATCAGCGATTTCTTAGATCCGATTGCTACCAGGCATTGCTGAAAGAGGCCCCGTCAGCCTCAAATGCGGCAGCCGCTTCAACAGAAGAAGAGGCGGCTACTGCTCACCTGTCAGTTGTCTGAAAGACATTTGCGTTATCTTCTTAACACCGCTGTACAAGCATAGAATTAAAAATAGGTGGCATTACATGCATTATTTTTAACTACTGCGCAATTTAATTTGGTCTGCATTGTACAGATAATGTAGCAGCTTCTATGGTTTGTTAAAGCTCGTCATTGTAGAACTATTAGTTACTGTTTAAGAATCTCTCACCTGAAGTATCAGGTGAGAGATTCGCGATTGTGCCAGGTGAGTGATTAGAGATTGTGTCAGGTGAGTGATTAGAGATTGTGTCAGGTGAGTGATTAGAGATTGTCAGGTGAGTGATTAGAGATTGTCAGGTGAGTGATTAGAGATTGTGTCAGGTGAGTGATTAGAGATTCTGTCAGTGAGGTGAGTGATTAGAGATTCTGTCAGTGAGGTGAGTGATTAGATATTGTTTCACGTGAGTGATTAGAGATTGTGTCAGGTGGGTGATTAGAGATTAGTAAATCACTAACGGTAGACTCACATAATTTTTTTATTTAGTTACGCTCGTATTTTCGCACTTTAAATGCAAGCCTGCACTGCTAATTTCATTTCTTGAAGAGCAAAAACACAACAAAACAATCTTTTTAGTTAATTGCTCTTATTTAGGACCCAGTTAATTCATCAAATTATATTTTTCGTACACAGATGCTAAAATTAATTTCTCTGAAACTCACTTAAATATGCAAATATCAGTTTCCTTTTAGTAGCAAAACTGTTAAATACACTGTCTTGTCCTCTAGTGGTTTTAAACAATTCCAAATTAATTAAGGCTTTATAATTTCCAATGCGAGTGTCAATGCGCATCCGATAATCAGGGACCGAAATCCCTGACTAGAGGCTTTAGAAAGCGGCCAAGCCCTCCGGCAGTTTCACGCCGCGAAACGTCAAGTTCCGAGCTGGTCCAGCCGTCAGCGGACGCTGATGAACAGCAACGATCGCCGCCGCCTCGTCTTCCTCCTCCTCCTTCACATCCTGACCCGACGCGACATCAGCCCGATGATACGTCAGCGACCTGGCGTAATAGTCAGCAGCCGACACGCTGGTCGCTGAGTTGTCTTGGACAATGCGCAGTCGAGTCAACGCGTCGCAGAACTCGCGCACCCGATCAGGATGTCGCAGTTCGGCCCGTCGACGACTGTCCAACTCCAGCAGACGCTGGTTGTCGGCGGTTCGATCTGACGACTCGACGACACGTCGCTCCACGGTGGCCAACAGCTGGCTGGTTAGCTGCGGACTGCCGCCGCGCCTCACCTGCATTGGGACGGCTGGCTGAATAATTTACCTACTTTACTTTACTTTAATACTTTAATAATTTACCTCATCCTTGAAATCACCCGGTTCAGTGTGAAGCACTGACAATCAACCAATTAAGATATGAAACGCCTGTCTAGGAAAAGCAGTCAGTTAATTTGCTGACTAATACCATGGATCGTTAAAGTGAGACACTGTACTCAATAAGAACGCAATTAATCAACTAGTTCACTGTTAGAACGGTACCTAAGGACGAAGTCTTCAAACTAAAAAAAATAGTTTTAGCCAGAGAATTTGTAGCCTAGTGGCTAAGGCCTTTGCCTTACGACTGGAAGGTCGTGGGTTCGAGTCTCATCAAGGCACTTAATCCCGCATTGCTTCAGTCCACCCAGCTAAGATCGGGTAGCAGTTTGAGCTGGGTGAATTTAGACTGAGTGTTGCGGCCCCTCCAGCCCGTCAGGACTGAGCAGCTGTACACAGCACTCGGATGCGCCGCGGGCGAAAGCTCGGGGTGTCTAAGGAAGAAAACTACAAGATAAATAATCCCTGACTCACCTGACCCCGCTGCTGCAGCACCATCTGCAGGTCGCGCCGTTCGAGCTCCCGCTCCGTCGGGGTGGCCGACGCCGCCTGCAGTCGGAGCCGCCATCGTCTGGCCGACTCCCGATCGCCGCTCCGTTTAGCCAGAGCCGCGCGCGTCGCCGCCAGGCGCCGATTGTAGCGCCGGAATAGCGCCGCCTGCTCGGAGGCTACGGCGGCGCTGACTATGGCGCGGCCGCGGTCCAGCTCGGCCAGGCGCTGACGGAGAGCAACTTCCTCTTTGAAGTTGGCGAGAGCGGCTGACTGCTGCTGCTGCTGGCGTCTAATGTCCATGAGAGCAAAAAGCGTTCGCGTTGTTGCTCTCAAGCGTTGAGCTTGCTTAGTGTTTTAGCCTTCATAGTTATACATAAAGGCTCCCAATTTATAGGTAAGCCCGATGGTTAAACATGGTCCATCTCGGGCAAAAACTCTTTGGCCAATTTTTGCATTGTCAAGCGCAAAGCAAATGCAAACACTGTATGCATATGAGAGCCGTGTCAATACGGGCATCGAGCTAATCTTTGCACACGAAGCACAAGCTTCATAGTAAAACTTGGCGAAGGAAGAGATTTTCGAGAAAGTGAACAAAGTAAGATAAAGCATCAGATTGATTGATTGAAACGGGTGCTTGATAATCTCGTAATAAAGACTTAAAGTCTTTGGTCTTAATACCGACCAGGACTGTTCTTATCTTCCGCTATTAGCAAGACTGTGTAATGGCTTTTGAAATAGTCCATTGAAAATATATATTTATAAAATATGCTTGCAGTAGCAAACAAGCAGTATGAAAAGCAGTTAATGAGTAAAAAATATTTTTCTTGCACTTGTACAGAGGAAACGAAAAATTAGCAATCAATTAACTGGCCTCCGAACCACTCAGCACACATTTAGCTACGTCCAATCGGATCCTGATCAAATAGTTCAAGATTGAAAGCGACGCTCTATCCTAGCCCATATATAATTTCCTTTTATGAAGGAACTAAATCCTTAATCTTATCGGCTAAGCGTTTTCGAATTGTACTCTATGACAGGCTTGACGAATCCCAATCATAGGGAAGTTCCGTTTTACAGAGCACCATAATATGTAATGGTTCAAAAATAGCGACAACAAATATGGCGGCGAGTCATATATTAAAGCCTGATTTTAAGCTGCAGTCTTTTTGACGATTGCATTTGATTGCGATTAAAGCACTCGACTAAGACAGGAGCAATCAAGGCCTGCTTCAGAAGCGGTTGCCCATCGACATGTCTGATCACGTGTAAGTTACAGTTTTGCCATCCCACCCTCTAGCTTAAGTTTACAAAGTGCATTTTAAAGTATAATTTAATATTTCAGCAATCCAAGATTCTGCTTCACTGAGCAAGACTGCAGACGGTCACTTCAATGCTATCTAAGGCAAAGAAAAAAAGTGAAAAGTCACCTAGCTCAGCTGTTTGCTGGCTGCAGCGCTTCCGGCCAGCAGCTTGCAATTAAGAGCATCGAAAATCACCTGGCCTACAAGGTAATTAGCTTTATCAATCCCAGTTGATAGCATAGTGACAAATTTATTAACTTGCGTTCGTTTTTTAGGACTATTACATTTGGTTGAGGTGACTCATTCTAACGTCAAGTCTCAAAAACAAAAAACTAACCCTTTTTTACTCAGGTCACAGTTGATTGTGCGATCGAAACATACAAGGAATTTGGCCACGCTGTCCTGAGCCCAGACGAAGCTGCGTCAGCACAGAGAGAAGCCGCCCAACTTGTAGAGGTAGGACGCGAGTTCGAAAACTACGACAAAATTGTACCCCGATTTAAGAAAGCAAAGACTCAGACGTGCGACCTGTGCAACGGAAGCGGTCTGCGAGAATGCAGTGTCTGCAACGCCAGAGGCCAAGACGAATGCGAATGTCTGTATGAGGTCTGGGACGAGAACCTGCCATCTGAGTCGATCTATGGAAAAGAGTGCTGCGAGTTGTGCGACGGATGCACACACTGCTACAAATGCCAACAGTGCGATGGCCGGGCGCTGATCAAGTGTCAATTGTGCGTTGGGACGGGACAAACGATTGCTGTACCACAGGTGCAAATTACACGGTGCGTCGATAAAATATATCTAGAATTCATGTCACTAACACATGTCCCATGCAATAAGCCAGTAGCTAGTAGCAAGTAAAACTAATTAATTAATACACATCCATACTACCGCCTCAGCGTTAGCTTGCGTGATCGCCAGATCATCAATAGACCAAAAGAACTAGCGGCATCACTAGTGGAGGAAGCTGAAGGCCAAACTATGCAAGTAGCAGACGGTGCTCCAGCTGCAGTGCAAGCAGCCAAAGCCCAGCTATGGCAAATGCATTCTGACATAAAACTCAAACCAAATGAAGTTATGAAAGACAGGCGGCTGGTGACAGAATATGTTCCAATTGCTGAAGTCTTGTATGAAGATAAAAATGGAAACCAAGGTACATTTTGGGTGATTGGCATATCTGGTGACTTTTGCTATTGCCCAAAGCTGACTTGGACAGCCTTCTGCTCTATAATGGCCGAGTGATGATTAATTATGAACAAGTTTTATGAACTAATTTGGTATTTGAAATTGAATTATAGTACTCATTTTGCCCTTGATATTAATTTCATGAAAAACCTGACTTACTGCAGATGCCTATAGGACCAATAAGGTTGTAAAAGTGATGTCAATTTTTAGCTTCTACCAATCCCTTCCGCTTCCAGATACCTAGCTAATTGCATGCGGCTTAGTTCTATAGGTTAATTTTTAAATAAAGCAAGGTTTTGTTTTGGATAATTTTTATTGTATTTTATTTTACAATTTATTTATCCATGGATTTTTCTAGCTATCCATATGGTAAAAATTTCATAGGGGCCTAAATAAAAATGGCTTAGTGGAAGCTAAAAATTGGCTGCATATAACTCTTATTGATGCTCTATGCAAGGCAATCTGAATACTATCAGTTAAATACTGTAATAGGCCCTATAAATAATAATACTGTATTATAAACTTTGAATTTGTGCAAATAATTTGTTTTAATGTCATATAATAATATAGTACTATTTTGCTAATGTTTGTTTAATCTTGTCTAAATAATATGGTATTATTCTAAAATGTTTGATTAAATGCGTCATAATAATATAGCATTATTGTATGAATAATTTGAATATATTATGTTTTACTTTTAACAAATGTAAAATGTAAATTAGTATAAATACAGAAGTTCTAACAGCCCAGAGAGGCATGAGGTTCTCAGCCCTTACAAATAAGATCTTTGTGCAAGCTAACATCCAATTGGAGTGTTGCAAGCCAAGACTTATTCATTTGAGCTAAAGGCTCTAGGCGTGTGAAGGATTCAAAGATTGTTTGCAGATACCACACATCAGGTGCATAAAGTAGGAGTGAGAAGTAGAGTGACAGTAGAGTGAAAATAGGGGAAAGGCTGTGACCCTCTGTTCTACAGTACACCTTTCAGACTGGAAACAGTGCTTGCTGCTCGGCACTGTGTTAGACCCTACCAAGATTGGTGCAGCAGTAGTATAGGGAATATATGAAGTAACATTATATAGGCCATAGTATAGGAAGAATATAATTGGTGACGTCAGGATATCAGTAGTAGGAGAGAGAACCCTACCACAATACCTTGCATAGAAGGATAAAATTACTTTAATGAAATTATGTACTTTAATATATATTTTGGAGCATATAAACTATGTGCCAAAAAGGAATACCCCTCTTGGAAAGCTGCCTTTTGGAAAATTTTTCAACTACATGGTCACATGACTAACAAAGTAAATAACAAAGTGAAAGAGGAAGGAAGTGGAGAAGTGAAAATCATCTGGGCCAGTCAACCTACCACCCACCCATCCCATTCACCAAAACCCAGCCCACCACTTAAATTGAAGTGTGCAAATTGAAACAGGGCAAGAGAATATCCTTTTTTAGCACAGTATACTACTAATGTAAAAAATATATTGTGGCGGTCATCGGCACGCGGCGCGGCAAGAGTGCAGCCGCACTCACGCTACAGCCCAGCCAGCCTACCCAATGGCTTACGCCGCCTCGCGGCTAGCGAGCACCAACCCCCTGCTGGCTAGGCCGGGGGCTTCTGATTGGCTGGGGGGTGACATTGATAACTTTGCCACTTACTGTATGCGAGCACAACCTCCCCACGCACCCGTCTAGTCGCGCTGCTACTCTGCGTGCATAAAAACAAATAAACTGTCAGCCACGCTCTGAAATTTTCTCTGCACAATTATTGGCCTTGCCAAATATATGCGAGCCGCCAAACTGGTGAGCCCGACTCCACTGCCGTTGCTAGTGGATGTCTGCACATGCACACGTTCTGCAATCTGTCTGTTGTGTATTAGCGTATTCGTGCCAAGGGCACCAACCTATTATAAGTACAAGTAAAAGCCATTAGTCTATGGCAAATATACACGACAAGAGCCCTTGAGTGCGGGCGAGCCTGCAAGGCTCAAATTTACTTTCTGCGCGATTCGGCATCGCACGAAACATGGCATCGCAAGCAGCTAATTGAGAAAGCTCACCAAGATTGAAGTGACGGACCCAGACATCGACATATGTTGTGGAGTCACTCTGGCCATGGCCCCGAAGATCGACGTCAGAGGAGCGCCCCAGTTCGACATCGAATCGCAGAAGCATCTATTCCCACAATGGAAAAAATTGTGGGAAGCATTTGAAGAGCTGTCCGGCTTGAACGGAATCGCAGAGGCAGCTGAGAAGAAAAAGCTGCGGCTCTTCGCATTGCGCCACTGCCTGAGCATGGAGACCCTCCGGGTCGTCGACAGCCTGCCTCAGCTGAAGGCTGAGCACAAGGACGACGCCGGTGAAACCATCAAGGCACTGGAGCTGTTCATCAGCGGCCAGAAAAATGACATTTTTGAGCGGCGCGAGTTCTGGCTGCGCAACCAGCAGGACGGGGAATCGTTCAGCGACTGGTTCGTGGTCATCAAGGAGATGGCAGCTCGATGCAATTTCCAGAGATGCTGTGCAAACTGCGAAGACCTTCAACTGCGCGACCGCATCGTGATGGGACTTCGTGACCCTGCGACGGTCGAGAAGCTATTGGAGGAAGGCAGCAACCTCACACTGGAGCGCGCAAAGACAATCTGCGAGACAATGGAAAGTTCCAGGAAGAACTGCGCAGCAATGAAGAACGAGACGTCGAAAATGTCTGCTCTTCGACGAGCGTCAGCGTACAAGAAGGGCAAACAGTCAAGGCATCATGGCACTGCTGAGGCTCAAAAGACCGGACCGCATACTCAAGCCAGCGGGCGGACTGCGGCCACGGACCGGGGCTGCAAGTTCTGTGGACGTCAACACGAGGTCGGCAAAGAGAAATGCCCAGCATGGGGAAAATCATGCAAAAGATGTGGTAAGGCGAACCACTTCGCAAGGCAATGCCAAAGTAGCTCGAATGCAGTCGGAACCGAGAAACTCCATTCGATACTATCTGTTACGGGCAGCAACAGGCCAAGTGAGAAGTCGGCAACCTGTGTGCAACTGAGCATCAGCACGGAAGACGGCGTAAAGACCGTCTCAGCTCTGCCGGATACGGGGGCGTTTATTAATGCTATCCCAGAGGACCTGCTGCCAAGTCTTGGTGAAGACGCGAACAACCTACTACCATCCGACATACAGCCACAGGCCGTAGACGGTAGGCATCTGAAGTCCATGGGATCGATCCAGCTAAAAATAAGCTTGGGTAAAGTTGAGCTAAAGCGCCAGTTTCATGTCATCAGCGGAGTGTCCAGCATGATTTTGTCAAGAGAGACATGCCGCGAGCTCGGTATCATTCCAAGAAACTTCCCGCAACAAATCATCGGAAGGCTGGACCCCAGGGCTAGGGACAGCAGCCCGGTGGGAACTATACAGAAAGAGTTCGCAGACGTATTCAGCAGAAGGATCGGCAGAATGTCCGGTGAAACTTTCAAGATCAAGCTGTCAGCCAATGCCAAGCCCTTTGCGGTTTCAACACCGCGGAGGATCGCAGAGCCACTGAAGCCGATGCTCAAGAGAGAACTCGAAGAGCTGGAACGAGAAGGAGTCATAGCCAAGGTGACCGAGCCGACAGAATGGTGTGCACCAATCACCGTGCAGCCCAAGAAGGACCGCAGTAAAATCCGACTGTGTGTTGACCTGCGGAATCTGAACAAATATGTCGTTCGAGAAAGATACATCAGCAAAACGCCATTCGAAATAGTGTCGAACTTGAAGGATGCAAGGTTCTTCACAACTGTGGATGCAACGAAGGGCTACCACCAAGTGCCACTGGATAACGAGTCGCAACCGCTGACGACATTCATCACGCCCTTCGGCAGGTTCAAATACCTGCGAGCACCATTCGGATTGTCATCCATATCTGAACACTACAACAGACGGATGGACGAAGTGCTGGTGGATCTGCAGAACACGCATCACATCGTGGACGATGTACTCATTGCTCACGATAACCTTCCGGATCATTTGCAAGCCGTACGGGAGTTCCTGCTGCGATGCAGAGACCGTGGGATCAGCCTCAACCCGGACAAGTTCGTGCTAGCCCAGCCCAGAGTGACATTCGCCGGCTTCCAGCTTGACTCGAGTGGATTTACAATGGACCCAGCGATAGTGAAGGCCATTAGGGAGTTTCCAAGACCGGACAACATAACAGATCTCCGGGCATTCTTCGGCCTAGTCAACCAAGTGGGAGTCTGCAGCGGCAAAATAGCAACGCTGGGTGGGCCACTGCGAGAATTGCTGAAGCCCACGAGCGAGTTCCTCTGGGATGTTCAGCACGAGGAGGCTTTCGACAAAATGCGGAACGAGTTGAGTAAAATTCCCACCATGGCGTACTATAGCCCGTCAAAACAGACCGCACTGCATACCGATGCTTCCCGGCTGAAAGGCCTGGGTTTCGTACTCCAGCAAAAGCAAGACGATGGCATCTGGAAGGTAGTCCAAGCAGGTTCTCGCTTTATATCAGAAACGGAAAGGCGGTACGCGATGATTGAATTGGAGCTCCTAGCAGTCGCATGGGCAGCAAAGAAATGCCGTCTGTTTCTGGAAGGACTGCCGGACTTTGAAATCGTCATCGACCATAAACCGTTAGAGCCGATCTTGAACCGCTACACCCTAGACCAAATCGAGAACCCAAGGCTACAAAGACTGCGCCAGAAGCTAGACTGCTTCAACTACACGGCACGATGGGTGAAAGGCAGCGAGCATAAGGCAGCGGATGCGTTGTCCCGAGCGCCAGTTGAGAACGCCACCATGAAGGAAGAAATCGCGGAAGAGCACGGAATAAGTGTTATGGCTGCAGTGGATGAAATCCAAGCTTCTGAAGCACATGTGATCCAAGTAGCGAGCAGAGATGAAGAATATCAGGAGCTCAAGCAGCTAATCCAACAAGGGTTCCCAAACGAAAAGGGAAATCTTCCAATTCCTCTGCGCCAATTCTGGAGTTTGCGCGACAGACTGGCCGTCGAGCGCAACCTGATCGTCGTAGGAAAGCGGCTACTCATTCCCAAGGAGATGCGAGCAGATGTCCTGAAGAGGCTGCTCAGCATGCATCACGGAGTCATGAAGATGAAGGGAAGAGCAAGATCAGCATTTTATTGGCCCGGGATAAACAACGATATCGAGATGGCTGCGAGAAAATGCGTCCCATGCCAGGAGAACCTACCGAGTCAGCCGAAGGAACCTCTGGTTGCGCGAAAAGAACCGGAGCGAATATTCCAAGAACTGCACGCAGACTTGTTCCAATACGCTGGGAAGATGTTCCTAGTAACTGTAGATGGAAAGTCTGGCTGGCCGACACTGGACTACCTCGGGACTGACGCACCGACCTACAAGGTCATCAACGCCTTGCGGAAGCGGTTCTGCGAAAAAGGTGTTCCGGAATTGCTCTGGACAGACAACGGACCACAATTTGCTGCAAAGCCATTTCAAGGATTCTTGAGCCGATGGAACGTCGAGCACAGGAGATCGTCACCGATGTACCCCCAAAGTAACGGCCGAGCAGAAGCAGCAGTTAAAGCGATGAAGAAGATCATCAGAGGCAACTGGAACGTGACATCAAGAGAACCAAACTGGGACGACGTGTCCCAGGGACTGCTCATCTACTGCAACGCCCCACGCTCCGACGGGAGGTCCCCAGCCATGACAGTGTTCGGGCATCCGGTGCGCGACACCCTGCCTGCCCACCGAAGATCATTCGCTAAGGAGTGGCAAATGGCATCTGACGAAGTGGACAGGAGAGCGGCGGAGAAGCGGGATAGGATCGAGCGCTACTACAACACGACGGCGAGCCAACTGCCAAAGCTCCGAGTGCGGGACAGAGTGGCTGTTCAAGACACGCAGCACAAGCGATGGGATCGGTACGGAGTCGTGGTCGAGGTTATGAAGAACAATGACTTTCTGGTCAGACTGACGAGTGGCCGCGTGCTCCGACGAAACAGGAAATTGCTTCGCAGGAGGCTGCCAGTTCAAGCCGGAGAGGCACCCAATCAGAATCGTACAACGGGCCTGGAAATGGAGACTGGTGGAAACCCTGGCGAAGCACCGCAGCGAAGAACTGGGTCTGCTCGGAATCGCAGGCCCCCACAACGACTTCAAATTGACCCCAAAAAAAAGTCTTACGAGTGAAAGTCTGACTAACTTTAGGGGGGAGGTGTTGTGTATTAGCGTATTCGTGCCAAGGGCACCAACCTATTATAAGTACAAGTAAAAGCCATTAGTCTATGGCAAATATACACGACAAGAGCCCTTGAGTGCGGGCGAGCCTGCAAGGCTCAAATTTACTTTCTGCGCGATTCGGCATCGCACGAAACACTGTCTGCCATTCCGATGCAGTCACACCTGTGCCTACCGTCGCATCAACAGCCACTGATTCCCCGCACCCGCCCGGTTCAGCATCTCTGGCCGGGTGCCACCGTCCGTGTTCTGTGCTTTTCCACTCGCGGCGGTGTTCCGCTCATGAGGGCCAAAGGCCAGGCAACCAGCCTGCTAAAGCCCCGTCCTCTACCTCGGATAGCTGGCGCACCTGACTTGGTGGCTCCTGCGGCATCATGGTGGTCAGTCGGGTACTTAGGCAAGGTCCCAAATGCGACTTTCACGATTGGCACGTGCACTGCCTCAGCGCTCCCGGCCCGCTGCCTCAGCGCTCCCGGCCCGCCACCTCAGCGCTCCCAGCCTGCCGCCTCAGCACTCCCGGCCTGCTGCCTCAGCGCTCCCGGCCCGCCGCCTCAGCACTCCCGGCCCACTGACTCAGTGTTCCCTGCCAACAGTGCCGCACCTGCCAACGGCCCCGCACCTGCCAATGGCCCCACGCCTGCCAATGGCCCCATGCCTGCCAATGGTCTGTGCCGCGCACCGGCCTCTCCGCTGCACACTGGTTGTTTGCTGTTTGCTCTACCACGTGGCCTCCACTGTTGAACTTTGGCATCCGACGCATCACTCTGTCCGCTCGCCTGACTTCAACGCGTGGCTCGGTGCTGGGGGGAGCTGTGTGGCGGTCATTGGCACGCAGCGCGGCAAGAGTGCAGCCGCACTCATGCTACAGCCCAGCCAGCCTACCCAATGGCTTATGCCGCCTCGCGGCTAGTGAGCACCAACCCCCTGCTGGCTAGGCCGGGGGCTTCTGATTGGCTGGGGGATGACATTGATAACTTCGCCACTTACTGTATGCGAGCACCACCTCCCCACACACCCGTCTAGTCTCGCTGCTACTCTGCGTGCATAAAAACAAATAAACCATCAGACACGCTCTGAACTTTTCTCTGCACAATTATTGGCCTCGCCAAATATATGCGAGCCGCCAAAATATTGAAGTATGCTAATTATAAATATGCCTAAACTACCCAATTCATATTACTTTCCTAAAAGTTGAATTTCAATAGAGTCTAATATAACCATTCTTTTATAACTATTGGAATTAATGTTGAAAACCCGCAAATGTGCACTTTAGATTACAGTCAAGTTTCTTTTACTGCAATTTAGTTAACCCTTTAGGACAAGAGGATAAAAGACAAATAGGAGTTAAGTTGAGTCTGTTGAGACTTAGTATGCAACAAATGAACAAATTAACTTACCATTTGTTGAAGGCTTCATCTAGCAGTCAGCAGAAAAAAGTGTAGCACACTGCACTTTAGAAAAACCACAAAAGCATGCCACATACCATCTACTATTTTAGAACTTTTTTCATATAGGATCTTTTATATGCTTTTCTTATAGTTTAAGTTTATTTTAACCAGTTATTTTATTTAAGTCATTTATCATCTATATAAAATAGCCATGTAATATTTTGCATGGCACTACAATTAGGGATATATATTTTTATATATGATCATTTTGAAATTACTAGCTATCAATAAGGGATAAAACAACAATATACTTTTATTAGCCAAACCTAAAAAATTGAGATTATATATTTGGAAACATGTATACCAAGGCCTAGATCCAATATTACTTAATAAGAGCTTGTAAATTTTAATTAAAAATGAAGCAACTTTTGAGAACAAACAAAATTTAAAGATAACTAGCTGAAGTTTTTAATAATTAATAATTGGTTTAAATCTTTAATGGCCAGTTTATTTATCTCATTTTAAATATATTGAAATTGAAACTTGGGCATTTTTTAATGAAGAAAGATGTTTTTAACAGATATTTTTAACAACTGGATCGCTT
This sequence comes from Macrostomum cliftonense, assembly GCA_950096795.1. Taxonomy (NCBI): domain Eukaryota; kingdom Metazoa; phylum Platyhelminthes; family Macrostomidae; genus Macrostomum; species Macrostomum cliftonense. The sequence continues at coordinate 73,020 of CATNEM010000310.1, read as the reverse complement.
AGGCCAATATCAGTTTTGTTCAGATTATAGTTATAGCAGGTCTAAAAGGTACTTTATAACTGATGATAGGCCTGATTTAACTAAAAAGCAAAGTTGGTAAAGCTACTTTGAATAGGACCAGGAAACTCATTTTTTATTAAACGAACGATAAGTGAGTTTTTTCATTTAGTTGTTGCATTTAGTATACCCAAACTTCGAACTTGATTCACTAGTTGTTGGCCCTGAGCTCTTTGAGAGTGCTTTTCACCTCCGATGGAGTAGGGTCACGCGGTTCTACCACCCAAATTAGATGGTTTCCACGGATTGACAGAGGCTTGTCGATTCCATCGATTCGATTGCCTCTGGTACGCAAAACTTTGAAGTCAGGTCGAACAGCAAACTGGTAGGCGATATAACCCGAGCAGATAACAGCAGCAGTCGTTAGTGCGCCAACCAGGGGAATACTGTCCACAGCGAATGTCAAGCGTCGAAGAAGTTGAGGAAATGTTGTTACTTCGGTAGCAGATACTTTCATTTTGTTGCTTAAGTGGAATTTCAGTTCACAGAGGACTGTAGCAGTTCAATTGGACACTGAATAAATGAAAGCAAAAAAAATAACCTCTGTTAGCGTTTTAAACTAACATATAAATATTAACAAATACAATTACACAAATATAGACCTATTGATTTAGTATTTTCAAAAATTTTCAGAATTACTAAATCTTGATTTTGGCATTGTCTCACTTTGTATTTCGAGCAGTATGCCCACATACGGATTACTCGAAGCACGCAGGGGCAATGACTACTACAGAGGTCGTCCTTGAAAAGGGACTGCTTAATTACCTTCTGAGATTTACATAGCCTTGAAACTGTGAGGGGGCGAAGCTAGCGCTGACGCATTAGTAGGATGTTAAAGTTCTTTAATTATACACTAACTCCCTATCATCAGATGTAGACATGCATGCATGTAGTAAAAACATGTAGGTTTTTTATGTGCACGAGGGACGCTATATAGCAACCCTGAAATTGAAATTGAATGACGATGGCACTTTGTCAGCTAGATTTTTTAGTCATCAGGTGCTGAATCCAGCTACTGACCAACAAATTGCACCGATAGAAAACTTCAGGAAGTACATATTACATATGTACATGTACATCATGTACAGTTGTCAAACTGCGCCTTGGAATTAAGTTGATCAATAGGGTTCAAAAGGGGAATTACACGTATTGTAAGTTTGATTTTTTAATGAGATCCTATAGAAATCCTAGTGTGTTCAGGAACCATTGAACTTCTAATTCTGTGATGTCGATCAACCAGCTGGCTCTCCAAATGGCATCCAGATTTTGAGCAACGATGCCACATTTGGCATCCTGCAGATTTCAACGAGTAAAAGTACCCTGCAATCTTCAACACCGTTTATTAAATAGGTGTATGAACTCTACAGGTAAAACAGGGAACAGGAGTTAATGCTAAAGGGTGGTGAAAATTGTGCACGATGTACCTGCTAAAGTACAGTATACATGTACGTACATGCACTGTATATCAGGGACTAATTAGAGCACGAAATTATAAGAAACTGCCAAAAATCAAGCAAAAATGATTCGAAGCTTTTTTTCCTTGCGCTCTCGAGAGTTTATAATTAATTGGACGTAGAAACTAGCTTTTTATTACTGACGTAAACCTAGCCTCATGTCATCCTCACGATATTTGAAAACAGCATGCGATGGCTGCGATACTGCCCAAAATTATCAGATACGATGAAGACAAATATGACTGACGTAAACCTAGCCTCATGTCATCCTCACGATATTTGAAAACAGCATGCGATGGCTGCGATACTGCCCAAAATTATCAGATACGATGAAGACAAATATGCAATGCCTGTTTTTGCATCAATATATGCCATGGTCGTGCGTGTGAATGGCTCTAAAATATGAAAGCATGAGGATGGCGTGAGGATGGCGTGAGTATGGCTTCCCAAAGATGCACATATCCACGAATACGTGCGATGAGTTTTAAATTCTATGTAGGCACGTGCCAGGAATAACTGTGTAAAATTTCAAATCAAGGCGTCAAATTCTGTGTCTTTTAGGCAAGTCGGAGAAACTAAATCGGCCGAAGTACGTGGTTTCTTGCTGCGATAAAACAAAGTATTATAGGGTACATTGCGAAAGCACACATATCGCTTTGCTACTCTCCTAAACTACAAAAATTCGAAAACCGCAACTTTGCGATGGCCCTAGTTGCTGAGATTGACGCCATTATGTATGAACATAAAAATGTCACGAATTTGTCCCCGGTGTTATCAATTTTTTTTCAAGCAAATTAACAAAACATTTGTCGCTGGCACCCGTGTTGACCGCCTTAAAGCCTTTACGATCATGACAGTAAGGTCGCCTATATGGCGTAGCGAACATGATCGATGATTTTATCTTATGTATTTAGATACGGCGCTTTCGGTGCAGTAATAGATGGCAGCTTTTTAAATATAATGTTTTATTAGAAAGTTGAACAGTGTATTTGAAAGCTTGCTAAACCTAAACGGGTAGATGATGCCTATCAGTAATTTATATTAATTAATTTATAATTTATAAATTTATATAAAGCCACTCTAAGTATAACCACATTATAATTTATTTAATAAATTAATTTTAGAAGTTATAATCATTTGTAATCTTAAAATTTAATTAGTTAATAAATTCTTAGCTAATTAATACTCATTACATAATTAGCTATTGAGTAGCAAACTATTGTATTAGTAAGAAACAATTAAATTCTTTTAATAATGGCTAATTTATAAATTGAATAATTTGCTTCTTTAGCTAATCGAGGCTCCTGTCCTAGCAATTTTAGCACATGGAGAATTTGGCAATGCACCCACAATTTAAAACTTGTTAATGGAACGTTTCATTTAAAGGAGCTGTGTAATTGAATTATGAAAAGTAATCAATTGAGAAGGCTATTTGGTCTTTTTTTAATAAACTTTATATAGCTGATAAATTATTTCATACAGTGAGTAGACATTTTACTGATAGGCATCATCTACCCGTTTAGGTTTAGCAAGCTTTCAAATACACTGTTCAACTTTCTAATAAAACATTATATTTAAAAAGCTGCCATCTATTACTGCACCGAAAGCGCCGTATCTAAATACATAAGATAAAATCATCGATCATGTTCGCTACGCCATATAGGCGACCTTACTGTCATGATCGTAAAGGCTTTAAGGCGGTCAACACGGGTGCCAGCGACAAATGTTTTGTTAATTTGCTTGAAAAAAAATTGATAACACCGGGGACAAATTCGTGACATTTTTATGTTCATACATAATGGCGTCAATCTCAGCAACTAGGGCCATCGCAAAGTTGCGGTTTTCGAATTTTTGTAGTTTAGGAGAGTAGCAAAGCGATATGTGTGCTTTCGCAATGTACCCTATAATACTTTGTTTTATCGCAGCAAGAAACCACGTACTTCGGCCGATTTAGTTTCTCCGACTTGCCTAAAAGACACAGAATTTGACGCCTTGATTTGAAATTTTACACAGTTATTCCTGGCACGTGCCTACATAGAATTTAAAACTCATCGCACGTATTCGTGGATATGTGCATCTTTGGGAAGCCATACTCACGCCATCCTCACGCCATCCTCATGCTTTCATATTTTAGAGCCATTCACACGCACGACCATGGCATATATTGATGCAAAAACAGGCATTGCATATTTGTCTTCATCGTATCTGATAATTTTGGGCAGTATCGCAGCCATCGCATGCTGTTTTCAAATATCGTGAGGATGACATGAGGCTAGGTTTACGTCAGTCTTTTTATTATCCAGTTCAGAATTTATTTATTTAATTACATGAGCAAGATGCAAAACTCAGTTTATTTTATCCGAATATTTGCTGTGAGAGTTTCCCATCCAGTGTTTTAAGAAGTCCCAGCTGCATATGCACAAAAGTTATATAAGAGGTTTCTATGGATGGTTTTATCCCGATTAAAAGATCGCAGCGCTTTGCAAGGTACAGTATTATGTACATGTGCATGTATTTAGCACCAATATAGTCGTCCGCATTGTACATGTACTTATAGCCATGGGAAGAGAGAGCTAGAGGCATACAATAAGTGGCTTCAGATTGCTCTATAGCAGGGAGGCTGGTCAAGGAGGAGTAGGGGATTAGTTTTATGTTATTTCGTAGTACATGTATATAATTTGTCGCAAATGAGATTTTAAATGTGGGGTCAGAGGAGAGTGGGAGGAGTGAGAGGGAGATAGCGCAGGAAGTCACTGAAACTTCGGGAGTGGATGTCAAAGATAGAGTGATGAGCCGGGGTATATGAGATAAGATCCCTTACTCGACGTGGTCGACTGTGCCCCCCCCCCCGGCTACAGTATCAAGGCTCAAGTGTCGCTAGATATCGGAAAAATTTTACCCGTCTCTACTGTACCGCCCTGACAGTGGACAGATCAAAGATTAAATCACCTATTCCCATTGGCTTCAGCTTGAGTACGGTTTTGTATGTCACATCTCAATGTACATAACAATTTACGCTCCAATATACACCCCCATCTTCATTCAAGCTAGCTGCAACAGAGCAGGAAGCAAAAGAAAATAAACTGTGTACATCTATATGCGAAACGAATTCTATATATTACTCTATATACTTAAGTATATTCTTTTTTATTTTACCAACGGACAACGTGGTTATTTACATGTATAAATTATTTTTCTTAAAGGCTAAAGAGAGACACTCAGAATTGCATACGACACGTCGTAAGCAAAGAAAAACCCAGCAACAAAATATGGAATTGGCTTAGCCCCGGGGCAGGTCAGGTCAAGGTCATCGCTGTCGGGTTTTGCTTCTGCTTTTTTGACTTGATTTGCTCAGGGCTAGTTGTTATCGCAGGGAAATACTCTGTAGCAGATAAGGAATCTCAACAAAAATTCCAGAATGCACGTCCATGGAATATGGATGCTGGCGGGACAAAACGCAACCGAGAAGGGCCAGTCAAGGAGTGTAGAAAGAAGGCAAAGACTATAACGTAAATTAATTTGAACCGGCCAGTTTGTTAGTAGAGTCAAAATAAGAAGCTCAGTGACTGGCCACCGGGCCGGGGGCACCAAACAATATATTTATTTGCAAGACTGGGTTAGATAAGAGGGGGGGACGAGGTGATGACCAATCAGAATGCAGAGAGGAAAGACCGTGAGCTTCTTCATTTCGTCGGTTCTGGTTCTAGAACCAGAACCTTTTTGCAAAGTATAACTTTTCAGCGGCGAATAGGCTGCGATTTAGGATTCGGTTTATTTGTTTTCCAGAACTAAAATTTACTTATAGTTAACGTAAATTCTTACAATAGATTTAAGATTTAGGAGAATGAAAAAATAGTGTAATTTTTTGTTAAACTGTTATATTTCTTGTAAAGTTCTGGTTCTGGAATCGCTTCGTGAAGAGGCTCCGTGAGACTGATAACGAAGCGGGGAGAGAGAGAGCCAGAGCGCGGAAACAAACTTATGAAAAGATGAGAAAAGTGCACGGTGAATTTAGGAGAGAAAATATAATGATAAACCCAGACAAAAGTTGCGACAAGGAGTAGGGAGACTTCCTAGAGAGATCTCGACAGGGCTTGAATAGGGTCATGGAAGATTGGACGTTTCGGGGCCAAAAACCTCTCAGCATTGTATCGTCGCAAAATCCAGTGACTCGCATGTACATGCATCGTGGGCGTGAACAGTGGCACCAGCGCATCTCACCTGACCTTGACCTGCAGCCGCGCTCCGATGGGCAACAAGGCGGGCTACATCGCAGGGGTTGCTGAGGGGTCAGCGGCGACAAGATGGGGTTGGTTAGGTTGCACAATCTGCTCATCAATTCAGTGAAAATTGCAAATCTATAACTATATTTGGACTTTCACTAAGCATGGAAAATATATCCCAAAGTAAGTTCTGGGGATTGTACGCAAGGATTGTACAGCAGTTTCAAAGTGAGAACAATAGATGGAGGTGGGGTGGGTGTCAAGGTCACCGGCCGTATTGCGTAACCAACTCGTGACTCGTGAGTGACCCTGGCTATAGCTCCCCTAACCAACACAGGTAAACAGCTCACGGCACGTTTGAGTGGGAGTCTAAAAAAATACGGATGTCCAAACCCTAGATCCTTAATGTATCGTACGCTCGTATGCTAAGGTAAGTTTTATATTTGATTTGTTTGTTCTTTTATGCGATATATTTGATCTAGTAAAATTTAAAAAATACACGCATGACCAAGCATGACCGGTTAAAATATGTGTGTTTTCGCAGTAAAATATGAGAACAGTTTAAAATTAATGAACCGTGTAACCAGTGCTATTGAAACAATAATGACGTAAAATATATATATGATTCAATCTTAACAGTTCGTCCATTAGGGTTAAAACGCAATACAAACTAGATCCTTATATTTAAAATCGATTCACGCACTAGCATACATCCTAGTATGCTGCTTAGCTAGCTTGAAGAACTCGCTCCGATCGGTTTTGTATAGCCGGCCAATGTCAGCTACCAGCGGATCGTCCGGATTGGGCTCCGCTAGTAGGGAGGTGAGCGACAACAGCACCTTGTTGATAGTTAGGGCGGGTGACCACTGCTTCTGGAGTATGTCCAGGCAGATCTGCCCGTGGGAATTGATGTTGGGATGGTAGATCTTAGTGAGGAACTGCAACCTTGGCGGCTTAAACGGATAGTCAGTTGGGAACTGGATTCGCAAATAGAACAGGCCGTTCTCGTAGGGCGTGTCAGCCGGACCAACGATGGTGCCCTGCCAGGTGTACAAATCGTCGCCAATAGGTCCGGCGGACACGTGCGGCGGCGGGTCCATCTGCATGACGTGCAGCTCTTTGGCTATCCGTTTGAGAGCCATCTAATTGAGAGCCGCAGCTGCTGCTGTTTTTGTCAAACGGGCAAAAACTAGTCAGGCTTGTTCAAGCTGAGCTTTGTATGCTAGATAGATTAAAGACCTTTTTATACGCACTAAAGCAAAGCAGTGGCGTACATAAATGTACGTTAAGTTCAGTCTATACCTATATGTACATTCTAGCCTGTGTACTCCGAAAGAAGTTCGCCCAGTGTACAGCATACCCCCTAAATTGTCTACTAGAATTTTCTCTCACGATAAAAAGCTTAAAATAGCGCAGACAGTGAGTCACTAGCTGCGCAGGAGCGAAAATAAGCCCGGACAACACGGTACTAAACCCATTTTTTACGGTTTCCTGTTTACTCTTTAACGCACACTTAGAGAACTGTTTGTACACAGCGATTGTTCCTTGTTTTTGGCGCCTAAATAGCATTGACTCGTTTAATTCGGAACCATGTGACTTGGGACTGCAAAATAAATAAATAATGAAAGTAGCACAAAATTTTATTACAAAAAATCGATTTTCAAAAGCCAATAGTCCCTGTTGCTGTTGTTGAAGTATGCTGCTTGAAATTGTCTGATACAGTTATTAGAGAAAGTTAAATTATAAACAATTGTCAAATTAAGAGAAAAATTATTAGGAATTTTCATCGTGCTTCAGCTTTATACTCACCTTTGTTGCTACTATAACGACAGTTAATTAATCACTCTCTTTAATATGATTTCCTGCTCGATTAACCTTGTCCTAAGCTGGACAAAGCAACGAATGATTTACGCATAAAACATATCCTTCCGTAAAGTAGGATAATCAACCTACCAACCAAATTAAAAACCACAATAAAAAACCTAATCAACCATCGCAGTATCTACTAAGATTTGATGCTCCACAAGACTACGCCGGCATGCACATGTACAATCTATGGTAAAAGTACACGTACAAAAGTACATGTACTTTTACCATATAAATATATACACATTCTGTGATTTTCACTAACCTTATATGTGAATCTCCCGTTATCTGCATATACTAATAACCTTCAATGCGATCATGTAGACCTCCTAGACACCCCGTTATCTGCACGTACTATGAAAGAACCTTTGATGATTGTGAAGACCTTATTGACATCGCTGTGCTCAAAATGCACGAAACTTTTATGATGCTCATGAAGGCGTCACCATTCAAATAGAAAAAAATCAAGCGCACATTAGCTTGCTGGTTTATGTTGAAATTTGTGCAGATTATTTAAATTAAATGAGTTGCACGCAAAATGAGCAAAGCTTATTTGTTTTTTTTAAAGATGCACTAAAAGCAGGCCATAATTGAATTGTATCAATGATGCAAAAAATGCGACAGAAAACGTCAATATTGTTCCAAACTTTCTACTATAAGTACACAAAGTAAAAAAGCCTGCATAAAAAATGGTTGAAATTAAGCTACGATTAAGATTTTACACCGTTCGACCAGCAAAAAATGCAACAGACCATAAAAAATCAAGGCTTGAATTATTGTCACGTGAACTGGGAAAATCGTTCACTGCACATCGCAGCCCCGTGATCGCGATAATCCCGCCTGGACACAACGTAGGATTCTAAATCACCGTCTGGCGACAAGGCCAAGTCGCGAGCGCCTAGCCAGGCCTGGACAGCCGGGTCGCCATGGCAACGCACGCCAAGCGGAAAATCGTCCGGCAGCGAGGCGCGCAATTCTCGTTCTAGACGGGCTGAGAAACCGGCGAAACGACAGCTGCCGCCTGCTAGAACGATGGCGTCGGTGTACAGCGGCTGCTCGTGCGCCGGGAGGCTGGCCAGGGAGTCGCAGACGGCCTCGGCGACCCCCATCTCCGGGATGCCGGCGTCGGAAGGCCGGAACAGCAGCTCGGGCGTGGCCACGCGTTCAATGCCAAGCCGGAGGGTCTGCTCCTGCGATTGGGCGCCCGAGGAAAAGTTGTGGCGGGGCGTTAGATATTTCATAATCATATAAGCTCTACTATTAGTAGATATGAAACCTTTCATACTGCCTTTTATTAATTGAGCTAAATAAATCTAATCTCACCCCGTAGATAAAAAATCTGTCTCTAATCTCACCCTGTAGATTAAAAAGCTGTCTCTAATCTCACCCTGTAGATTAAAAATCTGTTTCTAATCTCACCCTGTAGATTAAAAAGCTGTCTCTAATCTCACCCTGTAGATTAAAAAGCTGTCTCTAATCTCACCCTGTAGATTAAAAAGCTGTCTCTAATCTCACCCTGTAGATTAAAAAGCTTTCTCTAATCTCACCCTGTAGATTAAAAAGCTGTCTCTAATCTCACCCTGTAGATTAAAAAGCTTTCTCTAATCTCACCCTGTAGATTAAAAAGCTGTCTCTAATCTCACCCTGTAGATTAAAAAGCTTTCTCTAATCTCACCCTGTAGATAAAAAATCTGTTTCTAATCTCACCCTGTAGATTAAATCGGTCTCTAATCTCACCCTGTAGATTAAAAATCTCTAATCCTACCTAATAGATTAAAAAAATGGTTTCTAATTTCACCCTGTCTATTAAAAATGTGACTCTAATCTCACCCAGTAGACAATAGTCTGTCTCTAATCTTACTCTGTAGATTAAAAACGACATCTAATTTCGCTCTGCATAGTAAAACAATTCTCTCGTGTCAATTTGTAAATCACAGAGCATATCATATCTCCTCTTTATATATAGGAAACGTCACAAATATTACGTTATCTACAATCACACTGCACATAGAAAACGATATCTAATCTAACTATAGTACTCTTACTCTATTTTACCAATACCAAGCATTGTAAACAACAAAAAGCCCAGATTAGTCACCTGCTGCTGCTGCCTGGCGGAGCCGAGCTGTCGCACAAAGCCGCGCCGGTGCTGCGCATAGTCCGGCAGCACGTACTCGCAGCAAAGTCGCTGGCACCTGTCGACGGCGTCGGCGTCCAATGATGTCGATCGTTGGGCGGCGCGCGACATGGCAGCCAAATCGGCGTCGAAATTGTCCGACACGTAGCAGGCGTCCTCCTTGCACTGGTTCATCACGTGGGTCTCGTCCATCACCATCAGCTGCCTGTAGGAGATGGCTTCTTTCAGGTAGTTAGTCAGCACCTGCGAGTTCAAAACAGAATGAATTGCACCAAGTTCGCGACGCTCTTAACTGCATAGCTTTTTTACCAAGCATATACATGCATTGATAAGCTAATACAATACTTGGCCTCAAAGCATATCAAAGCTTCGGCTAGTGAAAGTTCGAGCTTATCAAAGCTTCGGCTAGTGAAAGTTTGAGCTTATCAAAGCTTCGGCTAGTGAAAGTTCGAGCTTATCAAAGCTTCGGCTAGTGAAAGTTCGAGCTTATCAAAGCCTCCATAATGCCTGTAGTGACTAGTTAAGACTGAGTATGGCAAGCCCTAAACAAACCTTGCCGCCAACGTTGACCCGTCGAACGCTGCCAGGCACAAGGCGGCCGCGCCTGAATGCGGCGGCGTGGCTGAACGAGTAGCCGCAGTCCAGCACCAGGCAGGCGTGTTCAGCTGGCGACACGCCGCGCTGTCTTCGATCGCGCTGGGCGACAAGAAATGCGGCCGGCAGACGGGCCACAGCCTTGAAGCCGTACTCCTCGAATAGAACCTCGTCGAGGGCTTCGGCAACAGGGGCGAAGTTGATGCACGGCTCGGTGACTATCACCTGATTAATGCGTTGGGGTAAATGGCTGTGAGCTACTCTTGCGCTACTCATACTGACTGATTGCTGGGCATCTAATCAGAGATTGGGGCAATAATATGGAGGCTTGAGGTAGACTCTAATATCTAATAAACATTAAGGGAGGTAGGAAAAACGCTTATCACAGACGCTTAAGAAAATTATTATCGAGGTTTGAGGGCGATTCTAAAGAGAGTTTGAGGCGATTCTAAAGAGAGTTTGAGGCGATTCTAAAGAGTTTGAGGCGATTCTAAAGAGAGTTTGAGGCGATTCTAAAGAGAGTTTGAGGCGATTCTAAAGAGAGTTTGAGGCGATTCTAAGGAGAGTTTGAGGGCGATTCTAAAGAGAGTTTGAGGCGATTCTAAAGAGAGTTTGAGGCGATTCTAAAGAGAGTTTGAGGCGATTCTAAAGAGAGTTTGAGGGCGATTCTAAAGAGAGTTTGAGGGCGATTCTAAAGAGAGTTTGAGGCGATTCTAAAGAGAGTTTGAGGCGATTCTGAAGAGAGGTTGGGGGCGATTCTAAAGAGGTTGGGGCGATTCCAAAGAGATTTTGAGGGCGATTCCAAAGAGATTTTGAGGGCGATTCTAAAGAGAGTTTGAGGGCGATTCTAAAGAGAGGTTGACGGCGATTATAAAGAGATTTTGAGGGCGATTCTAAGAGAGTTTGAGGGCGATTCTAAAGAGAGTTTGAGGGCGATTATACAAAGAGTTTGAGGGCGATTCTAAAGAGAGTTTGAGGGCGATTATAAAGAGAGTTTGAGGGCGATTCTAAAGAGAGTTTGAGGGCGATTATAAAGAGAGTTTGAGGGCGATTCTAAAGAGAGTTTGAGGGCGATTCTAAAGAGAGTTTGAGGGCGATTATACAGAGAGTTTGAGGGCGATTATAAAGAGAGTCTGAGGGCGATTCTAAAGAGAGTTTGAGGGCGATTCTAAAGAGAGTTTGAGGGCGATTATAAAGAGAGTTTGAGGCGATTCTAAAGAGAGTTTGAGGCGATTCTGAAGAGAGGTTGGGGGCGATTCTAAAGAGGTTGGGGCGATTCCAAAGAGATTTTGAGGGCGATTCTAAAGAGAGTTTGAGGGCGATTCTAAAGAGAGGTTGACGGCGATTATAAAGAGATTTTGAGGGCGATTCTAAGAGAGTTTGAGGGCGATTCTAAAGAGAGTTTGAGGGCGATTATAAAGAGAGTTTGAGGGCGATTCTAAAGAGAGTTTGAGGGCGATTCTAAAGAGAGTTTGAGGGCGATTATACAGAGAGTTTGAGGGCGATTATAAAGAGAGTCTGAGGGCGATTCTAAAGAGAGTTTGAGGGCGATTCTAAAGAGAGTTTGAGGGCGATTATAAAGAGAGTTTGAGGGCGATTATGCAGAGAGTTTGAGGGCGATTCTAATGAGAGTTTGAGGGCGATTCTAATGAGAGTTTGAGGGCGATTCTAAAGAGAGGTTGGGGGCGATTCTAAAGAGAGGTTGAGGAAGATTCTTAAGAGGGTTTAGGGTGATTTAGAAGGAGAGCCGAGTGCGATTGTCAAGGCGTTCAATAGAATTTTTAAGATTCCAAGGGGGGTTGCAGACGATTACAAGAGAGGGTTTAGGAAGATCAAAGAGAGGGTTTAAGGGATTCTAAGGTACCATCTAGGGCGATTCTAAAGATTTTTTTCAGTTTTCAGGTCAGGCTCCTTTACGTCGCATAGCTGTAAAAATGCTAATTAAAAAAGGCACCAAAAGATCTCTCACCTGCCATTCAGACAAGGGTTTCAAATCAGCGTAGGGCTTTAAGCAATGATCCAGCACTTGCTTTTGCAGCTCCCAGTTAAGCAGATAGCCTTTCTGGAATGGCAGCTGATAGTAAAGACCAGACAGGTCCTTGCAGTCATCGAGCTCGTTGCCAACAAACACTCGAGTCTTCACGTGCTTGGCCTTAGTCACCGAGTTGATTACTTGTCGAGGCTCCAACTCGTTGGCTGAACCAATTTTTACATAGCCGGCACCCAGGTCAATGATCAGGGTGTCCTTGCCTGAGCCGGACATTAGGCTGCAGTTGCATTATCATAGATTTGTTAATACTAGCTATACCAAATTCACTTTAGGCACTTTAACACAACAGCTTTATAACAGAAATTCAAGAGGCTCAGAACTACATTTAAACTTAAAGTTCCTCAAATGTAATGTTTAGTGCTAGATTGCATCATACTAAAAGTTTACTATGATTAGCTAATGGAACTTAAAAAACTGACTAGATGCAAAAATTCAATGTTCTCTAATGAGTTAGGACTACCAAAGCATATTGTTGCAAGTTACAAACTTTCTGAGAATTCAGTCAAGATATTTTTACCAAGATATTACTAAATAAATAAAAATCGAGCCATTAAAATTTTTAGTTATAACACAAAGTAAAAAACTTGCTCACTTTTAGTTATAGAAACTAGCTGACGCAGAGAACTTTCTCAAACAAGGGGTGTTGGATACTTTTGCATTTGAGCTTGCGTGTAACTTTTCGTCTCTGATCTAGCCGACTGCCCAAGAGCCACTTGGAGGGACTGGCGCTGAACAATTGAATAGCATTGCGCTTCGTGTGTGTGTGTGTGTGTGTGTGTGTGTGTGCTGTGCGTTGAACAATGCACGGGGACCTGCCGTCAACTGACAGGGGTAAGCGACTTATTTTCAAATGCATCTTCTGGTTTAAAATTTGTTTGTCTTTTTATGCCCTCGGTGTTGTTTCTCACATTACTTAATCATATGGGGATCATTGGCTGGCTGGACTTTATCAAGATTATTAAGTTTAAGCAGTGCTGAGCACGTTAGTATGAGAAAGTAACGACATTGGAGGAAACGATTTAGTAACGAAACTAGCTCTTCGGTGCACCCCCCAGGGGGGCGCAGACAGGCATTTTAAATCACTCATGTACTCAACGGAAATCTCCATAAGCTGCTAGATAATCTCTGCAGCAAAATTAAAGTCTCCCTAAAAGCATAATATCCTTCCGTGTATTCAGAAAATCTACTGAAAGTCTCCCCGAGCAATTAGCTAATTGCTCCGAGCACTTGAAAAATCTCCCAACCAGCTAGATAATCTTTCCGATCAGCTGGAAAATTTTTTAGAGCAGTCAAAAAATCTTCCCCCAGCAGTAAAGTAAAAAACCCCGCCAGCAGTTAGAAAATCCCCAATAAAATAGAAACTATCCCCGGGCAGTTAAAAATCCCCTAAGCAGACCGAAAAGCCCCCAGAGAAGAAAAATATTCGGGTAAAAAATACCCCCCACAGACAGAGAATTCCGCAACCAGACAAAGAATCCCCATCAGAAAAAAAGTCTCATGAGCAGTTCTACTCGAGGCAGCTGAAAAATCTTCCGGGGCATTTAAAAAATCCCCCTCGAGCAGTCCGAAAACACCCAAGCAGTTAGAAATTTCCTAATCAGACAGAAAAGTTCCTCGTGCAGTTAGAAAATCTCCTTCAAGCAGTCCAAAATCACCCAAGCAGCTTAAATTTTTTGAGAGCAGCTTGAAAATTTTTTGAGAGCAGCTGAAAAATCTTCCTCCAGGATAAGGTAGAAAACCCACGAACAGAAAAAATCGCCCCAGCAGTTAGCAAATCCCTTTTGAGAAGTCGGAAATTCCAATCAAATAGAAACTTTCCCCGAGCAGTCAGAAATCCCCTAAACATAGAAAAAACTTTTGCGAGCAATCGGAAAATCTTTCCCCAGCAGTCAGGTAGAAAGCCCCTCAAGCAGACGGAAAAATCCTCCAGCAGTTAGAAAATCCCCTTCTAGGAGTCAGAAATCCCCCAATCAAAGAGAAAATTCCCTGAGCAGTCAGAAATCCCCTAAGTAAACAGAAAATTCCCCAAGCAGACTACCCGAAGATTTATAAAATTCCTTTTGAGCAGTAAGAAGATATCCTCGAAGCAGACAGAAAACCTCCCTTAGCAATTAGAAAATCTTCCCAAGCAGACAGAAAATACCCTTCAAGCAGTCAGACATCGCCTAAGTAGTTAAAAAGTCCTCTTCGAACAGTTAGAAAATCTTCCCAAGCAAGCACAAAATCTCCACGAGCATTTAGAAAGACCCTTCGAGCAGTCGAAAATCCCCCAAAAAGTAAAAAAGTCCACTTCGGGCAGTCAGAAATCCCCAAATCATGTAGAAATTATTCTGGCAGTAAAAAATCTCCCAGAGCAGTTAGCTACCTAGCAGTTAAAAAATCGCCCTTGCAGCATTAAAAAAATCATCAAGTCAACCAAAAAATTCCCCGAGCAGAAAAAAATCGCCCAAGCAGTTAGGAAATTCCCCTTGCGGCAGTCTCAGAAATCCACCAATCCGATAGAAAGTCACACCGAGCAGTTATAAAATCTCCTTGAGCAGACAAAAAATCCCCGAAGCAGACAGAAAATCTCACTGAGCAATTAGAGAATCTTCCCAAAAAGTTTGACAATACCTTTAAAGCAGTCAAGAATCTCCTAAGCAGTTAGACAGTCCCTTTCGAACTGTTAGAAATCCCCCACTCACATAAAAAATTTCCCCGAGCAGTAAGAAATCGAAGAGGTAGAAAATCTCCTAGGCAGACGGAAAATTTCCCCCCGAGCATTTAGAAAATTTTCTTCGAGCAGTCAAAAATTCCCAAGTAGACAGAAAAGTTCCCTAGCAGTTAGAAAATCTCTCAAGCAGTTAGAAAGTGCCGTTTGAGCTGTTAAAAATTCCAAATCACAAAGATAATTTCCCCAAACAGCAACAGATCCCTAAGCAAACAGAAAAATCTCAATAGGAGGTACAAAATCTTCCAAGCCGAAAAATCTCTCCCCGAGTAAGGTCGAAAATCCACTAAGCTGACAGAAAAAACCTCCACGAGCATTTAGAAAATCCTGTTTGATCAGTCAGAAATCCTCCAAGCTGTTCCCTTCGAGCCGTAAGACATCTCCCTATTAGATTAAAAAAATTCTCAGAGCAGTTAGAAATCTCCCTGAGCAGTAAGAATATCTCCTTAAACAGTTGGAAAACTTCCGAACAGTAAGAAAATAGCTTCGAGCAGTTAGAAATCCCCTGATTAGATAGAAAATTACCTCGAGCAGTTACAAATCCACAAAGCCGACAGAAAATTTCCCTACGCAGTTAAAAAATCTTTCGAGCAGTTAGAAAATCTCCCCCAATGGTTGGAAACCTCCCAGCAGTCAGAAATCCCCGCAATCAGATAAAAATCTCCCTAAACAGATAAAAAATCATCAAAGCAGACAGAAAATCTGCCGAGCATTTAAAAACTCACTTCGGGCAGTTAGAAATCCCCAAGCTGACAGAAAATTTCCCCAAGCTGACAGAAAATTTCCCCAAGCAGACTAAAATCCCCCAAGCAGTTAGAAAATCCCTTTCGAAAAGTCACAAATCAAGCAATCAAATAGAAACTTCCCCGAGCAGTCTGAAATCCCCCAAGCAGACAGAAAGTATCTCCGAGCAGTCTAAAATCTCCCCAGCGGGAGAAAAGTTCCCCAAGCAGTTAGAAAGTCCCCTTCGAGTAGTTTAGAAAATCTCCTTGAGCAGTTAAAACGTCTCCCGTAGCATTTAGAAAATCCCATTGGAGCAGTCAGAAATCCACAAGCAGTTAGAAAGTCTCCCAGCACCCTAACAGTCAGAAAAGTTATGAGAGTCGTTAGAAAATCTCCCAAGCAGTGTGCAAACCCCCCTGAGCATCTAGGAAATCCATAAAAGTGTAGAAAATTGTTCCCGAGCTTGTAGGAAAATCACTACAGCAGATAAAAAATCCTGCGAGCTGGTGGAAAATCTCCCTTTATAACGCCTTATCAAAAAACATGCGCTTTAAGAAAGTTTAGCTAATCACAATTTAAGATTTGGCTTACTTTTGATTATCAGACTTACCGATCAGTATCGTGCTCGACGAAGACCTCTTAAACAGCTTTTGCTTCCTTGAAAAGTTTTCTCGGTCTAACAGGGCTACAAAAACTAACATTCTTCACTTACTGACTCGAGACATGATTGGCAAATTCACTGCAGAACGGCCCATGGCTACTTTAAATAAAAATATTTCGCTCAAGCATCCACACTTTTAAGCCAATTTATTCAATGTGGGCTCTCCAGCTGGGCGAGAAAAAATAAATCGCTAATAAAATGTACACAGATCGCTTGAGCAGTTTTTCTATTGTCCTTGTGCACAACCATTAAGCTAGGGCTAGGGCAGTGTACTCTAGCTAGGTGAGAAAATCTAGGTGAGTCTCTTCTTACCGGCGCGACAATTTAGGTAAACGTGGAACAGTGTACTCTAGCTTTATGACGCAACTTTTTCAAATAAAAAATTAGACAGTGCAGAGTTTGAGAATTATTGGCTCGCGAATTTTAACTGAGCGCAAAACTTTATGATGCAATCTAAAATAAAATCATCATTCTACCAGGGCCGACTTTGACCTTTGTTGGCCTCGCATTGAAAGCATAGGAAAAACTCGTTTTTCGAATATTTAATCCCCTTCCACTTGGAGCAGAGCTTGCAAACTTTCACGGTCTCATCCTCGAAAAATTTGCAATCTTTTGGCGCAAATTTGATAAAAATCGGTTGAGCCGTTCGAGCTCTACATCGTTCTGCAATCTAACAGGGCTACAAAAACTAACATTCTTCACTTACTGACTCGAGACATGATTGGCAAATTCACTGCAGAACGGCCCATGGCTACTTTAAATAAAAATATTTCGCTCAAACATCCACACTTTTAAGCCAATTTATTCAATGTGGGCTCTCCAGCTGGGCGAGAAAAAATAAATCGCTAATAAAATGTACACAGATCGCTTGAGCAGTTTTTCTATTGTCCTTGTGCACAACCATTAAGCTAGGGCTAGGGCAGTGTACTCTAGCTAGGTGAGAAAATCTAGGTGAGTCTCTTCTTACCGGCGCGACAATTTAGGTAAACGTGGAACAGTGTACTCTAGCTTTATGACGCAACTTTTTCAAATAAAAAATTAGACAGTGCAGAGTTTGAGAATTATTGGCTCGCGAATTTTAACTGAGCGCAAAACTTTATGATGCAATCTAAAATAAAATCATCATTCTACCAGGGCCGACTTTGACCTTTGTTGGCCTCGCATTGAAAGCATAGGAAAAACTCGTTTTTCGAATATTTAATCCCCTTCCACTTGGAGCAGAGCTTGCAAACTTTCACGGTCTCATCCTCGAAAAATTTGCAATCTTTTGGCGCAAATTTGATAAAAATCGGTTGAGCCGTTCGAGCTCTACATCGTTCCACACAGACAGACATTAGACATTTAGTATAGTAGACTAGCTGATTCCAGCCCCCTTTGGGGGCCCCCTCGTGATTCCAATCCAAATTTTTTTCCACCAGCTTGAATTCCATCAAAACATATTTCACCCTACAAGTTCTCCATGTGATGATTTCTACTAATATTGATTTAGCAAGTAAAACACCTCATCTAGAAGGTAAATGGAAAGCAATGAAAAAATAAAGAAGTCTTTATTTTGGGCCTGCCTGTACCCAACGGAAATCTCCCTAAGCTGCTAGAAAATCTCTGCAGCAAAATTAAAGTCTCCCTTAAAGCATAATATCCTTCCGTGTATTCAGAAAATCTACTGAAAGTCTCCCCGAGCAATTAGCCAATTGCCCCAAGCACTTGAAAAATCTCCCAACCAGCTAGATAATCTTTCTGAGCAGCTAGAAAATTTTTGAGAGCAGTCAAAAATCTTCCCCCAGCAGTAAAGTAAAAAACCCCGCCAGCAGTTAGAAAATCCCCCAATCATATAGAAACTTTCCCCGGGCAGTTAAAAATCCCCTAAGCAGACCGAAAAGCCCCCAAAGAAGAAAAATCTTCGGGTAAAAAGTACCCCCCACAGACAGAGAATTCCCCAACCAGACAAAGAATCCCAAGCAGAAAAAAAGTCTCATGAGCAGTTGGAAATTCTACCCGAGGCAGTTGAAAAATCATCCGGAGCATTTAAGAAATCCCTTTAACCAGTTGGAAAATCAACCTGAGGCAGTTAGAAAAACTTCTCATGCGGTTAAAAAACTCATTGAGCATTTAGAAAACCCCCCTCGAGCAGTCCGAAATCACTCAAGCAGTTAGAAATCCCCCGATAAGATAGAAAATTCGTCCTAAAAGTAAGAAATCCCTGAAGCAGACAGAAAATTTCCATGAGCAGTTAGAATATCCCCATCAAGCAGTTAGAAAATCTACCCGAGGCAGTTAGAAAAACTTCTCATGCAGTTAAAAATCTCCCGGACCATTTAGAAAGCAGTCCGAAAACACCCAAGCAGTTAGAAATCCCCTAATCAGACAGAAAAGTTCCTCGATCAAAACATTATTCCCCCTTTAAGTCCTCCATATGGTTATTATCATACTTTCACGGTCTCATCCTCGAAAAATTTGCAATCTTTTGGCGCAAATTTGATAAAAATCGGTTGAGCCGTTCGAGCTCTACATCGTTCCACACAGACAGACATTAGACATTTAGTATAGTAGACTAGCTGATTCCAGCCCCCTTTGGGGGCCCCCTCGTGATTCCAATCCAAATTTTTTTCCACCAGCTTGAATTCCATCAAAACATATTTCACCCTACAAGTTCTCCATGTGATGATTTCTACTAATATTGATTTAGCAAGTAAAACACCTCATCTAGAAGGTAAATGGAAAGCAATGAAAAAATAAAGAAGTCTTTATTTTGGGCCTGCCTGTACCCAACGGAAATCTCCCTAAGCTGCTAGAAAATCTCTGCAGCAAAATTAAAGTCTCCCTTAAAGCATAATATCCTTCCGTGTATTCAGAAAATCTACTGAAAGTCTCCCCGAGCAATTAGCCAATTGCCCCAAGCACTTGAAAAATCTCCCAACCAGCTAGATAATCTTTCTGAGCAGCTAGAAAATTTTTGAGAGCAGTCAAAAATCTTCCCCCAGCAGTAAAGTAAAAAACCCCGCCAGCAGTTAGAAAATCCCCCAATCATATAGAAACTTTCCCCGGGCAGTTAAAAATCCCCTAAGCAGACCGAAAAGCCCCCAAAGAAGAAAAATCTTCGGGTAAAAAGTACCCCCCACAGACAGAGAATTCCCCAACCAGACAAAGAATCCCAAGCAGAAAAAAAGTCTCATGAGCAGTTGGAAATTCTACCCGAGGCAGTTGAAAAATCATCCGGAGCATTTAAGAAATCCCTTTAACCAGTTGGAAAATCAACCTGAGGCAGTTAGAAAAACTTCTCATGCGGTTAAAAAACTCATTGAGCATTTAGAAAACCCCCCTCGAGCAGTCCGAAATCACTCAAGCAGTTAGAAATCCCCCGATAAGATAGAAAATTCGTCCTAAAAGTAAGAAATCCCTGAAGCAGACAGAAAATTTCCATGAGCAGTTAGAATATCCCCATCAAGCAGTTAGAAAATCTACCCGAGGCAGTTAGAAAAACTTCTCATGCAGTTAAAAATCTCCCGGACCATTTAGAAAGCAGTCCGAAAACACCCAAGCAGTTAGAAATCCCCTAATCAGACAGAAAAGTTCCTCGATCAAAACATTATTCCCCCTTTAAGTCCTCCATATGGTTATTATCAGAATTTTTTCAACAAGTTCCAAATCCCATTTTACAGGTAAACAAACTTGAGCAATTACAGAAAGTAAAACCACCCTCAGCCACCACCAGCCCCCTTCGTGGGCCAGACCTAATCAAAAGTTTTCCCCTTTGTTGGAATTTATCCCTAACGAATCTTCATATTTTAAGTAACGAAACCCCTTAAAATTTTATGTTCAGCGATTTACATACCACTGTATATTAGCTTGCGTATCAGTTATTTAAGTGAAAACCCCTTCCTTTTCTTTGCTTGTACAATTTCCTATTAGCAACGAAACAAACACAAGCAAATAAGCTGAGACAATAAGCATTCGAATTTGAGGAAGCAAACGAACCCCATCATCTAAAATCCACCCCTGTTTAAAATGAATGATCAGCTCTTTTGCAAGCTTACAAACCTCCTTATTTAAACTCCAAGAAGCGAACCTTACCTTCATGCTAACAAACACTTGTATAACTCCACCACTTATTATTTAGGTGCGAATAACCAACTGCCTAATTTTATTAAACAAACTCGGAATCGGCTATTGAATTAAAAACGCTACAGTTCAAGTAAACGGCCCCATATTCTGCTTAAAGACCCCCTTTCTCAAATTAACGACTTCCTAATTGTAAGCAAATTTTGAAACCTCTCATTCAATTAAATACCCCTCCATTATAGCATTATTTGAAATACCCCCTGATCAAACTAAATCCATTTCAAATTTAATTGAACACCCCCCATATCAAAGCCAAGATACCTCTTTTTCAAGTGTAGCCCCGTCAAAAAGCGAACGAATGACTTATCAGTGGCAAAGACTTCCCTAAGAAATAAAAACCCCTCGCTCATTAGGTGTACAAGCCCTTTCCATCCAGCGGAGGTGCATTCAATTTATACACAGTTGAATGTACAAGTTTCGTAAACGCGATTGATTTGTATTTAAAACCTACTTTTAACTCTAACCCTAACCCTAGCTTAACCCTAACCCTAAAACTGTGAGCTAACTTGTGCGTAAAACTATTTTCTGCGTGCAGAATAGGGCTTGAATTTAATAAGTAGAGAAGCAAAATGAGAACGAATTTTGCGTAGGATAATTTTTGCTATCTTAGACAAACAATAATGATAAAAAAGCTTCACAGCAGCTTTCGAATGATATTTATCAAAGCTATAAAGTTCAAGCATTAAAAATTGCTTCTCTTCCCCACTTGCATCACGGAGATGTTTCAATTAAAATATATTAGATTAACCTTTTGTCAGTAAAACATACAGAGCTATATAAAAAATTGTAATACGGTTGACACAAATCCCACAAAAGGGATTTCCTAAAGGTGACAAATTAAGCAGTATAATTTACTTGTTTAATTTACCTGGTGCATCCTGGATTCGAACCACGGTCAGTTACCCAGCCTATCCTAACGCCTGCATTTATTGATCGGAGCACGTAAAACCAGCCTTAAAAGTTTTATCTGCCTGCCAGGCACAAATAAAAATAGGTCTCCACAGTAAGTTGCAACAAAAAATCTGGTAGTGTTCGTTGGAACAAACAGGGCACCAAATCATTCGGTTAGTTTTATCGTCAACTAAAATCATAACTCGAATTATTCTCGATTCCCAATCATTGGAAAAAGAATAAACGTAGAATAGTATTACCTCCCGTAAGATCACCAGTTTTCGTAAAAATCCATTCACCAATTAGCTAGTAGGGATACTGAACTCCCTAAGTACCCCCCTTATCGAAGATAATCCCCGTAGCATTTTATTACAAAGAAAGTTTTTATTACAAAATGGAACCTAAATCACTTGAAAAAATCCCCATATTTACTGCAAATAAGGCTCCTCATAACTAAAAAAGTGCTTCATTAACTAATGGAAATCTCCATCTTGTGCTGTCTCCCTCCCATTTAAGGGCTAAAGCAGAAGCAGCAGCAGCTAAAATATTTATCGGAACTGTCCAACTTAAAGTATAGAAGTAACTTTTCTTCCCGATATGTATCCTAAACATTGAATCTCAATAGATTAGATTTCCTTTCAGTGTGCAAAGAGTGTCACAATTAGTTTAAACGAAGTTTAACGATTAGAATAAAAAATGCACTTAAATCCCACTGAACATGATCCCATGAAGGTGGCCAAATAAGCAGTAATAGTTTACTTGCTTAAGTGACCAGACGCAGCACGGATTCGAACCACTGTCAATTGGCCTAGCCTATCCTAACCTATCCTAGCCTAAACCTACGCGGCTACTCCGCCTGCTGGTCGGAACACGCAAAAATCAGCCTTATATCTTTCACCCGTCAGGCGGCCCCTAATAAAAAAGTAGGCCTCCATAGTGTGCTGCAACCACAGAGAAAATTAAATTTTCGCCTGAAACATTATTCCCCCTTTAAGTCCTCCATATGGTTATTATCAGAATTTTTTCAACAAGTTCCAAATCCCATTTTACAGGTAAACAAACTTGAGCAATTACAGAAAGTAAAACCACCCTCAGCCACCACCAGCCCCCTTCGTGGGCCAGACCTAATCAAAAGTTTTCCCCTTTGTTGGAATTTATCCCTAACGAATCTTCATATTTTAAGTAACGAAACCCCTTAAAATTTTATGTTCAGCGATTTACATACCACTGTATATTAGCTTGCGTATCAGTTATTTAAGTGAAAACCCCTTCCTTTTCTTTGCTTGTACAATTTCCTATTAGCAACGAAACAAACACAAGCAAATAAGCTGAGACAATAAGCATTCGAATTTGAGGAAGCAAACGAACCCCATCATCTAAAATCCACCCCTGTTTAAAATGAATGATCAGCTCTTTTGCAAGCTTACAAACCTCCTTATTTAAACTCCAAGAAGCGAACCTTACCTTCATGCTAACAAACACTTGTATAACTCCACCACTTATTATTTAGGTGCGAATAACCAACTGCCTAATTTTATTAAACAAACTCGGAATCGGCTATTGAATTAAAAACGCTACAGTTCAAGTAAACGGCCCCATATTCTGCTTAAAGACCCCCTTTCTCAAATTAACGACTTCCTAATTGTAAGCAAATTTTGAAACCTCTCATTCAATTAAATACCCCTCCATTATAGCATTATTTGAAATACCCCCTGATCAAACTAAATCCATTTCAAATTTAATTGAACACCCCCCATATCAAAGCCAAGATACCTCTTTTTCAAGTGTAGCCCCGTCAAAAAGCGAACGAATGACTTATCAGTGGCAAAGACTTCCCTAAGAAATAAAAACCCCTCGCTCATTAGGTGTACAAGCCCTTTCCATCCAGCGGAGGTGCATTCAATTTATACACAGTTGAATGTACAAGTTTCGTAAACGCGATTGATTTGTATTTAAAACCTACTTTTAACTCTAACCCTAACCCTAGCTTAACCCTAACCCTAAAACTGTGAGCTAACTTGTGCGTAAAACTATTTTCTGCGTGCAGAATAGGGCTTGAATTTAATAAGTAGAGAAGCAAAATGAGAACGAATTTTGCGTAGGATAATTTTTGCTATCTTAGACAAACAATAATGATAAAAAAGCTTCACAGCAGCTTTCGAATGATATTTATCAAAGCTATAAAGTTCAAGCATTAAAAATTGCTTCTCTTCCCCACTTGCATCACGGAGATGTTTCAATTAAAATATATTAGATTAACCTTTTGTCAGTAAAACATACAGAGCTATATAAAAAATTGTAATACGGTTGACACAAATCCCACAAAAGGGATTTCCTAAAGGTGACAAATTAAGCAGTATAATTTACTTGTTTAATTTACCTGGTGCATCCTGGATTCGAACCACGGTCAGTTACCCAGCCTATCCTAACGCCTGCATTTATTGATCGGAGCACGTAAAACCAGCCTTAAAAGTTTTATCTGCCTGCCAGGCACAAATAAAAATAGGTCTCCACAGTAAGTTGCAACAAAAAATCTGGTAGTGTTCGTTGGAACAAACAGGGCACCAAATCATTCGGTTAGTTTTATCGTCAACTAAAATCATAACTCGAATTATTCTCGATTCCCAATCATTGGAAAAAGAATAAACGTAGAATAGTATTACCTCCCGTAAGATCACCAGTTTTCGTAAAAATCCATTCACCAATTAGCTAGTAGGGATACTGAACTCCCTAAGTACCCCCCTTATCGAAGATAATCCCCGTAGCATTTTATTACAAAGAAAGTTTTTATTACAAAATGGAACCTAAATCACTTGAAAAAATCCCCATATTTACTGCAAATAAGGCTCCTCATAACTAAAAAGTGCTTCATTAACTAATGGAAATCTCCATCTTGTGCTGTCTCCCTCCCATTTAAGGGCTAAAGCAGAAGCAGCAGCAGCAGCTAAAATATTTATCGGAACTGTCCAACTTAAAGTATAGAAGTAACTTTTCTTCCCGATATGTATCCTAAACATTGAATCTCAATAGATTAGATTTCCTTTCAGTGTGCAAAGAGTGTCACAATTAGTTTAAACGAAGTTTAACGATTAGAATAAAAAATGCACTTAAATCCCACTGAACATGATCCCATGAAGGTGGCCAAATAAGCAGTAATAGTTTACTTGCTTAAGTGACCAGACGCAGCACGGATTCGAACCACTGTCAATTGGCCTAGCCTATCCTAACCTATCCTAGCCTAAACCTACGCGGCTACTCCGCCTGCTGGTCGGAACACGCAAAAATCAGCCTTATATCTTTCACCCGTCAGGCGGCCCCTAATAAAAAAGTAGGCCTCCATAGTGTGCTGCAACCACAGAGAAAATTAAATTTTGCACGCACTCAGGTCCGTCCCTTCCCCACGCAGTGTACATCGAAGCATACAGTGCACCCAATCGCTCTGCTACAGACGAAAAAAATTGCAGTTAGAGGGAGAGAGAAAGTATGGAGCAGTGTATGACATAACTTTATTCATTTTCAATTCTCAGTACCGAAAAATCAGCTTGCAAGTTTGACCTTTGTTGTCATGGCTAAAATTCTCGTTTTTCGAATATTTAATCCCCTTAGAGTTAACTAAATCGAGCCAAATTAAACGTGTAACATCTCCAATTGATCCTGAATCAATCAAAACAAATCCCACCAAAATCGGTTCAACCGTTCCAAAGTTAACGCGTTACAAACCCCATTTACATATATATATACTTTTGGATTTTAGTATATATGATGATGATGATGATGATGATGATGATGATGATGATGAATGAATGATTTATTTGCTCTGCAGTATAAGGTATAACAAATCTTTCTTCTACTATACTAAATGTCTAATGTCTGTGTGTCTGTCTGTGTGCAACGATGTAGAGCTCGAACGGCTCAACCGATTTTGATCAAATTTTCGCCAAAAGGTTGCAAATTCTTCAAGGATGAGACCGTGAAAGTTTGCAAGCTCTGCTCCAAGTGGAAAGGGATTAAATATTCAAAAAACGAGTTTTTCCTATGCTTTCAATGCGAGGCCAACAAAGGTCAAAGTCGGCACTGTCAGAATGATGATTTTATTTTAGATTGCGTCATAAAGTTTTGTGCTCAGTTAAAATTCGCGGGCCAAAAATTCTCAAACTCTGCACTGTCAAATTTTTTATTTTAAAAGGTTGCGTCATAAAGCTAGAGTACACTGCTCCAAGTTTACCTAAATTATCGCGCCGGTAAGAAGAGAATATAAATTTTCTCACCTAGCTAGAGTACACTGCCCCAGCCCTAGCTTAATGGTTTTGCACAAGGGCAATAGAAAAACTGCTCAAGCGATCTGTGTACATTTTATTTGCGATTGATTATTTCTCGCCCAGCTGGAGAGCCAACATTGAATAAATTGGCTTCAAAGTGTGGATGCTTGAGCGAAATATTTTTATTTAAGTAGCCGTGGGCCGTTCTGCAGTGAATTTGCCAATCATGTCTCCAGTCAGTAAGTAAAGAATGTTAGTTTTTGTAGCCCTGTTAGATTGAGAAAACTTTTCAAAGAAGCAAAAGCAGTTTAAGAGGTCATCGTCGAGCACGATACTGATCGGTAACTCTGATAGCCTGCCAAATCTTAAATTGTGATTAGCTTAATTTTCATAAAGCGCATGTGTCTTTGATAAGGCGTTATAATAGCGACTTCCTACCTGCTCGCAGGATTTTTTATCTGCTGTAGTGATTTTCCTAGAAGCTCGGGAACAATTTTCTACACTTTTAGGGTTTTCCTAGATGCTCAGGGGGATTTGCAAACTGCTTGGGAGATTTTTTAACGACTCTTATAAATTTTCTGACTGTTAGGGTGCTGGGAGACTTTCTAACTGCTTGTGGATTTCTGACTGCTCCAATGGGATTTTCTAAATGTTCTGGGAGACTTTTTTACTGCTCAAGGAGGTTTTCTTACTGCATCGGGAAGTTTTCCAACCGCTAGAAGGGGATTTTCTGGGAGATTTTTTGTCTGATTGGGGGATTTCAAGCTTCTCGGCGAAATTTTCTAACTGATTAGGGGATGTCTACTCGTAAGTGCTTCCAAGGGAACTTTTTTAAGTGCTAGGGGATTTCTTGACTGCACGATTGGTATTTTCTGCCTTCTTCTGGGGATTTTCTATATGCTCGGGGAGCTTTTCTGTCTGCTTGGGAGATTTATAACTGTTTTGGGACATTTTCTATCTGATTGTGGATTTCTAATGGCCCGAAGGGGAATTTCCAACTGCTGGGGGGATTTCTAACTGCTCGAAAGAGATTTTTTGTCTGCTTGGGGGTTTCAGACTGCTCGGGGAAATTTGCTGTATGCTTGGGAGATTTCTAACTGCCCGAGGGGGACTTTTTAAATGCTCGGGGAGATTTTCTAAACTACTCGAAGGATTTCAGACTGATCGGGGGAAGTTTCTATTTGATTGGGGAAGTTCCGACTTCCCAAAAGGGATTTTCTAACTTTTTGGCGGATTTCAGACTGCTCGGGGAAGTTTCTATTTGATTAGGGATTTCTAACTGCCCGAAAAGAGTTTCAAAATGCCCTGGAGATTTTCTGTCTGTTTTGAGGATTTTTATCTGTTTAGGGAGATTTTTATCTGATTCCGGGGATTTTCGACTGCTGGGAGGTTTTCCAACTGCTTGATGGAGATTTTCTAACTGCTCAGGGAGACTTTCTAACTGCTCGATGAACTTTTCTATCTGATTAGGGGATTTCTAACTGCTTGGTTGTTTTCGGACTGCTCGAGGGGGATTTTCTAAATGGCCCGGGGGATTTTCTGTCTGCTTTGATGATTTTTTATCTGTTTAGGGAGATTTCTATCGATCGGGATACGGAGATTGCGGGGATTTCTGACTGCTAGGTTTCCAACCGTTGGGGGAGATTTTCTCACTGCTCGAAAATTTTTTAACTGCTTGGGCAACTTTTCTGTTAGCTTTGTGGATTTGTAACTGCTTGGGGAACTTTTCTGTTAGCTTTGTGGATTTGTAACTGCTTGGGGTAATTTTCTATCTAATCAGGGGATTTCTAACTGCTCGAAGCTATTTTCTTACTGTTCGGAAGTTTTCCAACTGTTTAAGGAGATATTCTTACTGCTCGGGAAGATTTCTAACTGCTCTGAGAAATTTTTTTATCTTATAGGGACTGCTCGACGGGGACTTCGAGCTGCTCGAAGGGAACAGCTTGGAGGATTTCTGACTGATCAAAGAGGATTTTCTAAATGCTCGTGGAGTTTTTTCTGTCAGCTTAGTGGATTTTCGACCTTACTCGGGGGAGATTTTTCGGCTTGGGAGATTTTGTACCTCCTATTGAGATTTTTCTGTTTGCTTAGGGATTTCTTGCTGTTTTGGGAAATTATCTTTGTGACTGGGGATTTTTAACAGCTCGAACGGCACTTTCCTAACTGCTTGGGAGATTTTCTAACGGCTAGGGAACTTTTCTGTCTACTTGGGAATTTCTGACTGCTCGAAGAAAATTTTCTAAATGCTCGGGGCGGACATTTTCCTTCTGCCTGGGAGATTTTCTACCTCTTCGATTTCTTACTGCTCGGGGAAATTTTCTATGAGGGTGGGGGATTTCTAACAGTTCGAAAGGGACTTTCTAACTGCTTAGGAGATTCCTGACTGCTTTAAAGGTATTTTCAAACTTTTTGGGAAGATTCTCTAATTGCTCAGTGAGATTTTCTGTCTGCTTGGGGGATTTTCTGTCTGCTCAAGGAGATTTTATAATTGCTCGGTGTGATTTTCTATCGGATTGGTGGATTTCTGAGAACGCTGCAGGGGAATTTCCTAACTGTTTGGGCGAATTTTTTCTGCTCGGGAATTTTTTGGTTGACTTGGGGATTTTTTAATGCTGCAGGGGGATTTCTTAACTGCTAGGGAATTTTTTCTAACTGCTCTGGCAGATTTTTTACTGCCCGGGAACTTTTTTGTCTGCTTGGGGGATTTCTAACAGCTCCGGAATATTTTCTACCTGATTTGGGGATTTCAGACTGCCTGAACTGGACTTTTTACTTCTTGGGGGGTTTTTGACTGCTCGAAGGGTCTTTCTTAATGCTCGGCGAGATTTTCTGCTTGCTTAGGAAGATTTTCTAACTGCTCGAAGAGGACTTTTTAACTACTTAGGCGATGTCTGACTGCTCGAAGGGTATTTTTTATCTGCTTGGGAAGGTTTTCAAATATAATCTAATATCAAATCTAATGCTAAGGGAGGTTTTCTGTCTGCTTCGAGGATATCTTCTTACTGCTCAAAGGGGATTTCATAAATGTTCGGGTAGTCTGCTTGAGGAATTTTCTGTTTTCTTGGGGGATTTCTGACTGCCCGAACTGGACTTTTCTACTTCTTAGGGGATTTTTGACTGCTCGAAGGGTCTTTGTAAATGCTCCTGGAAGATTTTCTAACTGCTCGAAGAGGACTTTTTAACTACTTGGGTAGTGTCTGACTGCTCGAACGGTATTTTTTGTCTGTTCGGGAAGATTTTCTAATTGCTTAGGGAGGTTTTCTGTCTGCTTGGGGGATTTCTTCTAAGTGCTGAAAGGGGATTTTATAAATGTTCGAGTAGTCTGCTTGGGGAATTTTCTGTTTACTTAGGGGAATTTATAAATGTTCGAGTAGTCTGCTTTGGGAATTTTTTGTTTACTTGGGGGATTTCTGACTGCTCAGGGAATTTTCTCTTTGATTGAGGGATTTCTGACTCCTAGAAGTGGATTTTCTAACTGCGGGGGGGTTTCCGTCTGCTTGAGGGGCTTTCTACCTGACTGCTGGGGAAAGATTTTCCGACTGCTCGCAAAACTTTTTTCTATGTTTAGGGGATTTCTGACTGCTCGAAGAAAGTTTCTATTTGATTGGAATTTCCGACTTCTCAAAAGGGATTTTTTAACTGCTTGTGGGACTTTTTCTGCTCGTGGGTTTTCTACCTTATCCTGGAGGAAGATTTTTCGGCTGCTCTCAAAAAATTTTCTAGCTGCTCGAAAAAAATTTTAGCTGCTTGGGTGATTTTGCACTGCTTGAAGGAGATTTTCTAACTGCTCAGGGAGATTTTTAGTCTGCTTGGGGATTTTCTAACTGCTCGAGGAACTTTTCTGTCTGATTAGGGAATTTCTAACTGCTTGGGTGTTTTCGGACTGCTGGAGGGGGATTTTCTAAATGGTCGGGGAGATTTTTAACTGCATGAGGAGTTTTTCTAACTGCCTCGGATAGATTTTCTAACTGCTGGATGGGGATATTCTAGCTGCTCATGGAATTTTCTGTCTGCTTAGGGGATTTCTTACTGTTAGGACAAATTTTCTATCTTATCGGGGGATTTCTAACTGCTTTGGTGATTTCGGACTGCTCGAGGGGGGTTTTCTAAATGCTCCATGAGTTTTTTAACTGCATGAGAAGTTTTTCCAACTGCCTCAGGTAGATTTTCCAACTGCTTAAAGGGGATTTCCTAAATGCTCCGGAAGATTTTTCAACTGCCTTGGGTAGAATTTCCAACTGATCATGAGACTTTTTTCTGCTTGGGATTCTTTGTCTGCTTGGGGAATTCTCTGTCTGTGGGGGGGGGTTATTTTTTACCCGAAGATTTTTCTTCTCTGGGGGCTTTTCGGCCTGCTTAGGGGATTTTTAACTTCCCGGGGAAAGTTTCTATTTGATTGGGGGATTTTCTAACTGCTGGCAAGGTTTTTTTACTTTTCTGCTGGGGGAAGATTTTTTGACTGCTCTCCAAAAATTTTCCAGCTGCTCGGAAAGATTATCTAGCTGGTTGGGAGATTTTTCAAGTGCTCGGGGCAATTGGCTAATTGCTCGGGGAGACTTTCAGTAGATTTTCTGAATGCACGGAAGGATATTATGCTTCTAGGGAGACTTTAATTTTGCTGCAGAGATTTTTTAGCAGCTTAGGGAGATTTCCGTTGAGTAAATGAGTGATTTAAAATGCCTGTCTGCGCCCCCCTGGGGGGGGGGCACCGAAGAGCTAGTTCAACTAACTATGATGCTCCTATTAATCAACTTACAAGCTGCTAATGGTGCCCTTGTTAGTAGGTTGCTAAGTGCTAATGATGCTCTTGATGCTAAGCTGTCTATTAGGACAATAGATCTTACATGGGATAAAGAATCTGATTAGGTCTTATGAATTATATATAGCAAGAGCAGGAGAATTTCAACAAATTCAAGTGTAAGGTCCTAAAAAATCCTGATTAATCACTTGTGGTCATCTGCATTGTAGACAATTTTGAATTTTCCAATCATAATACTTTGTTGGCTTGGATTAAAATATAAAGTAAGATAAAGAGTATAAAATTTATAATCAAATAAAAATCAACATGATTCTCTACTAAAGATATCGTAAATATTTTACATTATTTGTAATAGCCAGAATATCTAGCCTATATTTATTAATTATTATCATTTTGGCTTATTTTAGTTTATAAAATACCTATATCTTTGTCAATGTAAAAAGGGATGAATATATTTGAAAAGATCCATTTTAAGTACTTTTAGACAAGTTACTTGTCTGTTCCAATGTAAAACAAGTTGACAATTGACAAAAGTAAAGGCATTTGTTATTTGCCTATTTGTTATTTGACTGGACAAATTGCCTTTTCATTATTTGTCCAATCACTGGACGAATAGTATTTTATAATAATTAAGCTATTTGTCCAGTAATTCTATAAATAAATAAACTTTTTTTTGCTTATACATTGTATATATTTTTTATTTATACTTTTAGTCCTAATTTGAAAGAGTGGATAATTTAATTGCTTTGATATATGTATTGATATCCATATATATCCAGAATTAGAAAATTATGAACCCATATAAATTAAGTTATAATTATGTATATATGCAGATAAAACTGGACTTATTGGCATTCTTTTGGTTTAGGGAACCTGTGGATACTCCTAGTTTCAGTTTAGGGGACCTTAAATTTTTGATGGGACCAATTTTCATAGTTTCAATTTAGGGGACCAACATATAAAAGGCCCCAAGACATAAGAAGACAATTGTAAAATCCTAAGCATGCATGAAAGTAATTATAACAATAATTCTTTACTGCAGAGCAGCATTAATAACAACAAGAACTCAAAACATCACAAGGATGGACATTATAATATTGTTTCAGTTTAGAGGACCTGCAATTAAAAATTTTCACTGAAGGTCCCCTAAACCAAAATATGGTAAGTTGAAGTGGAATGAGGGAGTTGCATTAGGTAAAGAGTCAGCATCTGTCAAATCAACCTGTAGAGAAATTAAGGCTAGCAGAATATTGCAATAGCTCATTGCCACCACCCCCTTGTTTTGGTTTAAGGGACCTAAAATGGGAAAAATACACTAAGGGTCGCCTAATTCAAAACTAGTATTGAAGTGTATGGAACAAGTAAAGCAACATATCTGCTTGTTAAAATCACTTAAAGTGTCCAACTGGCACAAGTTTTGAATTAAAAAAACTGTCTCCACATTTTGGTATAGGGGACTGTTAGTATAACTTTTCCATTGCTAATCCCCTAAACCAAAACAATAATATAAACATCAATCTTTGGGATTGGTTATTAATGCAATTTTTGTAGTTTTTTTTAACCTGATAAAATATGAAACTTACCAAATTTTGATTTAGGGGACCTTTAGTATAACTTCTCCATCGCCAGTCCCCTAAACCAAAATAAGAATATACCATCTATCTTCTTTTTTAGTTCTTGTTTTCACTGCTGGTGTTCTAGAGTAAATAGTGGCTTTTACATTTACTTGTGTGCTTAGGAGTGAAAAACTGTGTAGCTACTAGTGTCATAAGGTTTTTGTTGGTCCCCTAAACCAAAACTACAGTCCCCCAAATTTTAAGAATTGTGCAGGTCTGCTAAACTGAAAGAATGCCAACTTATTTGCATAGGACCATGAGAATGAGCACTGCCATGCTGGCATTGGTTTGATATGTACCCCACTAAAAATCATATGGATGACCAAATGTCTAAAAGTCTTGGTCATTTCATCATCCATTCTTATAGACTTTAAACAGTTGTCATCTAGATGACAATATTGTTAGATGACTGTGTCTGGGAACCATTGCATGTTAGGAACTGGGAGCAGGATAAAAAGTAACCTTATGTCTTAAGTTAGTTAAGTAGTATGAATCAAGGACCACTTTTAGATTTAGTATCATCTTGGGTTTTCTTTGGTAAATTGGTAAGAATATGGTGTGGACAATAGTCTGTTATTTGAATATTACTGTTAGTGTTAGACTGTTAGGCTTAATATCAATGTATCAAATAATTTTTTTAATTTTTGCAGAAATAAGTAAACATTAAGATTAACAAGTAACGAGAAACAATTACATAATTTAAATTACAATTATATAATATAGTCTTGTAGACATAGTATACAAAAGAGCCTAAGAGGGAAAAATCATGGGCAATCTTTCGGTTTCCCGCTCATAATTATTTTAACCAATTTTTTAAATTGTTAGAGTCCTTAAGCAATAAAAAACAAGTTCCAGAAATTCATAAAGCAACAAGTCCTTTAAGTTCACATTACACAGGTTTTGGGGAAAGCTTAGTGCCACATGAACTCCTGCAGGTACGATTTGAACAAATTGTAGTAGTTCCATGCATAGCTCAAAACTTGGCCTTGCAGTTAGTTGCAGCACATTCCCTCCACAGTATTTGTGTGAGCTGCTAGTTTGTTGGGGTCCCAGAAATGCGGCAAATGGTTGACCCTCAGATGATTGGCCCTGCAGGAGTTCATGTGGCACTGAGCTTTCCCTGAATGGCACTGGCAATATCCTCTATTGGATAATGCACTACTACCCTATGTTGTGCAAACTTAAAGGACTTGTTGCTTTATGAACTTCTGAAACTTGTTTTTCATTGCTTAGGGACTCTAAAAATTGAAAAAATGGGTTAAAATAATTTAGAGCGGGAAACCGAAAGATTGCCAAATCATGTAAAAAGTCATAGCTGAAAAAAAAACACAGACAACCAGATTACCCAGATAAGACACCTATTTCCACGTTGAAGATAATTAGACATTGCACTTAGAAGAACTGTATTAATGGAACATAAACTTAAGGTGTGACCTAGGGAATATCAAGGAACGGAATATTAGGAGGACGGAACACTCATTCTTCCTGGAATATTAAGATGGGGCAGCC
This sequence comes from Macrostomum cliftonense, assembly GCA_950096795.1. Classification (NCBI taxonomy): domain Eukaryota; kingdom Metazoa; phylum Platyhelminthes; family Macrostomidae; genus Macrostomum; species Macrostomum cliftonense. The sequence goes on along the minus strand of CATNEM010000310.1, from coordinate 39,392 downwards.
CCGGGTAATATCATACGTTTTGAAAAACCTAAAAATTCATTTAATAAAGTTAACAAATGAATTATTACTAGCAAGTAAACTTATTTAGGCTAACTATAAAATTTACGTAGGTAAAACAAAAAGTAAATTTACCTGTAAAATAAAGCATCCTTAAGTATGCCTTATAAAAACCCGAGAGCTACGGACTTGTGTTGTTCGTGTGATCTTACTGGTGGCGTAAAATTTCATTCATGTAACCCAGACCAGACGTTTACGTTGGTACCCATTTTTAAAATAGTGATAGCACACCAGTAAACACATTCTTTAAAACATTTTTTTGATTTACTAATTTTTACCTAAAGTCATGAAAGGTAAGTAGCTAAGAGCATTGTCATTGACATTGGCATTCAATTCATTGTTGCATAAAGCTAACACAAGGCCTATTGCCTTTTATACTGCCTTTTTTATTAGAGCCTAAAACTAAAGGGACTACATTTAAGGCCCTCTTAAGTTACAATTATTATTATTTATTATTACTTATACTATAGCTATGTATTTGGTCATAACCATAGGCTCTATCTAGCTATGTTTTTTTTACAATAGTGCACAGTAGGTTTGATTTTTGTGTGAGATTTTTAAAGTGACTGTGCATGCATGCCATATTGCGGACCGTTGTCAGTGTACGCCGGAGGGAAAATCACAAATATTAAAAATGTATGCCAAAAATCGAATAATGTACACCGAAGGACCAAAAAAAAGGTCCCACAAACTTTTCCCACCATTTGTATGCCAATTTCTCTAAAGTGTACGCCAAACCTTTGTTTTGAGCAAGTGTACGCCGGAAATTTCCGGCATATACCCCCCTTCCACAATATGGCATGCATGCCAATGCAATTTTTTTACAATCATTGTGGCACAACTATTGAAATTTGGTATGTGAAAAGATCTAACACCATAGTCAGGAAGGTGGCACAGTGTGTGCCGTAATAAATTTTGGGGGACAATCTGTGCACTGTCTATGTGCCAGCTATGCACCATTTGTGTGCTCACTTGGGGTAAAAGTTTGAAGGACCAAAAAAAGTCCTGTGAACCACTTCTTACCTATAACTTGCCTACTTGCTATATTTTTGCTTGTAATCTCCTCTAAATCTTTGCAAATTAGCCACATTTTTACCTTTTGTGCTACTTCCATTGCCAATTTTGCCAATTATATTGACAATTTTGCACCAGGTTGTGTGCCAATATGTACCAAGACCCTTCGTATGCACCACGCTTGTGTGCCAATGTGTGCTAAGACCCTTTGTATATACAGGAATTTCCACCCTAAAAGGCCACCTTCCTGACAATGGATCTAATATAAAATAAATGTATAAAAATATTCACAATAGATAATATTAGCATTTCCAACTGAATGAGGGTTCTAAAATAGAACAATAACAATGGTATACCATTTTTGTTTTTGGTTGCACCAATATAATGGCTAAATAACACAATGGCCAATGACAAAATAGCCTCATAAGTTAGTCAGCCTAATTGTTACAAGTGCAAATTGCTCCAAAAATTAGAACATAGAGTAAAATGGCTACCAGCCAGCATACCTTGGCTGGCAGCCATTTTACCTATCTAGTTTAGATAAATATTCGCATATATGCTTTCAATAGTATATATTTTTCTCAATTTTGTTAGATTTTCAAATACATTGTGCATATTTTTATCTAAATCCTTTATCTCAATTGTGCATGATTTAAAGATATTTTGCTTAGTATAATAAAATTAGCAAAAAAATAAAGAAAACTATCAGTTATAGAATATCATTGTAAAAATAATGTTATTATTTAATATTGCCTATTATTTACCTTTCTATGCTAATTTAAAAGTTAAATTAAGCTTTAAGTTATTTTAAGGTTTCAAGTTTTAATTAAATTAATTAAAAGACGTTTTTCTTGTTTGGTTTGATTTGTTTTAGTTTAACTAACTCTATTTAGCATTAATTCAATAATTATTTATGCTAAATGAAATAATTTTTACTTGGCAATCATCCTAACTAGAAAGATAACAATTTATTTAGATGTGGCTCATGGTAGAGACTTTAGTTACAATATTATGAGTTCTATTTGATAAAATGCAGGTTTAAATTAATAATGGGTTTTTTACTATTTAAAAAAAGTTACCAATGCTGTCAAAAATTGGCTATTGCTAAAATGGACTAGATTCTTTAGAAGCATGGCAAAACCAAAACTAAAAATGCAGACCAATTTAGCAACAAAGCAAACTTAGTGGAAAAACTGGTTTAACTTGTCTATAGCCTTGTAAATTTAGTAATAGGTCTTTGTGGGCAAATTTATAAATGATTATGAATATATAGAGAAAAGCTGAAAGGTAAAGATCGAAATTGATGTCTAAAATATTTTGTTCTTAATTAGGTTTTATGAGATGATTAACCAATGTAAATCATTAGGATTTTTAATATAAGACAATCTTCAAAACCATGCTGCTTTTATTGAATACTAGTTTTATTGATAATCCTGAAAGAAATATTTTAAGCAATGCATAATATAATCAATCTTGAAGGACTCAAAGTTGCCGACGTCAACAAGGCTGGTCTCCGTCTGCAGCGCCGAGTTGGCGAACCGCAAGGCAAAGCCCAGCAGCAAAAACAGCCGCTAGTTAAGTTCGGCGGGACTGCAGGCGTCGCCAGGAGCAACAAGGAGAACGCCAGCGTCACTGCCGCAGCTAAGCAGCCAGCAAAAGCTGTTAGGCAGCAGCCGTTAAGCAAAGCCGAGCCAACTGCTACTCAGCCAGCGGTAGCAGCGCCAGCCCCTGTGACTAGCAGTTTACAAGCTAATGGCTTTGTTAACAGAACTACCGAATCGTTAAAGAAGAAATACTCTGAGGTGAGCTTTGCTGCTTTATGTCTGTGAACTTCTCGGAAACTTCTCTCTGTAACTTCCTGTGTAATTACTCTCGCTGCAGGTTGGCGACCCAGACAATGACTTGGAGGATCGCAGAGACTGCCTGCTAGTGTCCGCCTACGTCAAGGACATCTTCACCTATTTGCAGCAACTCGAACTGACCGCCGCCTCTGTTAGACCAAATTTTCTACAGAGTCCTGCCCGCCTGGAGATCACGCCTCGGATGCGAACCATCCTGTTTGACTGGCTTGTGCAGGTGTGAATCTGTTCGATATTAGCTGTTCTGTTAGCTGATATCCACCCTGTTCTACTCTGGCGTCTATCTGCCATCCATCCTGTTCTACTCTGGCGTCTATCTGCCATCCATTCTGTTCTACTCTGGCGTCTATCTGCCATCCAGCCTGTTCTACTCTGGCGTCTATCTGCCATCCAGCCTGTTCTACTCTGGCGTCTATCTGCCATCCAGCCTGTTCTACTCTGGCGTCTATCTGCCATCCAGCCTGTTCTACTCTGGCGTCTATCTGCCATCCAGCCTGTTCTACTCTGGCGTCTATCTGCCATCCAGCCTGTTCTACTCTGGGTCTATCTGCCATCCATCCTGTTCTACTCTGGTGTCTATCTGCCATCCATCCTGTTCTACTCTGGCGTCTATCTGCCATCCATCCTGCTCTACTCTGGCGTCTATCTGCCATTGTAGTCCGCCATGGTGTAATCTATCTGTTAATCGGTTCTACTATATTCTATCTGCCACACTTTGCGCTGTATTGTGTTCAGGTATCAAAACCCGCCATCCGCCAAATTACAATCCAGGTGCACCAGCGCTTCACCCTGCTGCCGGAGAGCCTGTACCTCACCTATCACATCATCGACGCATTCATGTCTTCGGACGCTGGGCCGAGCGTTAAGAAAAACGAATTCCAATTAATTGGCGTGTCTGCCATGCTGCTAGCCAGCAAATACGAAGAGATCTATCCGCCTAATGTGGACGATTTTGCTTACATCACCGACCAGGCTTTTACGGGTAATTTTATTTATATAAGTTGCATCAATTATTCTTTTAAAATTCTCGACTGACTGACTGCCTACTTATAGTAGAAAGAACTTGCGCACAGAAAGTAAGAAAATAATAATATTAGCAGAGCGTGGTTTCGATCCACGGACCTCTGGGTTATGGGCCCAGCACGCTTCCACTGCGCCACTCTGCTCTGGCAACTCCACGCCTGAGATCGGAGCATTTGTGCTTGCTTGTCAATGTCAAACTCTAAATCCTGTCACACTAAGCCGTGTATTTGCCTACCCCAAATATGATGAAATATTTACTGACCGATTAGAAATTTTCGCGTCGGTTCGATTTAGTCTACTGTCAGTAGGAAACGCAGTTTTTGATAATTATTGTTAGAAATTGGAGAAAATTTATATGAAATTATTTTTGTTATTTTTTTGGTTCCAACAGCCGCTGAAATCCGGGCCACTGAGCAGCGGCTGTTGAAGCAGCTGGACTTCTTCCTGGGCTACCCGCTGCCAATTCAGTTCCTTCGCCGCTACAGCAAAGTCGCAGTGGCCACGCCAGCTGTTCACGAGGCCGCTAAGTACTTGACTGAGTTGGCCAGAGCCGAATATTCGACTGCCCACCTGCCCCCGTCCGCTCTGGCCGCCGCCGCCTTCTGTCTGGCCCGCGAATTGCTGCCTGGCAAAGAGCCCGCCAGCCGCGATTCGGGTTGGACTGACGCGCTCGAAGTGTTCTCCGGCTACAGTAGGCAGCAGCTGGCGCCGCTGGTTCAGCAGATTGCCGGCTTGACTGTTCGAGCCGCTGAGGGTACCAAGTGAGTTTCGGTTAACTGTTGAGACTGGAGCTGCATGCTAGTACATGCTCTGGCCCATCCTTCCAAACCATTAGCAGGTACCTCGTAATACATTCTGAGCCTTAAATCCCATCTGATAATCCGCTTATCACATTCTTTAAATCCCATCTGATAATCCGCTTATCACATTCTTTAAATCCCATCTGATAATCCGCTTATCACATTCTTTAAATCCCATCTGATAATCCGCTTATCCCATCCTTCAAATCCCACCTAAAATTTGCTTTTCCCAGGCTTCAGATCCCATTTGATAATTCACTTATCCCAACCTTCAAATCCCACTGGAAATTCGCTTATCCCAACCTTCAAATCCCACTGGAAATTCGCTTATCCCAGCCGTCAAATCTCACTGGAAATTCGCTTATCCCAACCTTCAAATCCCACTGGAAATTCGCTTATCCCAGCCGTCAAATCTCACTGGAAATTCGCTTATCCCAACCTTCAAATCCCACTGGAAATTCGCTTATCCCAACCTTCAAATCTCACTGGAAATTCGCTTATCCCAGCCGTCAAATCCCGCTGGAAGTTCGCTTATTTTAGCTTATCTGCTTATCCGTCTATCTTTAAATCCCACTAAAATCCCCTTATCCCAGCCTTCAATCAAATCCCACTAAAATCCCCTTATCCCAGCCTTCAATCAAATCCCACTAAAATCCCCTTATCCCAGCCTTCAATCAAATCCCACTAAAATCCCCTTATCCCAGCTTCTGAACGCCAACCCAACGCACCCCGCAGGTACACGGCCATCCGCAAAAAATACTCCAGCAGCTCAGCCAGCATGGTGAGCACCTGGCCGGAGCTGGACGGCACCGGCGAGGCGCTGCGGACAGCGGCCGGGCTGACCAACCAGCCGAGCAGCTGCGGCTCAGCCTGATGCCCCGCTAGCGCACTTTGACGCGGCCGCTGTTGAGTTTTGCTCTATTTTTTTTCAATTCCCTGTACTTTTATACAATGCATATTTTCTAATTAATATTTGACTTAATTATTTAGCACCGCCGAATTCGTATTTAGTCCGCAGTTTGTCCTCTAAGCCTTTCAATTATTTTTTCCCTTTTCTGCTATTGGACTCTGTTAGTTTGTTTGTATATTTTTTTAATTTTGAAATTGCAGCTCGCACGAGTTTTTTTTGTTTTAACTCAATTTAATTTTGTTTATTAATATTTCAAGTCGGTGCATTTTTTGTTTGAACGCATTAAGTAAACTTGTGGCGTATTATAGCCAAATTGCTGCATTTTATTAGTGCATTTCTGGCCAGCAATTGGTGTATTATATAGCTAATAATTTTGAAATCATATCAATATGTAATAAGCCTACTGTCTACACGCCTGGCAATTGTCATATTTAATCAAAACAAATTTGTATCCACGTACTTGCTATTCCATTATTTTTTAGTTTGATTTTTATAAAAAAAAATGTAAGCAAACTCGCTATTCTGCCTGCGCTGGACAATTTATGACCGAATTCTTTCCAATTCCTTCTCCAGTGTGACTTGCCTATGCAATCAACTGCTTTGTTTTAAAAAATGACAAAATTTACTAAATATATCGCTTATTATGCTATACGGCTCTCGTCAAAGTCCCTGCCAGCTTCGTCCATTCAGCTTCGTGAGCCGACTCGCATAATTAATAAATAAGTGTTTCGTTAATTTTACAATTTTTTAAGGCGTCTTTCTAATAATATATAATTCTATATAAATTCTATATAATTTAAGTTGTAATTTCGCAAACTTCAAATCTAATAAACTCTTAAGGGGGTTGGGCTAAATTTCACATCCCCTAACGGCCAGTTCTTTTATATTCCCTAAATTTCATATTCCTTCAACTTCACATCCCATAAATGCAACTGGGATGTGAAGTCTCGTGCATTTAGGGAACGTGAAGTTTAGGGAATATCAAATTTAGTGAATGTGAAAGCACCCCCTCTAAAGTTCATGGTATTTTACTTTGAAATCTTTCAAATGACTTATTCCCAAAATTTCAAATCCCTAATTAAAATATTTCCAATTTATTTTCTCTTGCTAAAATAATTTTTTTTAATCAAATAGTTTTTTGGGGGCGTCTAATTTTCAAGTTATTAAATTTAGGGAGTACGTTATTTCTTTCTTATAAACGTGGTTACGTGGGGAAATGAAATTTTGGGTGTCTGATGTCGGGTGACCTTGAATATATTTAAATTAGAGAAAAGGCTTCTAATTAATTTATCTGTTAGAATTAATTAATCATCTAATAGCGTAGGTAAAACAAAATCGTTATTTTAAAAAAATCGACGCAACTTAAACGACATGCGCCGACTACCCTACTGACAGATTCGCACGAGTAGTCAGTTCAGCTTTTGTCTGCTAAATAAATAAATAAATAAATATACATGGCCGCCCAGAGCCGACTGCGGTCGGCATCGGTGCCCGGCACCGTCTGGCCGATAATCTACCGGCCCGAGTACGACATCGAGTTTGGCGGCTTAGAAAAAGTGCATCCATTCGACGCCGGCAAGTGGGGCCGTATTGCCCGATTTCTTGTCGACGCGGGCCTGCTGTCTATGGCCGAGATTGCGCAACCGCCGGAAGCCGAGACCGGCGACCTGCTGCTGGTTCACACGAGAGAGTATTTGGATTCGCTCAACGTGAGAGCCGCTTCTTGCCTGACAATTCCAAATCCTGTCATAATTAATGAGCTACATAGAGACTGTCTTAACCTTTGCATTAACTCCAGGACAGCGGCGTCGTGGCTCAGGTTGCCGAGGTGCCTCTGGTTGCGGCTCTGCCTAACTCCATTGTGCAAGAGAAACTATTGAAACCGTTCAGATACCAGACCGGTGGCACCGTGCTGGTGAGTGCCACAAGTTGGTCCACTCGGCAGTCTGGTTGGGCCACACGGCAGTGTAGTTGGGCCACACTGTAGTCTAGTTAAGCCAAATTGCAGTCTAGTTAAGCCACATTGCAGTCTAGTTAAGCCACATTGCAGTCTAGTTAAGCCACATTGCAGTCTAGTTAAGCCACATTGCAGTCTAGTTAAGCCACATTGCAGTCTAGTTAAGCCACACGGCAGTCTGGTTGGGCCACACTGCAGGCTAGTTAGGCCACACTGCAGTCTAGTTGGGCCACACGGCAGTCTAGTTGGGCCACACTGCAGGCTAGTTAGGCCACACTGCAGGCTAGTTGGGCCACATTGTCTCCGCAGGCAGCCAGGCTCGCCCAGCAGCGCGGCTGGGCCATCAACCTGGGCGGCGGGTTTCACCACTGCTCATCGCAGCGTGGCGGCGGCTTCTGCGCCTACGCCGACATCAGCCTGGCTGTGCGGCTGCTCAGTGATCAGCGCGTCATGATTGTTGACCTCGACGCTCACCAGGGCAACGGTTACGCTCGGGATTTGGGAAAAGACAAAAATGTGTACATCCTGGATGCGTATAATCCTGGAATTTATCCTGCCGATTTAGAAGCTGCTGGTGCGTCGAAAGTTTTTGAGTAACTTGGGGAAAAAATAATATTAGCAGAGCGTGGTTTCGATCCACGGACCTCTGGGTTATGGGCCCAGCACGCTTCCACTGCGCCACTCTGCTCTGGCAACTCCCCGCCTGAGATCGGAGCATTTGTGCTTGCTTGTTAGTGCTGCCCAATGCCGATTTCCAAGCCCAAAGTATGATGAAATATTTCCATATTTTGTATATTTTTCTAGTCAGATCGATTTCGTCTACTGTTAGTAGGTAACTTAAGAATTTTGCTAAAAATTTTTGTTGCGATATTTAAAAAAGGCCAGATAATCGTGCGCATTATTGTTTCTGTTGCAACTCGCAGAGCTCATTAATCGGCGAATCGAAGTGAACTCCGGCATCCAGGACGAAGCCTATCTGTCTGAAGTTTCAGCGGCTCTGGAGACTTCGCTAGCCGAGTTCTCGTCGCCGCAGCTGGTGCTGTACAATGCCGGTACGGATATTATGGACGGAGATCCGCTGGGTCGGATGCGAATCAGTCCGCAGGTTCGTGTTTTTATTGATCTTGTTCCTGATTTATATTTCCTGATAATTTATTGGATCCCAAGACTGATCCCAGAGATTTTTAGATCCCGATTCAACATCCCAATTCTGATCCCAACGATTTTTAGATCCCGATTCTGATCCCAAACATTTTTAGATCCCAATTCTGATCCCAACGATTTTTAGATCCTGATTCTGATCCCAAAGACTTTTAGATCCCAATTCTGATCCCAACGATTTTTAGATCCCGATTCTGATCCCAAAGATTTTTAGATCCCAATCCTGATCCGGAAAATGTTCAGATCCCAATCCTGATCCCAAACGCTATTTCGATCCCACTATTGACCCTGAAGAGTTCGTCCAGACTTCTTCAGTTATCGTCCAAAAACCTTAAAAAAAGCTTAGGCTTTAGATCTTTCAGTTCTTAAAGTACTTTTAAATTATATTCATCACCATCCAATATTTAAAAATATGAATCACCATATTTATCCAGGGCATAATCAGGCGAGACGAGCTAGTATTCCGAACTTTCCGATCCCGCGGCATCCCCATTGCCATGGTAACCAGTGGCGGCTATCAGCACAGCAATGCTCGAGTGATTGCCGACTCAATTTTGAACCTGCGCGCCAAGGGGCTTATTGGAGGTCCTTGAAGGACTGTTGCAAGCAGTAATTGGGATTTAAACAAACTTTATCAGATTTTTTCCTCTATCTGACCTGCTTTCTTAGTTGCCTTTCAATATGATTGATAAGTTAATTACGTTACATATCGGTGCAGCAATGATTGTAGATTGGATATTTAAATACCTTTTTACTCTTATCTCTGACTAAAATATATTTTATTCTTCGAAACGAATTAAAAGTTTTTGTATTTTTTTATTCCAAAACAATTTACGCTAGTCATGTCCTTTAAAGCTACTGTCGCCAGACCAGTAGTGTAAAACAGCGTGAAACAACATTGCAGCCAACATCGTATTGATGTAGCAATGAGCCACGGAGATCAGCAGCAGCAGCAGGAGCAGTTGGCCTGCATCTGTCACTGGTTCAGTCGCTGGCTGCCCGATGAAAAGGCCGAATTCCTCACCGAGTTGGTGCTGGCGGCGGCGCCCGCGGCGCTGTACAAATCCGACGAAGGCCTGACGCTTGTCTGCAACCGGCTTAGCATCGGCGCCTCCGACCAGCCCAGCCTGTTCCGCTGCCAGCTGCGCCTCTTCCGCGACTGGTTCTCCGCCTGGCCTGCCGAGTTGAGAAACCTGCTGGCTGGCCGGCTGGAGGAGGCCGACCCCGTATTTGCCGCCGAGTTTTACAGGCGGCTGGCGGCAACTGCCGATGGCTAGGGGACTGCACGGCCTTCTTTCATCTGCCTGCACGGCCTTCTTCATCCTGCCTGCACGGCCTTCTTTATCTTCTTGCACGGCCTTCTTCATCTGCCTGCACGGCCTTCTTCATCTGCCTGCACGGCCTTCTTTATCTTCTTGCACGGCCTTCTTCACCTGCCTGCACGGCCTTCTTCACCTGCCTGCACGGCCTTCTTCACCTGCCTGCACGGCCTTCTTCACCTGCCTGCACGGCCTTCTTTATCTGCCTGCACGGCCTTCTTCACCTGCCTGCACGGCCTTCTTCACCTGCCTGCACGGCCTTCTTTATCTGCCTGCACGGCCTTCTTCACCTGCCTGCACGGCCTTCTTCACCTGCCTGCACGGCCTTCTTTATCTGCCTGCACGGCCTTCTTCACCTGCCTGCACGGCCTTCTTCACCTGCCTGCACGGCCTTCTTTATCTGCCTGCACGGCCTTCTTCACCTGCCTGCACGGCCTTCTTCACCTGCCTGCACGGCCTTCTTTATCTGCCTGCACGGCCTTCTCCATCAGCCTACTACTGCTTTATACTTTTTCAACTTTTCCAGGATTGCAAAGTTAGATGATCCCGAATCTTGCTCTTTTCATAATTTGTTTCTCGCTTAAATTATTTTACCTGTGAATGTAAATGCTAGCATTTCTATGTTAATTTCAAATAAAAAGGTTATTTCAACTATGTACAAAAGCAATTACTGATTGGCTTACATGGCGTGAAGCAAAATTTGATTGAATTTGAGGTTTTGTACATTTTTTACTTCGAAAATTCGTTTGAGGGTGCCCGGGAATGAATGGAAAAGACGGGAAAATTCCATGGAAATTCCGAGCCGCCTTGCGAAGCTTACAAAAACGGTCCGCCTGGAGTTTTATGTTCGGGTTGGTTATTTAGATTTAAAACTACTGATAAAAAATCTAGCTCATATGGCCACACACATGACACTCTTGGCATTGGTGCTGGCAGCACTGTACTTGATGTGCATCAGGTGAGTACGAGTTAATTAAAACTGTTTTGAGGCTTGAAATGTAATTGAAATTTGCGTAGATAAATATATCAATAAACTTTCCGATCAGCAAGAATTTTACCTGGGCCAAATTCGACGTAGTAAGTACTACAAAAAGGAATCTGTGCCCGAAGTTATTGTACTCTGAAGCAGCTGCTTAACCTAAATACTCGTACCAGCCTTAATAAGCGTGTAGCTAACCTTCAAGTTTTTGAAAATGCTTAAAAAATTCGAATAGCTGATCAATCTCTAAAGCAGCAACATAATATGCTCGTAACACCTAGTCCCTTGCACAACCCTCTGAGACAGACAGCTACTCCTCCAATAAGACAGCTACGCGTACGGCCACCTTACCTACGTCTAAAATAACTACTATCGTACATGTACCCCTCATTAAGCACCCTGAATCAGTCCCCATAAAATTTTCAAAATGGTCCATCAACGCCCACAGGAGCTCAGCCGAGAATCTGTACTGCTCCACGGCTACAGTGAATATTGACTTGGAGCAGCGGCAGCCGCAGTGGAGCAACAACAATCTGTGCACCTACGCCAGCGGTGAGCAGCAGCAGTCGGGCGTTGTCCGCAGCTGCCACTGGCAGATCCGCGTCAAAGGCCTTGGCGGGCAGTCAGCCTACCTAGTGCTGGAGCTGTTCATCACCGAGCTATGGCGATTGAAGGGGGTTCTTAGTCTCGATGCTCGTATCAGGAGAGAGTTCGTGCAGATTTTGAACGCAAGCGTTCATTATGGTCTGTGTCAAATACCCTGCTTGCTTGCCAACTACTTTACGCTCGCAAATGCCCTAACCTAATGCGCGTGCACTATTTTAGGAAACTGCACCAGGCATTACAGCTGGGACCTGAGTTTGCACTTTCAGTTAATTCCCGTACACAGAGAGTGAGTGCCAGTTTTTTTCCTGGGGGCGAGTGGCTCGGCGGTCTAGCGCGTCTGTCTTGTGTGCCACTGGTCCAGGTTCGACCCCGCGTTGTAGTTTGGCTATTTTCTCCACCGAGGTTTCGTGTGCAGGTTCACATTAATTTGGGGCATTGTGCACGAATTGGTTGGGCTATGGGCCAGTTGTGCAATTTACGCCCATGAGGGCAACCCCCCAAGGCATAGAGAGTGTACATGCCTGGAACCGCCGCTTGTACACCCTATGTGATTGCGTGACTGGGTGCCGGCCTGTGTGTGTGTCTATGCCTGCATACCGTATTTAGTGTGACTGAACGCGCTTCAGGAGTCAGCGCAATGGACAGTCATGCCCAGTCGCTGATTGTGGGGCGATGTTGCTTCAAGCGTCAAGGAGCCTGCAGCCAATCGATTGGCTTTACATAAATTAGCTGCAAATCAAAATGGCTAAGCAATTTTCCGTGGGCCCTAAAAAACTAAGAAAACCCGTGAATCCGCAGCTCCGATTTTGTCAGCATCAGCCTGCAACTGAACAATAGGCGGCTTGCCAGCGCTGCCGACCCGTTCTTTCTGCGCATCTCGCACGCCAAATCCGGCGTCTGCAGCTGCGGCCTGCTGCTCCAGGACGGCAGCTGTCTGGCTGTTCGCGACACAGATCGCAGTGGCCAGAGCTGCCGCCTTTCCTGTGTGGGAAAAAGCAAATGAATTCCTGTCCGCCTGTGAGTACTGGGGCTGGTAGCTATCATGCTGGCAGGGCTCTGTATGCTTGAACAGTGTGAAATTAGTTTTGGATAACGCGTGACGAAGTTGGGTGGCTTGTGACGGGGTTGGGTGGCTTGTGACGGGGTTGGGTGGCTTGTGACGGGGTTGGGTGGCTTGTGACGGGGTTGGGTGGCTTGTGACGGGGTTGGGTGGCTTGTGACGGGTTGGGTAGCTTGTGACGGGGTTGGGTAGCTTGTGACGGGGTTGGGTAGCTTGTGACGGGGTTGGGTAGCTTGTGACGGGGTTGGGTAGCTTGTGGCGGGGTTGGGTAGCTTGTGACGGGGTTGGGTAGCTTGTGACGGGGTTGGGTGGCTTGTGACGGGGTTGGTTAGCTTGTGACGGGGTTGGGTAGCTTGTGACGAAGTTGGGTGGCTTGTGACGGGGTTGGGTGGCTTGTGACGGGGTTGGGTGGCTTGTGACGGGGTTGGGTAGCTTGTGACGGGGTTGGGTAGCTTGTGACGGGGTTGGGTAGCTTGTGACGAAGTTGGGTGGCTTGTGACGGGGTTGGGTAGCTTGTGACGAAGTTGGGTGGCTTGTGACGAAGTTGGGTAGCTTGTGACGGGGTTGGGTGGCTTGTGACGGGGTTGGGTAGCTTGTGACGGGGTTGGGTGGCTTGTGACGGGGTTGGGTGGCTTGTGACGGGGTTGGGTGGCTTGTGACGGGGTTGGGTAGCTTGTGACGGGGTTGGGTAGCTTGTGACGGGGTTGGGTAGCTTGTGACGGGGTTGGGTAGCTTGTGACGGGGTTGGGTAGCTTGTGACGAAGTTGGGTGGCTTGTGACGGGGTTGGGTGGCTTGTGACGGGGTTGGGTGGCTTGTGACGAAGTTGGGTGGCTTGTGACGGGGTTGGGTAGCTTGTGACGGGGTTGGGTAGCTTGTGACGAAGTTGGGTGGCTTGTGACGGGGTTGGGTAGCTTGTGACGAAGTTGGGTAGCTTGTGACGAAGTTGGGTGGCTTGTGACGGGGTTGGGTAGCTTGTGACGGGGTTGGGTAGCTTGTGACGGGGTTGGGTGGCTTGTGACGGGGTTGGGTGGCTTGTGACGGGGTTGGGTGGCTTGTGACGGGGTTGGGTAGCTTGTGACGGGGTTGGGTGGCTTGTGACGGGGTTAAGAGCCTTAAAACATTGCGTTCTTCCCGACCCTGCGCACTTTCAGTTCGTCAACTTGCCAAGTCGGGCGTCCTGGAACCGGATGAAGAGAAATTGGCCTACTCTCCCATTCGCCTTGGCGTCGCCCGCTGCGGCTGTTCAGTCGATATCGGCAAAAACGCAACGCTAGTCTTCTATCGCCGGCTTCCTAACGGTGGTTGTGACTGCGACGAGATCAAATTACCAGCTGAGAGGTTTTAGCCTGTCTTTTTTGCATTTTATATGCATTGTGGCATCTACCGTGTGGTGATGGGTATTCCATGAAGTCATGGGTGTTCCGTGGAGTTGTAGGTGTTCTTCGAGTGGTGGGTGTTCTTTAGGGTCGTGGGTGTTATTTGGGGTGGTGGGTGTTATTATGTGGTGGTGGGTGTTATTTGGGGTTGTGGGTGTTATTGTGTGGTGGTGGGTGTTCTTTGGGGTGGTTGGTGTTCTTTGGGGTGGTTGGTGTTCTTTGGGTTGGTGGGTGTTCTTTAGGGTTGTGGGTGTTATTTGGGGTGGTGGGTGTTCTTTGGGGTGGTAGATGTTAATTGAAGTGGTGGGTGTTACGTGTTATGATATTCTTTTTGTGGAATGATAGGCGTTTCTTTGGGGAGGTGGTTGTAGATGTGTTGTAGATGTGGAGGGGTGGTGTGCCGTCGGGTTGCGCTGTATGTGGCGACTGAGCTGTAGGATGCTTTTGGCTGTGCTATTAAAAGCACTTTATCCAACTTAATTGCCGCCTGTTTATCCTTCCTCCCGACAAAAAATAACCGAGCAGGATTCGTCCCGGATCGGGCGACTGCCTGGCCATGCTGACGGACGACAACAACCAGCTGATCCTGAAGCCAACCGCCTGTGACGGCGAGCCCCAGCCGACTCTGCTGAGCTTCCCGTCCGAGCCGTTGTTTGCTGGCGGATTCAACACTGTCTGCTCAGGCTCGGGTCGTAATGACGCCTCGTCGAACACAGCAGAACGGTGCCAGCTGGGCCGACTCCGAGATCGCTGCTGCATTTGTCCTGAGCAGCCGCAGCCGCAGGTGCAGCCGACAACTGCTCGCAGTTTCTGGCCGTTTTTGGCGGTTATTCTGGCTCTGCTCGGCGTATTGGGACTTATGGGCTGCAAGATCTATGGGAGAGGATAGATGCGAGAGTAGAGCGATGCCTGACCAGAATCTCCCCAGTCTCCCCGATCTAGTATAACTTCGAGCCTCTTTCTCTCATTTTGCCTCATTTTTTTACTGTAGTTTGATTTTTTATTGAATCGATTTTTTATTTACGATTACTATTTTCTTTTGCATTGAAAAAACTAAAATTTCAAATTTCAAATATATATCGTTTTCGTATTCTCTGATATTAATTGTGTGATTATCGTAAAGTTCACTGTCGCGCCCCTGGACCGACCCAGCAGGATTATCAATTTCTGAGGTCATCCCCTCTTCCAATCTTGTATATGCACGGGCGCAACCTTGGGAATCACCCGGCCGTTTCCATTGGCAGCACTCACATGTAATTGGTTCATTGCTGTCACGTGATAGCTGTTTTGTCGAATTGCGCCCTACCCGTGTGTGTAACTATTAGAAACGGCTGGGTGATTCCAAAAGTTAAGCATGTAACTTTTCTTGTATCTTCTATCTTTTCAGGATCAAATTTTACCCATTACTATTTTTAGCAACGGAAGAGCCGAGAAAAAAGCTCCCTGAGTGACCGGCAATCTCTTGACGCACCCGTGTTTTGTTCGAGGCGTTACTATTTTTAGCACTGACAAGTTCAGAGACCAGCGGAAAAGCCACGACAATTCCACGCACGACAAATCAGTAACTAAATGCAAATAAAATGCCTGAAAATGGCTTTTCATTCAACTTGATTAAAACGAATACAGAATGCCAGTCTTTTTGTGCAAATCGCTTCAGAACGCAAATACATGTATTTTTCTTTTACTGCTCTGTATTTGGTAAGTTTTCACGTCGGTTTAGAATAATAATTTTATTAAAAAAGTTATCTGTTGTGTCGCGAAAGTAACTTGAACTTTTGCCTAAAACGGCATTTTATTTTGTCTAGGGTTGATACAGTTTAAAAAGCTATAGACGGCTCGCAAGCTCAGTAAAATATACTAAGTTTTTTCTAGTCGGAGAAACTATAGCGCTGTTGAGCTGGAGCAGCTCATAAATTTAGGATCCATAGATCCATATTGGGTCCCCTTTTCTCTAAGGTCATCTTATCCTTACCCTTTCTTTCATTGAACTAACGCGTCAAGTAAAAACTTTCGTAGCCTATAAAGGCTAATTTGTTTGGGTCAGAAAACGTTGAAATGTGTCGAGCTTCTAAAACTCTAACCCCCATTGATGTCACGTACCTCTTATCAATAATCGAGCTCACAACCTTGGGTTCTTGATTCTGACGCACTCATCGAATGACGATACTCCATAAAGTCTCCTATCACAAAATTTCTAGGCAGTGCGGTTCAACTTCGTATTACTGCATCCCGGACACCTGCTATCGAATCAAACTGCCACCAAACTCAGCTAACTGCAGCCAGCTCAGCCTGTGCCCCCATCTCCGCGGTGAGGCCGACTCTCGAGTCAGCCGCAACTGTCACTGGGAGATCAGAACTCTGGGAGCCAAGCAGCTGGCCGTAGAGCTGGTGGTAGCTGGTCGATACCGGAGTGAGCTTGACTATGACGCAATCGTTGTCAAGGGCCAGTTGTTTGCTAAGCAGCTAAATATCTTCTCTGACATGTGTACGTGAGAACTGCTTTCCATTCTATCCCTTAACTAACCAACCATTAGCATCTCAAGCTTGACTGCTCAGATTACTATTGCAGACATGTGTCCGAAAGCTGACGTTCCGTGGAATTCCAGTCAGCATTTCCAGATTCTGCCTCTGGCCAAAAAGTAAGTGAGAGGATAATTATGCGTTTATCGGTGTAGAAGAAACGCTTGCCATTACGTCACCCCATCTCTTGCTCTCTGTACTCTCTCACCCCCGGGGTTTTATTCCTGCCCTGCACCCATGCTATGCTCGCTAGCTAGCCAATAACGTCCAACTCTCTCCCTACCCTAGTGTACATTGCTATGGCTCGCCCCCACCCTCTCTCCCAATCCTTATCAACTGCGTTATCTCTTATCTTAACACATATGACTCGTATTTAAGGCTAGGCTCACTTGGACCACCCGCTCGTATCAGTCTTAAAAACTCACAGACTGCTGACGCAACCATGTAATTTCCTCTCGAATGCAGTACAAACGAATGTTCTTGATTTTTTTGTTTCGTTTTTTTCGAACTTACTGATCTTGCTGTTTTGCAGTTCCGATCGAGTAGTTGTCAACCTTCAAGTGGACACCGAGCGCAAGGTCAACATTTCCCAATTATTCTACATCAGAGTCTCCTATTCGAGCTGGAACTCCTGCAGCAGCGGCCTGGCCCATCACGGAGGCCGCTGCTACGCGGTCAGAAATTCTAGCAAACTGGCGCAGACTGAGCTGTCTTTGTTGAATGCGACTGAAGATTTGATTAAAATATTGCTTAGCTGTGAGTCTTAGCTTTTCGTATTATAGCTAACTCGGTTAGCTCGTAGCTCGTATGTTGGTCGTAGCAACTTAAGTCAACTTATTCAAGACAGTCACGTGACCTTTAGTAAAAAATTAGCCAATAAAAGCTTAGAAAGCTAAGTTTAGAAAATAGGCTGCATCACGTGACTCTGGTGAACCAATCAGAGCGCATGAAGTATTTTCGATACAATTTGCCGTCTGTCACGTGACTTTCAACCTCTACTTTTCCCCGTGTGCCAACAGTAACAGATGGCCAGGATGCGACCATGAGGCGTCAGCCCGTGAAGATTGTCGCCGCTTATTGCACTGCCACACACAGCCTTCACTACTGGGACTCTGACCGGGGAGTCTGCAGTCAAATGAAAATCGGAGCCGATTACAGGTGAGACTGTAGAACTCTATCATTCAATGCTAGTGCAGTGACAAACTAAAACAACAAGTGTCATTCTGCTGCAGCATTCTTCCCGGCACGGGAAACTGCACCTCCGTTTCGGCCCACGAGAAGCGGATGAGCCCGGTTATGTGCTCGACTGTTTCACCAGCTGCAACTCTATTCAGCTGGCCTGCCGCATCGGCTCAGAATGGTAGAAATAGTAAAACTTGGGTAGAACTGGGCCATTGTTGGAGTCGCCACTGTAAGGACTCTCGGTTGAACGAAGCGGGTGCGTCTGCGTTAAGTTACATCGTTTTGGGTCTGGCTGTGCCCACTTTTATCGCGCTGATCGTAGCTCTGCGGTATTTTAAAGTAAAACGCCAACAAGCTAACAACAATAATGCCACGCCAACTGGCCAGGAGTTCGAGGATCTCATGAGAAGCGACAGCAGATGAAAGACTCCAAAAGTGGATGCCAAGTGACTGACAGTGTGGGGAAGTGACTGACAGTGTGGGGAAGTGACTGACAGTGTGGGGAAGTGACTGACTGCGTGGGGAAGTGACTGACAGTGTGGGGAAGTGACTGACAGTGTGGGCTAAAGCTAAATCTGCAGGAGGGCTGTAGGCACCTTGACGCTTGAAGCGACATCGTCCCACAACCAGCGACTGGGCATGGCTGTCCATTGCGCTGACTCCTGAAGCGCGTTCAGTCACACTAAATACGGTATGCAGGCAAAGACACAAACACACGGTGCGCAACGGAATTCCAGTATAGCACCCAGGCACGCACTCACATAGGGCGTACAAGCGGTGGTTCCAGGAATGTACACTCTCTATGCCTTGGGGGGTTGCCCTCATGGGCGTAAATTGCACAACTGGCCCATAGCCCAGCCAATTCGTGCGCAAGGCCCCAAATAAATGTGACCCTGCACACGAAACCGCGCTAGGGAAAATAAACGACCTACAACGCGGGGTCGAACCTGGACCAGTGGCACGCAAGGCAGACGCGCTAGACCGCCGAGCCACGCGCCCCACTTACAGTGTGGGGAAGTGACTGACAGTGTGGGGAAGTGACTGACTGCGTGGGGAAGTGGGGAAGTGACTGACAGTGTGGGGAAGTGACTGATGGTTTTAACTATCACTCGACCCCTCTGTCACCTGCATTGCAGAAGTATAAGTGACTTTGCCACTTTTTTCATAGACAAATTCATTTCAAACGTATAACTGAATACTGTATTTTAATTCAACTGGATAAATTTTTCTACTAGTTTGAAATTCTACATTTGGAATACTCATTGCCTAGGTACCCGTTTGTACAGTCCGACTAGAAATTCTATTTTTAGTGCCCAGCCTACCAAGAGTGTCATAGAATTTGTACGCACAGTATGCGTCAAGTGCGAAAAGCAGTTCCATGTTTGCTTTCCACGGATTTTCTACGAGCGTAGAATTCCGTTGTTATAAATTAACGCGCTAGTTTGCCATTGAGCAACATTTTTTTCTAGAACAAAAATAAATTTCAGGGTATCTTTTAATCTTACATTTATCTTAATTGTTCTGTTTATTAATGCTCTGGTCGCGCTGTAACCTGTTGCTGGCTCTACTTTGTGTTACTGCAATCCATATTGATTGGTAAGCTCTCGTGTATTACTCTTTCTGTGTTTTTTTTAACCAGCATATGAATAAATAAAGGTTGTTTTTTGCTTTTCTAAAAATATTTTCTTTATTTGCCTTCTTGTATTCAATATGTCTGTGAAGTGAAGTGTCAGTCCAGTTGGTGTGTCTGTGAAGTGTCAGTCCAGTTGATGTGTCTGTGAAGTGTCAGTCCAGTTGGTGTGTCTGTGGAGTGTCAGTCCAGTTGATGTGTCTGTGAAGTGTCAGTCCAGTTTGATGTGTCTGTGAAGTGTCAGTCCAGTTGATGTGTCTGTGAAGTGTCAGTCCAGTTTGATGTGTCTGTGAAGTGTCTGTGCAGTTGATGTGTCTGTGAAGTGTCAGTCCAGTTTGATTTGTCTGTGAAGTGTCTGTGCAGTTGATTTGTCTGTGAAGTGGCAGTCCAGTTGGTGTGTCTGTGAAGTGTCAGTCCAGTTGATGTGTCTGTGAAGTGTCTGTGCAGTTTGATGTGTCTGTGAACTGTCAGTCCAGTTGATGTGTCTGTGAAGTGTCAGTCCAGTTGGTGTGTCTGTGGAGTGTCAGTCCAGTTGATGTGTCTGTGAAGTGTCAGTCCAGTTGGTGTGTCTGTGGAGTGTCAGTCCAGTTGAAGTGTCTGTGGAGTGTCAGTCCAGTTTGATGTGTCTGTGAAGTGTCAGTCCAGTTGATGTGTCTGTGAAGTGTCAGTCCAGTTGATGTGTCTGTGAAGTGTCTGCCGAGTTGAAGTGTCTGTGGAGTGTCAGTCCAGTTGATGTGTCTGTGAAGTGTCTCCCAGTTGGTGTGTCTGTGAAGTGTCTGCCGAGTTGAAGTGTCTGTGAAGTGTCAGTCCAGTTGATGTGTCTGTGAAGTGTCTGTGCAGTTTGATGTGTCTGTGAAGTGTCAGTCCAGTTGATTTGTCTGTGGAGTGTCAGTCCAGTTGATGTGTCTGTGAAGTGTCAGTCCAGTTAATGTGTCTGTGAAGTGTCAGTCCAGTTGATGTGTCTGTGAAGTGTCAGTCCAGTTGATGTGTCTGTGAAGTGTCTGCCGAGTTGATGTGTCTGTGAAGTGTCAGTCCAGTTGATGTGTCTGTGAAGTGTCAGTCCAGTTGATGTGTCTGTGAAGTGTCAGTCCAGTTAATGTGTCTGTGAAGTGTCAGTCCAGTTTGATGTGTCTGTGAAGTGTCTGTGCAGTTGATGTGTCTGTGAAGTGTCAGTCCAGTTTGATTTGTCTGTGAAGTGTCTGTGCAGTTGATTTGTCTGTGGAGTGTCAGTCCAGTTGATGTGTCTGTGAAGTGTCAGTCCAGTATGATGTGTCTGTGAAGTGTCTGTGCAGTTGATGTGTCTGTGAAGTGTCAGTCCAGTTTGATGTGTCTGTGAAGTGTCAGTCCAGTTGATGTGTCTGTGAAGTGTCAGTCCAGTTTGATGTGTCTGTGAAGTGTCTGCCGAGTTGATGTGTCTGTGAAGTGTCAGTCCAGTTAATGTGTCTGTGAAGTGTCAGTCCAGTTGATGTGTTTGTGAAGTGTCAGTCCAGTTGATGTGTCTGTGAAGTGTCTGCCGAGTTGATGTGTCTGTGGAGTGTCAGTCCAGTTGAAGTGTCTGTGAAGTGTCAGTCCAGTTGATGTGTCTGTGAAGTGTCAGTCCAGTTGATGTGTCTGGGAAGTGTCAGTCCAGTTGATGTGTCTGTGAAGTGTCAGTCCAGTATGATGTGTCTGTGAAGTGTCTGTGCAGTTGATGTGTCTGTGAAGTGTCAGTCCAGTTTGATGTGTCTGTGAAGTGTCAGTCCAGTTGATGTGTCTGTGAAGTGTCAGTCCAGTTTGATGTGTCTGTGAAGTGTCTGTCCGAGTTGATGTGTCTGTGAAGTGTCAGTCCAGTTAATGTGTCTGTGAAGTGTCAGTCCAGTTGATGTGTTTGTGAAGTGTCAGTCCAGTTGATGTGTCTGTGAAGTGTCTGCCGAGTTGATGTGTCTGTGGAGTGTCAGTCCAGTTGAAGTGTCTGTG
Organism: Macrostomum cliftonense; assembly: GCA_950096795.1. NCBI lineage: Eukaryota > Metazoa > Platyhelminthes > Macrostomidae > Macrostomum > Macrostomum cliftonense. The sequence continues at coordinate 17,982 of CATNEM010000310.1, read as the reverse complement.
AAGTGTCAGTCCAGTTGATGTGTCTGTGAAGTGTCAGTCCAGTTGATGTGTCTGTGGAGTGTCAGTCCAGTTGAAGTGTCTGTGAAGTGTCAGTCCAGTTGATGTGTCTGTGAAGTGTCAGTCCAGTTGATGTGTCTGTGAAGTGTCAGTCCAGTTGATGTGTCTGTGAAGTGTCAGTCCAGTTGATGTGTCTGTGAAGTGTCAGTCCAGTTGATGTGTCTGTGAAGTGTCTGCCGAGTTGATGTGTCTGTGGAGTGTCAGTCCAGTTGATGTGTCTGTGAAGTGTCAGTCCAGTTTGATGTGTCTGTGAAGTGTCTGCCGAGTTGATGTGTCTGTGAAGTGTCAGTCCAGTTGATGTGTCTGTGAAGTGTCAGTCCAGTTTGATGTGTCTGTGAAGTGTCAGTCCAGTTGATGTGTCTGTGAAGTGTCAGTCCAGTTTGATTTGTCTGTGAAGTGTCTGTGCAGTTGATGTGTCTGTGAAGTGTCAGTCCAGTTGATGTGTCTGTGAAGTGTCAGTCCAGTTTGATGTGTCTGTGAAGTGTCAGTCCAGTTGATGTGTCTGTGAAGTGTCTGCCGAGTTGATGTGTCTGTGAAGTGTCAGTCCAGTTGATGTGTCTGTGAAGTGTCAGTCCAGTTTGATGTGTCTGTGAAGTGTCTGCCGAGTTGATGTGTCTGTGAAGTGTCAGTCCAGTTTGATGTGTCTGTGAAGTGTCAGTCCAGTTGATGTGTCTGTGAAGTGTCAGTCCAGTTGATGTGTCTGTGAAGTGTCAGTCCAGTTGATGTGTCTGTGAAGTGTCTGTGCAGTTGATGTGTCTGTGAAGTGTCAGTCCAGTTTGATTTGTCTGTGAAGTGTCTGTGCAGTTGATGTGTCTGTGAAGTGTCAGTCCAGTTTGATGTGTCTGTGAAGTGTCAGTCCAGTTGATGTGTCTGTGAAGTGTCAGTCCAGTTGATGTGTCTGTGAAGTGTCTGTGCAGTTGATGTGTCTGTGAAGTGTCAGTCCAGTTTGATTTGTCTGTGAAGTGTCTGTGCAGTTGATGTGTCTGTGAAGTGTCAGTCCAGTTGATGTGTCTGTGAAGTGTCAGTCCAGTTTGATGTGTCTGTGAAGTGTCAGTCCAGTTGATGTGTCTGTGAAGTGTCAGTCCAGTTGGTGTGTCTGTGGAGTGTCAGTCCAGTTGATGTGTCTGTGAAGTGTCAGTCCAGTTTGATGTGTCTGTGGAGTGTCAGTCCAGTTGATGTGTCTGTGAAGTGTCAGTCCAGTTTGATGTGTCTGTGAAGTGTCTGTGCAGTTGATGTGTCTGTGAAGTGTCAGTCCAGTTTGATTTGTCTGTGAAGTGTCTGTGCAGTTGATTTGTCTGTGAAGTGGCAGTCCAGTTGGTGTGTCTGTGAAGTGTCAGTCCAGTTGATGTGTCTGTGAAGTGTCTGTGCAGTTTGATGTGTCTGTGAACTGTCAGTCCAGTTGATGTGTCTGTGAAGTGTCAGTCCAGTTGGTGTGTCTGTGGAGTGTCAGTCCAGTTGATGTGTCTGTGAAGTGTCAGTCCAGTTGGTGTGTCTGTGGAGTGTCAGTCCAGTTGAAGTGTCTGTGGAGTGTCAGTCCAGTTTGATGTGTCTGTGAAGTGTCAGTCCAGTTGATGTGTCTGTGAAGTGTCAGTCCAGTTGATGTGTCTGTGAAGTGTCTGCCGAGTTGAAGTGTCTGTGGAGTGTCAGTCCAGTTGATGTGTCTGTGAAGTGTCTCCCAGTTGGTGTGTCTGTGAAGTGTCTGCCGAGTTGAAGTGTCTGTGAAGTGTCAGTCCAGTTGATGTGTCTGTGAAGTGTCTGTGCAGTTTGATGTGTCTGTGAAGTGTCAGTCCAGTTGATTTGTCTGTGGAGTGTCAGTCCAGTTGATGTGTCTGTGAAGTGTCAGTCCAGTTAATGTGTCTGTGAAGTGTCAGTCCAGTTGATGTGTCTGTGAAGTGTCAGTCCAGTTGATGTGTCTGTGAAGTGTCTGCCGAGTTGATGTGTCTGTGAAGTGTCAGTCCAGTTGATGTGTCTGTGAAGTGTCAGTCCAGTTGATGTGTCTGTGAAGTGTCAGTCCAGTTAATGTGTCTGTGAAGTGTCAGTCCAGTTTGATGTGTCTGTGAAGTGTCTGTGCAGTTGATGTGTCTGTGAAGTGTCAGTCCAGTTTGATTTGTCTGTGAAGTGTCTGTGCAGTTGATTTGTCTGTGGAGTGTCAGTCCAGTTGATGTGTCTGTGAAGTGTCAGTCCAGTATGATGTGTCTGTGAAGTGTCTGTGCAGTTGATGTGTCTGTGAAGTGTCAGTCCAGTATGATGTGTCTGTGAAGTGTCAGTCCAGTTGATGTGTCTGTGAAGTGTCATGCCGAGTTTGATGTGTCTGTGAAGTGTCTGCCGAGTTGATGTGTCTGTGAAGTGTCAGTCCAGTTAATGTGTCTGTGAAGTGTCAGTCCAGTTGATGTGTTTGTGAAGTGTCAGTCCAGTTGATGTGTCTGTGAAGTGTCTGCCGAGTTGATGTGTCTGTGGAGTGTCAGTCCAGTTGAAGTGTCTGTGAAGTGTCAGTCCAGTTGATGTGTCTGTGAAGTGTCAGTCCAGTTGATGTGTCTGGGAAGTGTCAGTCCAGTTGATGTGTCTGTGAAGTGTCAGTCCAGTATGATGTGTCTGTGAAGTGTCTGTGCAGTTGATGTGTCTGTGAAGTGTCAGTCCAGTTTGATGTGTCTGTGAAGTGTCAGTCCAGTTGATGTGTCTGTGAAGTGTCAGTCCAGTTTGATGTGTCTGTGAAGTGTCTGCCGAGTTGATGTGTCTGTGAAGTGTCAGTCCAGTTAATGTGTCTGTGAAGTGTCAGTCCAGTTGATGTGTTTGTGAAGTGTCAGTCCAGTTGATGTGTCTGTGAAGTGTCTGCCGAGTTGATGTGTCTGTGGAGTGTCAGTCCAGTTGAAGTGTCTGTGAAGTGTCAGTCCAGTTGATGTGTCTGTGAAGTGTCAGTCCAGTTGATGTGTCTGTGGAGTGTCAGTCCAGTTGAAGTGTCTGTGAAGTGTCAGTCCAGTTGATGTGTCTGTGAAGTGTCAGTCCAGTTTGATGTGTCTGTGAAGTGTCAGTCCAGTTGATGTGTCTGTGAAGTGTCAGTCCAGTTTGATGTGTCTGTGAAGTGTCAGTCCAGTTGATGTGTCTGTGAAGTGTCTGCCGAGTTGATGTGTCTGTGGAGTGTCAGTCCAGTTGATGTGTCTGTGAAGTGTCAGTCCAGTTTGATGTGTCTGTGAAGTGTCTGCCGAGTTGATGTGTCTGTGAAGTGTCAGTCCAGTTGATGTGTCTGTGAAGTGTCAGTCCAGTTTGATGTGTCTGTGAAGTGTCAGTCCAGTTGATGTGTCTGTGAAGTGTCAGTCCAGTTTGATGTGTCTGTGAAGTGTCTGTGCAGTTGATGTGTCTGTGAAGTGTCAGTCCAGTTTGATTTGTCTGTGAAGTGTCTGTGCAGTTGATGTGTCTGTGAAGTGTCAGTCCAGTTGATGTGTCTGTGAAGTGTCAGTCCAGTTTGATGTGTCTGTGAAGTGTCAGTCCAGTTGATGTGTCTGTGAAGTGTCTGCCGAGTTGATGTGTCTGTGGAGTGTCAGTCCAGTTGATGTGTCTGTGAAGTGTCAGTCCAGTTTGATGTGTCTGTGAAGTGTCTGCCGAGTTGATGTGTCTGTGAAGTGTCAGTCCAGTTTGATGTGTCTGTGAAGTGTCAGTCCAGTTTGATGTGTCTGTGAAGTGTCAGTCCAGTTGATGTGTCTGTGAAGTGTCAGTCCAGTTTGATGTGTCTGTGAAGTGTCTGTGCAGTTGATGTGTCTGTGAAGTGTCAGTCCAGTTTGATTTGTCTGTGAAGTGTCTGTGCAGTTGATGTGTCTGTGAAGTGTCAGTCCAGTTAATGTGTCTGTGAAGTGTCAGTCCAGTTGATGTGTCTGTGAAGTGTCAGTCCAGTTGATGTGTCTGTGAAGTGTCTGTGCAGTTGATGTGTCTGTGAAGTGTCAGTCCAGTTTGATTTGTCTGTGAAGTGTCTGTGCAGTTGATGTGTCTGTGAAGTGTCAGTCCAGTTGATGTGTCTGTGAAGTGTCAGTCCAGTTTGATGTGTCTGTGAAGTGTCAGTCCAGTTGATGTGTCTGTGAAGTGTCTGCCGAGTTGATGTGTCTGTGGAGTGTCAGTCCAGTTGATGTGTCTGTGAAGTGTCAGTCCAGTTTGATGTGTCTGTGAAGTGTCTGCCGAGTTGATGTGTCTGTGAAGTGTCAGTCCAGTTGATGTGTCTGTGAAGTGTCAGTCCAGTTTGATGTGTCTGTGAAGTGTCAGTCCAGTTGATGTGTCTGTGAAGTGTCAGTCCAGTTTGATGTGTCTGTGAAGTGTCTGTGCAGTTGATGTGTCTGTGAAGTGTCAGTCCAGTTTGATTTGTCTGTGAAGTGTCTGTGCAGTTGATGTGTCTGTGAAGTGTCAGTCCAGTTGATGTGTCTGTGAAGTGTCTGCCGAGTTGATGTGTCTGTGAAGTGTCAGTCCAGTTGATGTGTCTGTGAAGTGTCAGTCCATTTTGATGTGTCTGTGAAGTGTCAGTCCAGTTGATGTGTCTGTGAAGTGTCTGCCCAGTTGGTGTCAATTTGCCATCAGTCTGTCTTTATCTGAAACTCTTTTTACTTCAGCTGTTCAGTATTCCTTGTATCCACCTTGCAGCGCCGCTTGCCTCGCTGAAGTGCACCCTCAGCAATGCTCCAGCTCACCTCAGGAAATTCCAACCGACGACTGGATTGCTAAGCCTTACCCAATCCATCTGCTAGTTTCTGAGGAGGAATTAAATTTATTTGAAACTTGCAAATGGGATTTTATTGCGCAATCAACTCGACCGGTAACGATTGTGCTGGAGGTGGTGCCTGGTCGGAAGGCGTCGGACGCTACAAGTGTCCATGACATTTTGAACATGATTACTGAACTGGTCATCGTTAAGCTGAAGCGTAAGAACGATTTTGTTTGTTATAATCGATATTGAGCTCAGTGTCTAGCTGTGTTTCACTAAGTAATTTCAAATCCTACTTTGAATTTCTTGAAATTTCTCAAATCGCGTTTGGTCAATCCTGACTCGCATACTGACTATCCTGAATCCCATACTGACTATCGTGAGTCCCATACTGACTATCCTGAATCCCATACTGACTATCGTGAGTCCTAAACTGACTGTCCTGAATCCTATTTCGACTATCCTGAATCCCATACTGACTATCCTAAATCCCATACTGACTATCCTAAATCCCATACTGACTGTCCTGAATCCCATACTGACTGTCCTGAATCCCATACTGACTATCCTAATGTATTACCGTAAATATGTTATATGTTTCTGGTGTGTGTGTGTTGCGTGCACGAGTTCAAAGAATAAAGAGGATTCGACTACTCTTCAAGGATGACAAACCTTCTCGAAGGATGTTATATTTCGATATCAGTTCAGTGATAGTAACAAGCGGTATAGATAGTTACTCCTAAGTGTAATAACACCAAGTAGGAAGCAGTTACTTATCTGTTCGATGTCTTCGTATCGGTTTACCGGATGTTCGTCCTTGGTTAAGGTCTTTAGGTTTCAGTTAGGATCTGGTTAAGATTTTGAGTGTGGTAACGGAGGAGTCAGGAAAGGATGGAAAGGAAAGGAAGGTAGGGTTGGAAAAGGTCTGCTTCCTTCTTGTGCTTTGCTTTAAATATTCGATGGTACATGGCTGCTATTGGTTGTTAGCGTTGCAGCGAATTATAAGTCTAGTTGCGCAGAGTGTAAAACGCATTGAGATATTCTATGTAGAGGGGACGACTCTACACTAAATCCCATACTGACTATCCTAAATCCCATACTGACTATCCTGAATCCTATTTTGACTATCCTGAGTCCCATACTTCCCATACTAAATCCCATAATGACCATTCCTGGACTACTCTGACTGAGAGACTACGGGACATGCATAGAAAATTGAAAATCGCCCACTGCATGCATTTTTCAACGATGACATGGCTTTGAAAATTTTCAGGCAACAAGTTCTCTTCTCCCACCATTCTGGCTTGGAACAAGCAGTCGCACTTTCTCGAGGCCACACTGCACGAAAGGCACGTTCTTAGAAATCGTACATTTTTCGCACTATTGCAACATTGTAAGACCCCTGCTTGGGCCCTCTTCCCTCAGATCTGAGCAGCTCAGCATTGAGTTGCCCCTCAGCGCCAATCTAATGGCAGCTGTCCATGCTGGCTCCTATCTTCGAGCGTTTTTCCTCACTCGGGCTGGCTGCAGCGGGGGGCTGGTCCGCCACGGAACTTCGGGACGCTGTTATGCACAGCGCAGCACCGACCGACTCGGCCAGGCAGTTGGTCTAACTAATCTGCCTGAATTTGCTGGAATTTCCGCAGCTTGTGAGTATCCAAGGATGGCGTTGATGGCTTGCTATTAAATAATGTTGGAATTTATTTTAACTAACTATTTGGTTTTTTAGTTGCTGAGGCCTTCGATTCTAAATCTATTAACAGCAAATTAACTCAACCAGTTCGACTGGGCATGTCCTATTGTGACACAGTTGGTCAGCTGGTCTACTGGAAGCCTGACAGCAACGGTTGCGCCTGCGGTCACGTGCCTGTTAAAGTTGACAAGTAAGTTAAGTTTTAATTTAAAAAAATAATTATAAGTTGTAGGTCAATTTTATACCTTGATCTTGTCTATATGACTCTCTGTCCTTATTCTTCAAAATGCCTTCTCTGACCCACCAAAAGTAAGCAAAGAACTCACTCCATTCCCTTCCCCTCAAAAATTTAACAACCAACTCACTACCTTTCCTGACCCCTAAAAAATCAAGCAGCCACCTCACTCCCTTTCCTTACCCCTAAAAAATCAAGCAGCCACCTCACTCCCTTTCCTTACCCCTAAAAATTAAACAGCCACCTCACTCCCTTCCACTACCCGTATAAAATCAAGCAGCCACCTCACTCCCTTCCACTACCCGCATAAAATCAAGCAGCCACCTCACTCCCTTTTTTACCCCTAAAAAATCAAGCAGCCGCCTCAGTCCCTGCCACTGCTACAAACCTAAATGCGGTCTCACAAATCTCTCATCAGAATTAAACCTGGCGTCGGAGATTGCTTAGCTGTACAGCTAAGCCTAGACACCGAATCAGTAAAATCGCCCACGTTTGAGCCGGTTTCCTGTTCCATTGTCATGGCAACGCTAATCAGCTTACAGCAGCCGCCAGCATCGAACAGCTGCCGGGCCAATGCCAGCTCACTGCACGCCCAGTGCTGCAATAGCGGCGGCATGAACTCAGCTCCGACTCCATCGGCTCAGTGCGCCTACTACTGGCTGCAACTTCTGGTCAGACTTCCTTACCTGTTTAGCGAGGCCTTGTGTTTCTTCACTATTTCGTTATTCAATTTTCTTATCCCGTTTGAAATCTAAATTTAGAACATATTCTGAACAAGTGTTTTGTATCATTTTGTACAAGTTACACAGAAAATCAGGAAACAGCTTGGCGCATGCTATATTCCGCTTTTGCTACATTAAGTTTTTTCACAATTTGTTTACCTATATTTTGGCTGATAAATCAGCATTCAGTAAGGCAGAAATTAATTCATTACATATTTTTTTAAATTCCAAATCAAAGCAGATAAATTATTTAATCATGATATTCCGATGTGCCGATATTTTTCCTGAGTTGAAATTTTATTTGCTTGTTTACTTCATCATTAGTTTTTTCTGATCATTCAGTATTGGAATGCTTGTTTTAAATTTTGCTGAGTAAACTTAATCAATATATTTAATAGGATACTTTATTTTTATGCTACATAATTTTTATTTTACATCGAAAGGAATTTTCTACCCAACTTACAATGCTTTTACTTATACTATCTGTTCGCTCAGTGGCATACTCGTACGCAGTCGGGTCAGGAGGCTCTCAACTCATAGACAAGGGGCGCTCACCTCATAGACAGGGGCGCTCACCTCATAGACAAGGGGCGCTCACCTCATAGACAGGGGCGCTCACCTCATAGACAAGGGGCGCTCACCTCATAGACAAGGGCGCTCACCTCATAGACAGGGGCGCTCATCTCATAGACAGGAGGCGCTCACCTCATAGACAAGGGGAGCTCACCTCATAGACAAGGGGAGCTCACCTCATAGACAAGGGGCGCTCACCTCATAGACAGGAGGCGCTCACCTCATAGACAAGGGGCGCTTACCTCATAGACAAGGGGCGCTCACCTCGTAGATAGGGACACCCATCTCATAGACAGGGGCACCCATCTCATAGACAGGGACACCCATCTCATAGACAGGGGCACCCATCTCATAGACAGGGACACCCATCTCATAGACAGGGGCACCCATCTCATAGACCGGGGCACCCATCTCATAGACAGGGACACCCATCTCATAGACAGGGGCACCCATCTCATAGACAGGGACACCCATCTCATAGACCGGGGCACCCATCTCATAGACAGGGACACCCATCTCATAGACAGGGGCACCCATCTCATAGACCGGGGCACCCATCTCATAGACAGGGACACCCATCTCATAGACAGGGGCACCCATCTCATAGACAGGGACACCCATCTCATAGACAGGGGCACCCATCTCATAGACAGGGACACCCATCTCAAAGACCGGGGCACCCATCTCATAGACAGGGACACCCATCTCATAGACCGGGGCACCCATCTCATAGACAGGGACACCCATCTCATAGACAGGGACACCCATCTCATAGACAGGGGCACCCATCTCATAGACCGGGGCACCCATCTCATAGACAGGGACACCCATCTCATAGACAGGGGCACCCATCTCATAGACCGGGGCACCCATCTCATACGTAGACAAGGGGCGCTCCTAGGAAACCCAATACGGCGCCCTTTTGGGCTGCGCCCCCCCCCCCCTAATTCAAATTCCTGCGTACGCCAGTGCTTTTGCTCATGCACTCACCCTGGGTCACCCATGAAGCTCTCTCCCTCTCTCTGGGTCGCGTTCAGCTGTACCAGCCCAGTGTACTTGCATAGAAACTTATTAAAAGAGATTCCGCTTGCCGGGTCAGGGGGGCATTGTGCGAGGGAGAGAGAGAGAGAGAAAGACAGAGATGCAGGAGACGAGAAGACGCTAGAGGTTAGTGGTAGGGGGTGGGGGTTAGGGACACAAAAAGATTCTTCGATGGCAACGTTTGCACGACAGCGCTCAGCTAGGCCAAGAAATCGGCTTTTGGGTGCAGAAGTGTGGAGATCTTGGATCCAGAATCTGCTCTCATTCTCATACTAAGCGAGCGTGAACGATGGCCAAGCGCAAAGACTCCGCAGCGCCAGTTATTGACGTTGAGGGCATGCAAATTGCCGAATTTCGCGACGCATTCGCTTTGTTTGATCAGGACGGCGACGGTTTTATCTCGCGGTCCGAGCTGGGTCACGTGATGAAAACATTCGGCTACAGGGTCACCGAGCAGCAGCTAGATGTGAGAGTCTGGGTCCAAGGGATTTCACAATTCCCCCAAATTTCACCAAATTCGCCATCCCAAGATTTCATTTCCCCTAAATTCTACATACCCTATATTTTATATTGCCTGAAAGTTTGGCATCCTTAAAATTTCATATTCCAAAATTCACATTTCATATCCCCCTCAAGGCGATGCTGAATTATGTGGACAGCGACGGCGACGGCCTGATAGACTTCCCGGAGTTCATGACGGTCATCTGTCGCAACCTGGCCAGCGGCCGCTGCATGGACGATTTGCGCCGGGCATTCGCCATATTCGATCGCGACGCCTCAGGCCGGGTGGGGCCGCAGGAACTCGCCGAGTTCATGTCCTCGCTCGGCATGCAGGCCGGATACGGCGAAGCGCAGGGCATCATTCGCGACTGCGATACGGACGGCGACGGCGAGATTGACTTTCAAGAGTTTCTGCGCATCCTCGCTGGCAACTTTATGCCACCTGAGGTGCTCGCCGCCTCCGTGGGACCAGCAGCTGTTAATACGGATTCCGCGGACAAAAAGAGTCAGAAAAAGTGAAATCTGTGAGGTTAATACATGTGGAAAAAGCAAGAACCCGACCAATATTATGTTTTAATTTGCTCTTACATGAAAATTTGTGTCAAGTTTCGTTAAAAGATACTTCCTGAGCTACTGTACATAAATGCATGCAAATATAACACTGTAAATGTTTTACAAACTTTTTTGGGATATTTCGTGAATTTTTTAATTTAAATATAGGTCTAAATATAAACCAAAGAACTCCAAGCAATTCGCATTACCAGAGTTCCTACGATTACTTACTTTGCATTATAATACTTCTATTTAATATTAGTATTCATAATTACAGTACTTTAGTAGTAGTAGTAGTAGTCAATAGGCTCAGGCAAACAGCCTTTTAGACCTAAGTATTTATTATTTCGCGTTATAAATTAAAATGCCACGAAATCGTAATTTGTAATATCGCGACATCATAATAAAACAAAAGGAAAATGTCTTAAGCTTATTTTTTGCTTACTCTACAATTAATCACGGAGTATAATTATTAATTTTGCAGAAAATCATTTCTGTGCATTGGTTTTACAAGCTACAGGGCAATTAAATGATTATCTTGTTATCAATAAATTTAAATTTCATTGGTATGTCTGATTAAATTCTATCAACTGACTACCAATGACACCTTAAAGCGTCCTTGCTGAATACTTTTAAATCTATTAGTGGCAATTTAATATAATCGGCGGTGCCCTTAAGTGCCTGTGTATAATATTATGCTCTTAAATGTTGGTCCACCCCAATGCCATTATTTTTAATGTCTGGAACAGCCATGTTTTTATTACTATTTCCTTTCATTTTGTTGAAACAAAGAAAGTTCTACAATCTAATTTAATCAAAGATCTTCATGATTTTTATAAAAATATTTTGTTTTCTCAAATAGGCAATTTTGAATTATTTTATTCTTGATCCTAATTTTGTGTCATGCTGAAAAATAATTCCCTGTAAACCCAAAAAATAGTTTTTGTAAACCTTGGACCAAACATTAAATCAAACATCAATGATATGGTATTTTATTCTAAAAGGTAATTAAATAATATGGATTATAAAAGTCTAACAGTTTAAAAATGCTATTTAACTCTGTCTTACTACCTCATGTTTTTTGTTTGTACTTTAATTTATATTAATATGACAATTTTCTCAGTCTACTGAGAATACTTAAGTCTAAATTTATATGATTTTTATTTTTATTTATTTATAAACAATTTTTAAACAAAAAATTATTGGTTTACAATATTTTAGGTCAATTTTATGTTCCAATTATACTCAATATTCTACCAGCGTATTTAACTTTATATTTGGAAAATTATGTAGTACTGATAGCGATACTATATCGTTTATCCAAGCCATTATAAAACTTTATCCAGACACATGCTTGTATTAACTGAGGTTTCTATTGACTGAGATTTTTGTTAAATCTTCTGCAGGCAAGTCACAGCCTGCCACGCGTAATTATCCTGGGCGACTCGCTCACCCAGTTCGGCTGGTCCAGCGCTGCCGGTTGGGTCGCGCGCTTAGCCGACACGCTGGCCCGCCGCTGCGACCTGGTCAATCGCGGCTTCTCCGGCTACAACAGTCGCTGGTGCCGCCTGATCGCGCCAAGCCTGTTCCCAGCCGGCAGTCTGGCCGACAACGTCGCCGCTTTTGTCGTCTTCCTTGGCGCCAACGACTCGCACAGGGCCGGCAGCACCACGCAGCACCTGGCGCCGGCTGACTACGCAGCGGAGCTGGTCGGCCTCGCCGAGTATTTGACTGGCCCGGCGGGCCTGAGCCGCGACGTCATGATTTTCTGCAGCCCTCCGCCGGTGGACGGCGACGCCTGGGACCGCAGCTGCCGGGACCGGTTCGACACGCCTGGCACCAAAACCCTGGACGACATGCCGCCTTATCGGGACGCCTGCAGGCGAGCAGCTGAAGCAGCCGGGGCCAGTTTCTGCAACATCTACGACGGTTTTCTTGAGGTCGGGCCGGACGAGAACTGGCGGGATTTGTTTAGCGACGGGTTGCACTTCAGTGCCGCCGGAGCTGACCGGATGTTCAGCCTGCTGTGGCCGGAGATTGACAGACGGACTCACCGCCTGCCCCTGCTCGGCCCTGAGTGGCGGGACGTGGACCCGAACGATCTGAATGGCTCGCTTGTCAGTGCGATGAATTCGAAATAGCCAGCCGCGTTTTTGGAAATCTGATTTCACGAAAAGAAATATTTTTCAATTTTAATAACTATGGTGCCAATATTTTGTCTAGTACGATTTTTTAAAATAAATTTGTAGAAAGAAATTAATTATTAATGATTAAATCTTTTTTATTTCCAGATCTATGCCTGTCATACCATCCTTAGGCTACATCCAACCTTCTCCCATTTCCTATCTGTGACTCTTCACCATCTGCTTCACTCTGTACTTGTATTTGCATCTCCCGATCCTTTCCCTGCAGTGTTCACTTCTGCAGGACTTATTTGTTGTGCCCGTCACCCAGACTACTTTGACCCACAGGAAAATATAATTAAGTTTATCGCCAGGCTACCTGTTGCAGTTTCTATCCAACAATATCTGTCTTCAGCATGACCTTGTCCTCTTCGCTTTCTGACAAAAATTTCCAACTTTTCTTGTTGATTTTTGTGCTCCTACACCTTTCATACACCTCTCTTATAATGTTCGAGCCTCAGTCACTCGATTCCAATTTGATCAAAATTCATTCTTAAACGAATTACCATCGTATGTCATTGCAGTTAAACTCTACCATGGACCGACAGCGGGGACAATGTGCGCGTGGTTGTGCGCTGCCGGCCTATCAATCAGAAGGAGAAAGACGCCGGTCACAAAGTCATCGTCAAGGTTGACGAACTGCGCGGCTCTATTGAGATTGCGAATCCGGCTGGCCCACCCGGTGAGCCGCCGAAGACCTTCACTTTTGACATCGTGTTCGGCATGACCTGCAAGCAGGTGGACGTTTACAATAAGGTGGCCAGACCTATCGTTGATTGTGTGATTGAAGGCTACAACGGCACGATATTCGCGTACGGTCAGACTGGAACGGGAAAGACGTTCACGATGGAAGGCGTCAGAACGGTGCCCGAGCTGCGTGGCATCATCCCGAACTCATTCGCACACATCTTCGGAGCCATCAGCAAGGCGACAGCCAATGTGACCTTTCTTGTTCGAGTGTCGTACCTAGAGATCTACAACGAAGAGGTGCGCGATCTGTTGGGCAAGGATCAGACAGCCAGACTGGAAGTGAAGGAGCGACCTGACGTCGGTGTGTACGTAAAAGATCTGTGCAGCTTTGTGTGCCACAGTCCCGACGAGATGGACAAGCTGATGACCATCGGAAACAAAAATCGCGTTGTCGGAGCGACGAATATGAACGAACATAGCTCACGTTCCCATGCGATTTACACTGTTACTGTTGAATGCTCCGAGAAAGCTGTGACTGGAAAAACAATGCTGCGTCAAGGCAAGCTTCATCTCGTTGATTTGGCAGGCAGTGAGCGTCAAGCAAAGACTGGAGCTACAGGTGTACGGCTGAAGGAAGCTACAAAGATCAACTTGTCACTAAGTACTCTTGGCAACGTAATATCTGCTCTTGTTGACGGAAAGAGCACCCACATTCCTTATCGTAACAGCAAGCTAACTCGATTGCTTCAGGACTCTTTAGGAGGCAACAGCAAGACAGTGATGTGCGCCAACTTCGGTCCGGCCGACTACAACTTCGATGAGACAATCAGCACCTTGAGGTACGCCAATCGAGCAAAGAACATCAAGAACAATGCGAAGATCAACGAGGATCCGAAAGACGCCATGCTGAGACAATTCCAGAAGGAGATTGAGGAACTGAAAAAGCAGCTAGAGGACGGCGGAGGAATTCCTGACGGTGAAGAGGATGAGGAAGACGAAGAAGATGACGATGATGTTGTTGTTGGCGAGGATGGTCAGCAACGGCGAGTGCGCAAACGGCGCTCCTTCAAGAGCCTATCTAAGGATCAGATGCAAGAAATCGAGCAGCGCATCGCTGCAGACCGTCGTCGCCTTGAAAAGGATCAGAACATGGCTGAGGAGGAGCGGGACCGCGTTCGCCAGCAGCTGGAATCGCAGGAACGCGAGCTGACTCGTCACCGGCAAGAACAACGGGCGCTGGAGCAGAAACTGTTGGATCTGGAGAAGCGTCTTATAGTTGGTGGCGAGAATCTTTTGGAGAAAGCCACTGAGCAGGAGCGGCTGCTCGAGCAGAACGCTAAAGAGTTGGAGGCTAGGCGCCGCGAGGAAGAACGGCTTCGGGCTCAGTTGAAAGAGAAAGAGCAAGCGAAGGTCGAGATCGAAGATCGCTATCGCAGTCTGGACGAAGAGGCCACAGCCAAGACGCGCAAACTGAAGCGACTCTGGCAGGTGTACATGGAAGCTAAATCAGAGCTGGCCGACGTGCAACAAGAGCACCAGCGCGAGATGGAAGGCCTGCTGGAGAATGTACGCCAGCTAAGCAGGGATCTCCGCCTACAGATGCTAGCTATTGACCAGTGCATTCCCCGCGAATATCAGGAGCTGATCGAGTCCAATGTTGTGTACAACGACGCCATCGGAGAGTGGCAGCTCAAAGGGGTGGCCTATTCAGGCAATAACATGCGCAAGCGAGCCGCCGAAGCTGAGGAGAAGGAGAAGAAAGAGTTGGAGGAGAAGTTTGCGGAGCCGCCGCTGGAGACGGTGTACCTGTGTTATAGCGAACGTCTTGACAGCGCCGTGTTCAAGCCGAGCGTCCGCTCCGCCAAGGGCCGGAAGTCAGCCAAGAGTGCCGGCCGGAAGAAAAAGTCTGCTTCGTAAGAAATCTCTAGCTAAGACTGTCTGTCTACGAATCTAACAAAGACCTTTTACTCTTTCTTGTAACTATTTGTGTCTTTGTTTGTTTAGCTCTGTTGCTATTGCTTGTCTTGCAATCGGTAAGTAACTAAACGTACAATGCTTAAAGAAGTCATTCGTAAAATCAGTTGGAGAGCGTGGTAAAATTTTATAAATCGTTTTTGCTGCAACTTTTTTGGCAAAATTGAATGCAGTACACTGAAAAAAGATCTTTGCACGCTTTCTAATTTGTATCTCTTCCCTTCAGTGCTGGTGTTTTTATCCGTCCATGTTTAAAAAGTGCAAATTACAAATACTAAATAGAGTCACCCTTAAGTCAGTGAGAATAATATTTCATTGCATAATGTGCTTTTCTAGAGAGCGAAATTTTTGGAGGAAAGTTTTTTTCGATAGGTCACACGCTTAAATACAAAACAAATTCAGTTCAGCCTGTTTTAAGAAGTTACTCTAGTCCAATCACAATTTCGGTGTTTTAGTTATGCAATATATTTGTTTTCTTGTACTTTTTTTAACAGCATATTTTTAATGCATACGAATCTCACAAGTTTTCTATTGTCAATGCCTTTTAGTCCTGTTTTTGTCTCATCTGTAGCATGCTGACTGACACAAAACTGTGGCCTGAGCGCTACGACGCTTTTTATATTTCCTGCTTCAATAAATCTTTGTGCAATAACGCCTTATTTATTACTTAAATTATTCTGTGACTTTTCCGCCTCGCCTTGAGTTTATTAAAGAATAATATCCGATGGTTTGTTGAAAATCAACGAACCCAATATAATTTGTTTAGTCGAGCTTAGCAGCGCAATAATTCTTACCAAAAAACATTAAAATTTAATTAAATGCTTATGATAATTTGAAATGTATTGGATTTAAAATACCGCATCATTTCAGACTCCAGTTCTGGATGTCGGAAGAAAAAGAAGACAATGTCAAGGTGGTTGTGCGCTGCCGGCCCCTCAGCCAGAAGGAGATCACCGAGGGCAACAAGGTGACCGTGAAGATTGACGAGCTTCGAGGAACGGTGGAAATCACCGAGCCGAATGTGGTTCGCACAGACGGGATGGCCAGTCACGTGGGAGAGCCGAAGACGTTTACGTTTGACCACGTGTTCGGCATGCAGAGCAAGCAGGTGGACATTTACAACAAGGTGGCCAGGCGAATCGTCGACTTCGTTCTGGAAGGCTACAACGGCACGATATTCGCGTACGGTCAGACCGGAACAGGAAAGACGTTCACGATGGAGGGCGTCAGAACGGTGCCCGAGCTGCGTGGCATCATCCCGAACTCATTCGCACACATCTTCGGAGCCATCAGCAAGGCGACAGCCAATGTGACCTTTCTTGTTCGAGTGTCGTACCTAGAGATCTACAACGAAGAGGTGCGCGATCTGTTGGGCAAAGATCAGACAGCCAGACTCGAAGTGAAAGAGCGACCTGACGTCGGTGTGTACGTAGAAGATCTGTGCAGCTTTGTGTGCCACAGTCCCGAGGAAATGGAGGAACTGATGACCGTTGGAAATAAAAATCACTTAGTTAGAGCAACAAAAATGGGCAGACTGTGCTCAAGATCTCACACAATTTTTACAGTAACTGTTGAATGCTTGGATCGAACGTTAAACGGAAAAGTTAAGCTGCGACAAGGCAAGCTGAATCTGGTTGTAATGTCAGGCTGTGAGCGTCAGGCAAAGTCTGAACCGGCTGTCAGACCAAGAGAGGCTGCCAAGATTAGCTCGTCTTTGAGTCCGTTCGGAAAAGTTGTGTCGGCCCTGATTGACGGTAAAAGCAGCTACATTCCATACCGTGACAGCAAATTGACTCGGCTGCTCCAGGACTCCCTGGGTGGTAACAGCAAAACAGTGATGTGCGCCAATTTTGGTCCAGCCGATTGGAATTATTCTGAGTCTGTCAGCACTTTGAGGGTTGCCAATCGTGTGAAGAACATAAATAATCATCCCACAGTTAATGAGGACTTAAAAGACTCAATGCTGGGACAGTTCCTAAGCGATATTGAGAAGTTAAAATCGGTTTTAAAAGTTTTAAATATTCCAAACACAGATGAGGCTGATTTGGATTTAGTAGATGAAGAACAAATGGAAAAGGTGCAATCCTTCAAGATTCTTTCACACGATCAGTTGCTTGAAATCGAGCGGCGCTTTGATAAAAATTGTGCAGTAGACAGTTCAGATCGGAGCGCTGTCGTAAGCAACCACGTTCACCAGGAGCTTCGCTGGAGGTTAAATTCGCAGAGCTGTTGCTGGACATTGACACTCTAGCAATGCTGCAACTGTCGGTTAGATAAAAGTACTCATGCTCAGAGTTGTTTTTGTTCAGGATCACAAATTATACGTAAGCTTCAGTTCGAGAAAGTACATTTTTAAGTTAAATGTTTTTTTCGCTTTATTCCAGCTAGTAACAGATTGCTGAAGTAATCCTCTCATATCTGTGCATTTACCTTAGCTTTACTTTAGCTTGCACTAACTCTGTAAAGATTTTTTTATCGAATTGTTTAAGTGTACTATTGGCTATATGCTTTTAACTAACGTGACAAATGGTATATTTTTGCAAAAAATTAATGAAGACAACTTTTACTACTGGCTCTGCCTGCTTGTTAGTAAAGAACTTTTATGTAACTTTCTATAATATAAACGGTTTGCATTCATTTTCTTTTGTCTAGACTTTCATGTTACTTGATTAATTCACCTCATGTCGATTCAGATTTGTTTGCTGTGATATTTTAACCTAATTGTCTTGATTTAAATACACAAAGCAAGTTATTTTTTCCAATTTTTTAGGACTACTCTTTCTACTTTACTTTTTTATTTTATTTATCTAAAATATTTTTCACATTCCATGTACCAAGAGTGCACTTGAACTCGATTGCTTCAGCAATATAAATATTTTAGATCAAGCTGATGGCAAAGGCATAAAACACACTTTTCGAAACAAAGCATTATCAAATGTAACTCTTGAATGCATTTTTCTTTCATGCAGCATAGATTTTTATTTTTATTCTACAGTCTGAAATCGTACCGAATTCAGTTCAGGGCTATATAATCTGTAATAAATATTATAAGCAAACTATACTACTTATTACTACCCTAA
>CATNEM010000309.1:342500-352202 GCA_950096795.1 Macrostomum cliftonense | reverse complement strand
AGTATATATTACGTTATGGAAATTAATCCATATGATATGCATATAATAAAATCAACATGAATAGTCAGAAAATATGTCTATAAATAAATGTCTTATTCCAGATGCTGGTTTTGCATTTACTGAGAGTAGATATCCTATTTTAATATTATAATTAAAATCTTTATATTCAATGCAGTGTACAATAACAAAGATTAGTTCATTTTTTACTTATGAAATCAATATGCAGGGAGTTGCTATCTTCTAGCATGAATTTAACTGAAATTGCAGGCTCCACCAAAGCGCAAGGCAAAACAAACAGCTCAGACTAAGCTGGGCTTCACAGCCGCCTCAACCGGTGGCTCTGTTAACAAAGCTGCATCAGCAACCAAAGCAAGGCATTCAACTGATCAACTGAATAGGCGGCCTCTTTCTAGCAGGAAAGCCGCTGCTGAGGCCATCGCTGCCCTGCCTGGGTTGCTTGGCGGCGGCGGCAAACGGTACCAGTCAGTGGCGTCTGCTGCCGCCCAGGCTGCTGCTTCTAGCGGCTCTGTGATTGCAAAAGGTAGGTAGATCCAGCCTGCCTAGAGAGAATGAAGGCAATGAGATACTGCCTACTCAGGGAGAATGAAGGCTATCAGATACTGCCTACCCAGAGAGAATGGAGGCTATCAGATACTGCCTACTCAGGGAGAATGGAGGCTATCAGATACTGCCTACTCAGGGAGAATGGAGGCTATCAGATACTGCCTACCCAGAGAGAATGGAGGCTATCAGATACTGCCTACTCAGGGAGAATGAAGGCTATCAGATACTGCCTACCCAGAGAGAATGGAGGCTATCAGATACTGCCTACCCAGAGAGAATGGAGGCTATCAGATACTGCCTACCCAGAGAGAATGAAGGCTATCAGATACTGCCTACTCAGGGAGAATGGAGGCTATCAGATACTGCCTACCCAGAGAGAATGGAGGCTATCAGATACTGCCTACTCAGGGAGAATGGAGGCTATCGGATACTGCCTACTCAGGGAGAATGGAGGCTATCAGATACTGCCTACTCAGGGAGAATGGAGGCTATCAGATACTGCCTACTCAGGGAGAATGGAGGCTATCAGATACTGCCTACTCAGGGAGAATGGAGGCTATCGGATACTGCCTACTCAGGGAGAATGGAGGCTATCAGATACTGCCTACTCAGGGAGAATGGAGGCTATCGGATACTGCCTACTCAGGGAGAATGGAGGCTATCAGATACTGCCTACTCAGGGAGAATGGAGGCTATCAGATACTGCCTACCCAGAGAGAATGGAGGCTATCAGATACTGCCTACTCAGGGAGAATGAAGGCTATCAGATACTGCCTACTCAGGGAGAATGAAGGCTATCAGATACTGTCTACTCAGGGAGAATGGAGGCTATCAGATACTGCCTACTCAGGGAGAATGAAGGCTATCAGATACTGCCTACTCAGGGAGAATGAAGGCTATCAGATACTGCCTACTCAAACAGGTTGGGGTCCCGCATTCTCACCGCCTCTAAAATCGGAAGCCAGCTAAGTAAGAAATCAAATGTTTTCAACAGTGACCAAAGCTCGGCCCAAGCAGCAGGAGCAGCAGAGCAAGAAGACGGCTACGGCGGCGGCGTCAAAGCCGGCCACCACGCCGCGAAGAAGTGGCAAAGCGACAAAGGCTGCTGCTGCTGCGCCGCCGCCGGATCCGTTCGACATCAACGGCCTGGACGTCGATGCCGACAGCGACGTTGCGGTGAGCGGCGCGTCGGCGCAACATCAGCAGAAACGACGCGGCGGTCGCAAATCTGTACCAGCGCCGAGCCCGGCTCCGGCCACTGGCAGCAGCGCCGACAGAGGCCACGGCCACCGGCAGTTGCTGCTATGCCACCGGCACGCCTACCAGTTCTTCACTCCGTCGTCGCGTCGGCGACAACACAGCGGCGGCGTCGGCGTCGGCAAATCGGCCAAAGAGAATCGGCCAGCCACCTCCGAGGCCAGCGAAAGCGTCGCCGATTCCAACGTTGATGACGAAGCCGCCGAGCCTCCGCCGTCGCCGAGGTTCGATCGTTCGAGCGTGCGGCAAGCGGCCAAGGCGGCTGATGAGGCTTGAGCGTTGACAGGTGGTGTCGGATACAGGATAACAGGAAGCTAGGAATGGTGAATCTCGGCTAGCCTTTTCAGCGACAGAGTAGCGCTGTGTCTTTGTGTTTCTGTGTTTTTATCAAAATGTAGGCCATCGTTTTTTTGCCAGTAACTCTTTTTGTTAATTTGTTATTATTTCTGATTGACTTGCCCAATTTAATGGTGCTAGTTTTTACTTTGTAAGATTTTCTTTATTCCTAGGCTATTGACTCCCTTGTCTTGTATGATCGATTCAAAATATAAATTAACACCATTTCAGTCTGTGCTCATTGTCCATAAGCCATCATAATGAATTAGCCATACTAATTGCTTTGGTATGAATATCTATTGCTGCGTAAATCAACTACTTTAGGGTGATGCTATGACCAACACATTATCTTGGGCAGTGCTATGACCAACACATGATCTTGGGCCGTGCTATGACCAACACATGATCTTGGGCCATGCAGTGACCAGCACATGATCTTGGGCCATGCAGTGACCAGCACATGATCTTGGGCCATGCAGTGACCAGCACATGATCTTGGGCCATGCAGTGACCAGCACATGATCTTGGGCCATGCAGTGACCAGCACATGATCTTGATCAACACCAATCCACGCGCATGATCTTCCAACTGCAAAGATCGTATTATTTATCTGAGGCGACGCTATGACAAAGTGTTGTTGGATTGACAAAAATCGTTAACTGCTGGGGGCTCCGAGTTTATTCTACTAGCTATTTATTGAGTAATTATCTTGTTAATTTTACCAACACAGGCTGACAATACACGGTAAAAATGTGGACACATTCCGATTGCAAGACGTACGACGCCTGAGTAATGCGAAACTTTGGCTAAGTTGATCAAAAATCTTACAAGAATTTTTTTTAAACACTTTTTATTATTATTTAACTTTGCTTTTTACTTGCCCGATCGAAAGGAGATAAAAAAACAGTACAGAGAATATACGAGCGTAAGCATCTATCCTACATGTATCAAGGACAATTTTATACGAATCTAAAAAGTACCTTATAGTTATATCAAAATACTGTACAGTTTTCTAAACGGTCGTTTATCTCGGGCTTGGTGCCTGTCTGACAGTTCATTCTATTGAAGCGAGCGTGGCACCGCAGCGGCGGTGGAATTCCTCGGCAGGAAGTGGCGCATCCGTTTGGCCCATCGGCTCAGGCTGGCTCGCTGGCTTTTGCTAACAGCGCTGCAGCCAGCCACGCTGCGGTCCAGCCCGTCCAGCAGGCGGGCCAGGCTGCGCAGTCGGCGGATCAGCCTGAAGTAGCGGCGACGACCTCCTTGACGACCTCCGCGACGTCGGCGCCAGACGCGACCGGAGCTGGATAGCGGGCTGGACTTGCCGAACTGTTTCTTCAAGCGTTGGAAAGTTTTGCTTAAACGGCGCAGGAACCGGAGGAATCGGCGCTCGCGATCTTGGCGCGATAGGCGTTTCCTGGCTTTTGGCTCGTTCTTGGCGTCCAGTTCCACGGATTCCTGTTTAAATATAATAATAAAAGTGCAATTATATATGAAATCGGGACACTCTATCTGGACTACAATCGGAGTTTGAATGGGATGGGGCAGGTGACGCACAGGGGCTCAGTGGGATAGAAGCTGTACATCACGAACCGATTCCAGTGCCTCCTGATCCGGGCTATAGGCATTGTCCGCGTCCTCCAACTCTTCAGCGCTGGCAGGGGCGGCAGCTACAGCGGAGGCAGCGGCCACAAGGCCCAGAGCCAGTAGTAGAGCCAGCAGGAGGGCTCGCATTGTTCGTGTCGGGACTTTGTTGATATACAAAGTTCAGATGAAAGTGGATTTACGAGTAGCTATAGTGGACACTGAACCACCCGGCGCCTAGGGTTATTTATATAGGCAGCTTGAAGCAGCTAAATCCCAGATAGAATTGCTAAAACAATTCACGGATTTCGCGACACAACGAACGCGCTATAGGTTGAGCCGGGGTTTGGCTGGCTATATGGCCAACGGAGCGAGTTGAGATGGTTTAAGTTTCAAATAAAATAATACAATGACCGAGCGGACTGGCTCTCTCTCTCTCTCTTTATGCGCGAAAGCATACCACAATCTCGTCCCCCTCAAACCAAGCTCAAATCCAGGAGTTATGAGTTTTAAAACAGCTCTCTCACATCGCTCGTCATCTCCATGATTCCAAACTGAACTTTCAAATCCGGGACTTTGAGTTGTTCCACATAACCATCCTATCTTATCACCAGGCCAGGTTTAATGAATCAACAATGATAAGTAAATGTAGCAGCAGTAATAAAGCAATATTGTGCAATGCGAGGGGACTTGTAGTCTTGTGGCTAGGGCGCCTGCCGTATAACCGGAAGGTCGTGGGTTCGAGTCTCGGCTTTCGGAGACAATTTTGCCCTCGAGCAAGGCACTTAACCCCGCATTGATTCAGTCTACCCAGCTGAGACCGGGTACCAGTTTGAACTGGCAAAATTTAGAGTGGGTGTTGCGGCCCCTCCAGCCCGTCAGGACTGAGCAGCTGTACACAGCACTCGGATGCACCGCGCAGCTAGCTGTGGCTGCGCGGCGCAGCCACAAAAGTTTAATTGATTGCAAAATAAGGTAAAAATATAAAGTAAGCCGTTCAAAACAGGATGCGATGACGTTTATAATTATAGAAATTTAACATTATAGTGGGCATACACGTCCAGCAATCAAAAATAAGTATAAGTCTGACAATATCGAAGGGTTTGACCAGAATTTTGCGCACTAAATCGCTAGTTAAAACAAAGAAGGCAAGCCTTTGATTAATCAAAATGAAAACGAAAAATAACGAAGCCAGGTAAAACAAAAATTTGGTATATAATTAATGAAAAGTGTTCAATACACGCCTGCACTCCGTATCAGTCTGGTATAACAATTTTAGTGAGAGGCAGAAGTGCAGAGAGAATCACTCAATCCAAGACTTAACAAATTGCCGATATGTAGTGTAAAAAACTTTTTGGCGTGAAATTTAAATTTTAATTTGTAATGAATTGAGAACGGCTCTAAGTCGATTTTAAACCAATCATCGGCTTGAGCCTAAGGTGATTCACACACTCGCATCCACAAGTGATTCGGAGTTGTTAATTAAGCTAAGCGACAAAAAAGTATAAACAGAATAAATACTCCAGGCAAAATAAGAGTTGTGTAAGCGGCAGTTACTTCTAATAAAATGATCAGAATTAATTTCATATTGGGCTAATAGCTAGGAACTAGCTGGCATGCGAACTACAAGTATGACTCAAAATCCTATGCAAAACACAACCAGCTGTCTACTCATGCTAGTAGTATGCGGCAATCAAGAAAAAAATAATCTCATAATAATATATTAAACTCCATTTTACTTTTGAATGACGAATGCAATGCGAAATTAAGAAGAATGCCAAATCAACAGCGGGATGAGAATACTTTAGCTATCAAATATATGTATGTACATGAGATTATTGCACGGTTCGCTTTTCAATCCAATAGAAGTCCTCAGACTCTCGGCCCCATTTAGTAGCGCTCAGAGTCGGGTCTCATGCCCGCTGGCGGGAAATCCCTCCGGCAGCGGCAGGGCCGAATAGCGACTTCTGCCGCGCCGCGTGCCCGACCCGCCGCCGCAGAGGCAGCACAGGCAGAGCGACATTGTGATAGTCAGCAGCTGTATGTGAGGGATTGCGCAACGATTGTGGTTTTTTTATAACAGTTCGCTACTGGCTACTCATGTGAGTAGAGTAGTTAGTAAACCCGCCTCATCCTGCTTGGAATGGTAAAGCTTACCTCCAGAGCTGTCAGGCCAACGGAAGCAAATAGGGCGATGCGAATCGCGCGCCAGCCCTCTTCCATGACGACTGAACGGCAGCCCTGAAATACCAAAGAATCAGACAAATAAGCCTCTCGAACCTTTGATCCGAATGGGCTTGCCCAACTCTCACCAAGATCAGTCTCACAATTCAAACCGCGCACATCTACTTTGCATTCTCCTATACCACACCACACAGCACTCACCCACCTTTACTTTACATTCTCTTACCCCACACCACACACAGCGATCATCTGCCTCTACTTTACATTCTCTTACCCCACACCACACAGCACTCACCCACCTTTACTTTACATTCTCTTACCCCACACCACACACAGCGATCACCCGCCTCTACTTTACATTCTCTTACCCCAAACCACACACAGCGATCACCGCCTCTACTTTACATTCTCTTACCCCACACCACACACAGCGCTCACCTGCCTCTACTTTACATTCTCTTACCCCAAACCACACACAGCGCTCACCTGCCTCTACTTTACATTCTCTTACCCCACACCACACACAGCGCTCACCTGCCTCTACTTTACATTCTCTTACCCCACACCACACAGCACTCACCCACCTTTACTTTACATTCTCTTACCCCACACCACACACAGCGCTCACCCACCTCTACTTTACATTCTCTTACCCCACACCACACAGCGATCACCCGCCTCTACTTTACATTCTCTTACCCCACACCACACACAGCGCTCACCCACCTTTACTTTACATTCTCTTACCCCACACCAGACAGCGCTCACCCTCCTCTACTTTACATTCTCTTACCCCACACCACACAGCGATCACCCGCCTCTACTTTACATTCTCTTACCCCACACCACACACAGCGCTCACCCACCTTTACTTTACATTCTCTTACCCCACACCACACACAGCGCTCACCCACCTTTACTTTACATTCTCTTACCCCACACCACACACAGCGCTCACCCACCTTTACTTTACATTCTCTTACCCCACACCACACACACAGCGCTCACCCACCTCTACTTTAAATTCTCTTTCTTGCACCACCCAACCTCTGCGTTTGATTCACTTTGTCCCCACAATGCAATCCAGTTATCCCGACACAGATTTCGCCTTGTCCTACCCTTTCATATGCCAGCTCAAAGGGCAGTGAGTAGGGCTTTGGCTGACATTCCGACGGTCCCAATTTTTCGGCGTTGCAGCACGACCAGGGTATTTTCAGAGTGTCGCCGGCTGTGGCACTCCTGAAGTCTTTGTAGGACTGGCCGCCGCAGCAATAGAACTAATTAAACGTTTAAATTAGGGAAGTAGATTAAATACTATTTTACAGAAAATGTTTACATTAAGAGCAGAAATGTAATACGAACTCGTGTGTGAATTGTGTCCATAAGCTGCACGGTGTTGACTATGTCTTCGTACTGATAGCTTCGCTGCCAATTGTCAAACGCCTCGCCAATGGTGTCACGTACCTAAAATTTATTGCATAGTTGCTAAAATTCATATGGATTTTTTATTTGTAATCAATGCTCACTGCTGACACCTAAACCTAGTTTACTATGTTGTTAAGCTATTTGAGTAAGTTTAATAGTAATAAACAGCAAAAGATAAAAAGTAAAAACCATAATTGCGCTTACCAGTGAGGCATTGATAAGCAGCGATGCAGCCAGTGCCAAGTGGCTAGCATAAGTGGCAATCATGACCAGTATAAATATTGCTAGCAAACACTTCTTAGGCCAGGCAAAGGCAGTTATGCCTAATAAGGCAGCTAGTGCAAGGCAGGCGTGCAATGCTATGCAGATGTACTTAGCAATGGCTGGTAGCTCCTTGCTAAATGGTGGCTCAGCCAGGAGTAGGTAGATAGCTATGCCACAGACACTGCAGCCAACAATCTATGATGTAGGAAATTATTGAAATTTTGAAATCATGACAATAACTTGGTACAGAAAAATTACTCCTTATTTTTGGTAAAAATAGATAAATAAAATAGATAAAAACTTTATGCATAAACACTAATTTCTATTAAAAAAGTTTCAAATTTTGGAAATTTATTACCTATGCTTAGCAGCATATTTTTTATTTTATATCTATTAAATTCATTTGGAAAATTTGTCTTGCTTTTTATTTAGCTTACAGATAATGCATATAAATATATATTTGAAATATTATTAAAAAAGTTGTAATTTTAGGTTATCTGTTAATGATGATAAAATAAAGGAAAAAAATAAAATTAAAAAAAATAAACCAACTTTCTTTATAAAAAATGCTCAAAGAATTGTATAACTTTAGGGAAATATATTAAAATTTAACTCATTGGCTTCATATTTTTTCTAAATATAATGTAATGTAATTGTTTTATTATAAGTTTGTTTGTTCCTGTGTATAAATTACAATGTAATATTGCATTTATAATATGATTGCATTATCTACTAAATTAAAAAAATGTAACATACAAAAAACTAAGCATTCAGAGCTGACTTGATTAGTGAGGAATGTATTATAAATTTTTAATACAACAAGCTCAATATCTCAATAGTCTGTGAGACAAACCTGAGCTCAAACACTTTTCGCAAAGTATCAGGAAGTTCTATTATGAAACAAATACATATTGACTAAAGAAACTTACCAGAAAAATTACATTAAAAACAACCAGAAAAATACGCGTAAGTTTCAAGCATCGTTCCTTCATTGTTGTATATATTTCGTGAAGAACGGTGTTCTCTAGCTAATATTCAAGTAATTTTAATAGGACTGGCTAGTTGCTGCTTCAAATAATCAATGCGTTTTCATTTTGACAAAAGACTCTCTCAAACTCTCAAAAAAGTTTGAGACTTTTTTGACTCTCAAAAAATTTTTTAAGTGAAGCAAAAGCGGCTTTCCTTTTTTAACTTGCCCCGCACGCATTGACTTGCCCTTGACTTATTCGCCGATACGATTTCTAAATATTTTCATGAGTTAAATTCCCGCCATCAATTACTGCGTGCGCCGGTGTTATCACCACGATAATTAAAAAAATAAATCGTAAAACTTCTTTATTTTCTGAAAGCTATTCAGGGAAGAAATAATGGATGCAAAAAGGCTCAAAAGGCCATTTCCTGATTTTTCGAGACAGACTAAGGTTTTGTACTACCCATGAATCGATGGATCTTTAACTGGCTATAAGATATTCTGACATTCAATAGCTGATTTAGGAACGCAACGAAGGGCTCTGAACAAAAAAAGACGAAGTGATTTCTTGCAGGGATTATCCTGCAGGAATGGAATGAAAAAAATAAATATCAAAACGTATCATGTAGTTTTAAATTACGAGTATTTGCAGATTATCGTATTTGTAGTCTTGAATTGTCAGCAGTTCTTAATTATTCATTAAGAAAAACTAAATTCACTAAATTTTTTAGTCCCAAATTATTTGCAATGCGGATTTGTCCACGGTGAGATGGACAAGCTACGCTTAACTGCTGCGACGGTCTGTACCACGGCAGGACCAAGCGCGGGCATATAAGACTGCCGAGCAGAGCACCGTCGTCTTGAACGTGGTTTCCGCCTGCCGAGCTGCTGCCGCCTTAGCCCGACTGGATCTGGACAGACAGCCGAGGATCATGAGGCTCACTGCTATCGAGCCCTAGCCCTACGATACGGCAGGCTTCGGGCAAGAACATCTTTTGTAGTAGGACGTGACACGGGTGTTTCTTAGAAATTTTAAAGGCTGATTTTTCGCAAAATGTACTAGCGAGATTTGGCAAACGTCATGTTTTTAGCCGTCCTGTTGTACAGCTGCAAAAATTTTC
>CATNEM010000309.1:280000-337500 GCA_950096795.1 Macrostomum cliftonense | reverse complement strand
CCTCAAAACTGCCTTAACCCCTCCTCCAGGCCTTCCCCGTTAAAGCGGATTGAAAAACTATAACTAGAGATGGTCATAAAACGGCTGAACTGAACACAAAAATATGGAGGCTGCCATCCTTAACTGGGCTAAAGACTGAAGCAGCCCAGCTCAATAAGCAAACTGCATAAATTTGTGTTTTCTTTTTCAACTCGATACGCTGGCCATCAAACAGGAATTCAGAATGCTGGATTAAAAATCTGCGACACCATTCAAAGCCAACTGCTCGACTCCAGTCTCCTAACCGTGGTGGAAAAAACTTCATCTTTTAACTCGCACTCATAAAATCCCAAGCGCCTCTTACAGTTTTTTTAGCTTCTTCAGTTGTCCTCTCTACTGGGGTGGCTCCTTCATCTGAGTCAAGTTGGCAAACTCCCAACTTTCGGATAATCCGCAGCCTCGGGGATGCCCCAACATAAAAATTGGCCAGTTTTTACGGCGAGTTGCCGGCAATTTGCTACAATTTCGCGCACCCCGATTACTGACAAGAGCGAGCGGGCCGTCAGTCTGCGAGGCCTCTCAGCCAGCCAGCAGCCCCGCTTTGTCTCAAATTAGCCCTCTAGCTAATACTAGCTGTAAGATTTGCTGTGCTGCCTGTCTGCTAACAATGTGCAAACAGCAGCTGACACCAGCCCCCCACAGCTCCCATGGGCTGCCTCTCCTGTCTCTCTCTCTCTCCATCCGTCTGCGCGTGGTAACTGCAAGCAAATTTCAAGAACAAAGGACTTGAAAAACACAAAAGGCAAAGCATGAATGCAAATTCCGCAAGAAGCCCTAGAAAGTGAGAAAAATATACAGCGGGGGAAAAAGTTGTTTCAAAGCTAACAACGTCGTGTACAGCTGCTGCAGCTATAGCGCCATCTGCATCTTCTTTGCTTCCACAACAGATATTTCATTCTTTTGTTTGTTATTTCAAATGCGATTTGAGTGAGGAGCCTGCGAACTAGTGTAGTTAGTGGGATATATATTTTTTTATGGGCTGTACTCGTAGAAAAACTTATTGAAAACTGTGTTAGGGTGATACTAATGATGCATGCGATAAATTTGGCTTGTGGGTTTTAGAGTTTTCGAAATTTCCAGCGTTTTTTCTTTCACTTTTTAGAAATATCACTTTCTCGAATCTTCACGTTCTCGAAAACCAAAGTTTCGAGAAACAGCCACTTTTAATTTCGTGAAATATCACTTTCTAGAAGACAGATGCCAATATTCTACTTCTAGGCGTCCTTGACAGGACTGACCATATAGGAATGATCACTGTGCAAATGACCACACATATCCCTGTCGAAGTATCAGTTTTCGATACCCATATTCAAAAGAAAGCATCATGTGATGAAAATTAGCGAAAGTGAAGTTTCGAGAAAGTGAAATTCCACCGCTTCAATGTGGGATTTGAGGTTTTAAGCATTATTAAGAAGGATGGGTTATCAAATCAAGGACTTATTGAGTGACAAAAGTGGCTTCTAGTGGTCCTTGTATCAAATACCTGTAGTGCTCCTCTATAAAGTGTCCCAAAACGCTTACCAGTTGCTATTTTAGTGCATTACTAGCAAACGTTGCCCCCCTTGGGGGGCGCACAAATATTAAGAATGTTCAATTGTTAGCAAAACTGATGCTACGTCTTTTCACTGATTACAGCGGACATTCAAATGACGTAAAAAATTGTGAAAATTATTTTACCCACCATGTAGCATTTTCCCTGAGCATGTAACATTCCCCCGAGCACGTAGCATTTACCGCCAGCATTCAGAATGGCCCCCGAGCATTCAGAATTACCCCTAAGCAAGTAGGATTCGAGGACTTCTAGTGTAGAAGTGACTTCTGGTAGCCCTTGTAGGATTCCCCAAGCATTTAGAATTACCCAGCATGTAGCATTTCCCCCGAGCATTTAAAATTCAGAATTTCAGCATTCAATTTTTCCCGAGCATGCAGCGTTTCCCCGAGCATGCAGCTTTTCCCCGAGGATGCAGCGTTTCCCTCAGAGCATTCAGAATTTTCCCAAGCATGCGGTTTCCCCCGAGCATTCAGAATTTTTCCTGCGTTTCCCCCCAGTATTCAAAATTTTTCCCGAGCATGCAGCGTTTCCCCGTGAATTCGGAATTTTTCCCGAGCATGCAGCGTTTACACCCAGCAATTAAAATTGTTCACCAGCATTCAGCGATTTCCCCAAAAAATTCAGAATTTTCCTCGAGCATCCAGCGTTTCCTCTAAGATTTCAAAATTTTTCCGGAGCATACAGCGTTCCCCTCAAGCATTCAGAATTTTCTCGAGAATGCAGCGTTTCCCCCGAGCATTCTGGATTTTTCTTAGCATGCAGTGTTTCCCCGAGCATTCAATTTTTTTCCCGAGCATGTAGCATTTACCCTACTAAGCATTCGAAAAAACCCCTGAGTATTTAAATTACCCACGATGTACCTTTTTTATCCCCAAGCATTTAGAATTGCCCACGAGCATAATTCGGTAATTATTTTGATAATTAAGCCAAAAATCAAAATAACACAAAAGCATAGAGTCATGATGCATAAGCCAAGAAATTGGTTGACATCATAAGCCGAGAATAGTGATTTTTAGGAGCCCAGGAGCACTGGCACTGTTAGACTTATAAGCCTAGAATAGTGAGATGCTTTGAGGCCTAGGAGCACAGGCACTGTTAAACTTATAATCCTGCCAACATTAACGTTTTATTAAATATGATAATGCTTCGGACAATTACTCACCATTATTCTCGGATAAGACAGTTTCAACAGCTTGTTGGCCAGTGTGAAACAGAGCTATGAACCACGATTGAGAGGCCAGCCAGCGAGAGGGCCCACTTTAATTATGAATAATTGTACACACTCTTGGCCTCGTGCAATTTTTCTCCCCCCTCCAACTTTTAAATCAATTTTGTTGGGGTTACAAGTAGTGCAGCATACTTTAGCTTGGCAAAATATTTTAAGCAGTAAAAATGTACACGATGCCTCAGCATTACTTTTATCTCCACCATTTAGTCAGAGTTTGGACAGTGTACTCAAGCTAGGTGAGAAATTTATTTTCTTTACTTGACACCACAATTCAACCGAAATTGGGACAGTGTAGTCTAGCTTTATTACGCAACTTTTTAAAATCACAATTTTGACGATGCAGTGTTTGACCATTTGGTGGCCCCCACTTTTCAATAATTAACAAGAGAAACTTTATGACGCAATCTAAAATAAAATCACCATTCTGCCAGTGCCGAGTTTGACCTTTTTTAGCCTCGCATTGACAGCATAAGGAAAACTCGTTTTTCGAATATTTAATCCCCTTAGCAATGAAGTTAAGCTTAATAAAAATACGTGTACAATTGTCCCCATATTTTGCATCTTTTGGTGAAGAAACGGTGAAAATCGGTTGTGCCGTTCGGGAGAAAATCAATTACAACCAACCAACCAACCAAGCATTTCATTTTTAGTATAGTGGATCTTATTGAGCCTTACCCAGGTGTGTGTGTGTGTGTGTGTGGGTGGGTGGGAAGGCTGGCAGACAGGTGGTGAGAAGTGTGCGATGCGAAAATAACAAAACGATTTAAAATTCCAAAAAAGCTCACTAGCTGCACGATTTATATTAAACAAAAAATGGCGCAATATGATATGGATGAGAGCTGCGAAATCAATGAAACAGCAGGATAAATATGTACAGCATTGTAAGAAGCATTCGTACTAATAATTGTGGATTCCGAAAAGGAGACTGCGATTTTTAATCATTTGAAAATTCATGGCACTGGATTTTACTAAAATTTTGTAATTTGTTTTAAGATTTTACTTTCACTGTCACTGTTCATTCATTCTTTGTTTATCTTGATAGTAGTCACTCTCTGGCCAGCTCATTGTCACTCCCAGCTGGTCACCCGTTAGCCGACTCCATTGGGGTCACTTAAGAGTGACTCGCCGGTCGCTCCTATAGTCGGTCCCTTTGATGGTCACTCGCCGGTCACTCCGATAGTCACTCGCCGTTCGCTCCGATAGTCAATCGCCGTTCGCTCCGATAATCAATCGCCGTTCGCTCCGATAGTCACTCGCCGGTCACTCCGATAGTCACTCGCCGGTCACTCCGATAGTCACTCGCCGTTCGCTCCGGTAGTCACTCGCATTTCACTCTGATAGTAACTCGCATTTCACTCCAATAGTAACTGGCCGGTCACTCCAATATTAACTCGCCGGTCACTCCAATAGTCACTCGCCGGTGACTCCGATGTTCACTCGCCTTTCACTCCAATAGTAACTCGCCAGTCACTCCAATGGTCACTCGCTGTTCACTCCGATAGTCACTCGCCGGTCACTCCGATGGTCACTCGCCGTTCACTCCGATGGTCACTCCGATATGCTGCCGATATGCCAATCAGGTGAGCGCCGGCAGTCCCAGCCTGTCAATCAGCCGAGCTCTCAGCCGGTCGCCGTCAACCAGGTAGACGCTGTGCAGTCGTCGCGTATCGCCGCCTCGATTCGCGGCCGCCCGCCGACCGGCCGCCTCCAGCACGTCGCGAAGCGCGGCGCCAAATGCGGGACAGGCGTCCGCTAGGCTGTCCAACGGGCTCGGCGGAGGCCCCTCCCGGCCGGCCTGTTGAAACAGCAGCCGGCCGCAGCGGCCAATCATGAACTTCTTGGCCAGCCGTGTGCATTGCCGGTAGCGCCGCTCGCCGGCCCGACACCGCAGCCGGACAAACAGGCCGCTCAGCGGGCCCACCGTGGCCAGCGTGAAGCCGTCGGGCGCCCTGCACACGTACGAGTAGAAATACCTGGCGCTGTCTGGCACCCCGCTGAAATCTTTCGGGCCGAGCGTCAGGAACAGGCAGGCCTGCTCGTAGTCTGGAGGCGGCAGCGGCGGCGGCGGCGGCATCAGGCGGACTACGTCAAGGTCGGCGTCGCTGCTTCTACGTCTTGCCAGATTGTTGGGTCCGGGAGTCGCTTGCATCAATCAGCCTGACTGCTGCTCGTGAGTAAGTAGCAGTATATAGCTTTAACGTTGGGCAGTGCATGTATATGCTGCTAGTTTGTGTCTGATAAGATAACAGACAGAATTTATCTAATAACTGGGCTCCAATATGACTCAGGCAGGCACAGTGAGAGAGGGGCTGCACAGGTGTTAGATAAGTGAATTGACGTCAAAGCCTAATCAGCGAGAGCTCAATGGCTCTTATGCAAAAATGACAACAAACTATGACAGCAAGTTTAATTCAACTCCAAAAAATCAAATGTGCAATATCTTTGTTTTAAGTGCGTTATTTCAATTTACGTCATCAATATAATTGCAGCCAGGAATACGAGTAAAATGATTTTGTTCACGGCTGATAAAACAGGTCTCATAATGCAACTAAAATTGGAATTTATTATACGAAACCCATTTTGTATTGCCATTCCGTTAGGGGGAGCTAAACATTACAATTCGCTACTGGAAATAATTTTGATCACGTGACAGCCATAAACCCGTATCGACTTACTTGTCATTGCCACCCACAAAATTACCTAAGATTGGAAGTTTCTAGAGGATTGAGAATGCCTTTTCAATTAGGGAATGCCCCGAAGATGGAATTGATCTTATACGATGTAGAAGCATATGAATAGTGTGCAAGATGTTCTTAATTATCTTAGCATATAATCATCAAAAAGCCATAACTTTTTATGGAAATCTTGAAGAAAAAAATCATTTTAATTGCAGAAGTAAAGAAAGTTGGGTTAATTGTAAAAACTGGGAATATTTTTTGAACGGAGCATGCCTAAGAGGCCCAACCTCTTGAGACCACAAGATGACACCCGATGAACTCATGTTTTACGGGTACTTGTATTCCCAAATCCTATAGGGAAGTTGCGTGACCTGCTCAGCAGCTTACCTGCGCTGATAATGCACTCATGAATACGAAGTAGCTGGTAGAGGGAGGCACTTCACCATGACCACCCACCCCCCAGAAAGGCGGAGAAGACGCTCAGAAATTAATGTAATTATTTCCGCCGAAAATGTCTTTCTCCTAGAAGGTCTTCTGCTGCTGCTCCTCCTCCTCCTTTGCCCTAAAGCTCGCAACTCGGTGAAGTTATTCTAGTCAATAATTGCATAATTAATTTATGTCCCTAAATTGTACAGCACTCGTCCTGTCTTCCCACAGTCTTCGCTTAATTTCATCATATAAATTAGTGCCAATATGTTAGACAAAATTGATTTCTCCCAGCTTGTCTTCTTCCCTGCCAGGGTTGCTTGAAGAATAGCTGCAGGATTTTGCTTGGATTAAAAGCCAAAATTGGATGCAAACATCGATGGAAATGCACGTCGGCCCGTGAGTCAATGGATTACATTGTCTGTCAAAGCACTCAACTTTGTCATATTTCATCTGTTACGATGGTCAAAACAAAAATTAGTAAGCGCCAAAAAGATAGTTGCGAAAAAATTTTTGGTCTTGATAAAATAAAGTTGCGAAGGCACAAACACAATTATAACACAGCTTTCCAGTATTTACTACTGATGGCTTAAGTAGCATTGTTCGATGTACGAAGTAAAGTCAATCATACTTTCAACTGCCTATCATTCAATGATAGTGCATGAAGCGGAATTTTATTTGTCTTTTGATAAAAGTATTTTTTAATTAACAGCAAAAATAGTGAATAATACTAAAACTGAGTGAGGGTAAAAGCGAGCACGGAGGAGGCCGTGGCAGAGGGTGACAGCAGATAGTGAGGAGCTGGGGCAGAGGGTGACAGCAGATAGTGAGGAGCTGGGGCAGAGGGTGACAGCAGATAGTGAGGAGCTGGGGCAGAGGGTGACAGCAGATAGTGAGGAGCTGGGGCAGAGGGTGACAGCAGATAGTGAGGAGCTGGGGCAGAGGGTGACAGCAGATAGTGAGGAGCTGGGGCAGAGGGTGACAGCAGATAGTGAGGAGCTGGGGCAGAGGGAGTGAGGAGCCGGGGCAGAGGGTGACAGCAGATAGTGAGGAGCTGGGGCAGAGGGAGTGAGGAGCCGGGGCAGAGGGAGTGAGGAGCCGGGGCAGAGGGTGACAGCAGATAGTGAGGAGCTGGGGCAGAGGGTGACAGCAGATAGTGAGGAGCTGGGGCAGAGGGAGTGAGGAGCCGGGGCAGAGGGAGTGAGGAGCCGGGGCAGAGGGAGTGAGGAGCCGGGGCAGAGGGTGACAGCAGATAGTGAGGAGCTGGGGCAGAAGGTGACAGCAGATAGTGAGGAGCTGGGGCAGAGGGTGACAGCAGATAGAGAGGAGCTGGGGCAGAGGGTGACAGCAGATAGTGAGGAGCCGGGGCAGAGGGTGACAGCAGATAGTGAGGAGCTGGGGCAGAGGGAGTGAGGAGCCGGGACAGAGGGTGACAGCAGATAGTGAGGAGCTGGGACAATGGGTGATAGCAGATAGAGTGAGGAGCTGGGGCAGATGGTGACAGCAGATAGAGAGGAGCTGGGGCAGAGGGTGACAGCAGATAGAGAGGAGCTGGGGCAGAGGGTGACAGCAGATAGTGAGGAGCTGGGGCAGAGGGTGACAGCAGATAGTGAGGAGCTGGGGCAGAAGGTGACAGCAGATAGTGAGGAGCCGGGGCAGAGGGTGACAGCAGATAGTGAGGAGCTGGGGCAGAGGGTGACAGCAGATAGTGAGGAGCTGGGGCAGAAGGTGACAGCAGATAGTGAGGAGCTGGGGCAGAGGGTGACAGCAGATAGTGAGGAGCTGGGGCAGAGGGTGACAGCAGATAGTGAGGAGCTGGGGCAGAGGGAGTGAGGAGCCGGGACAGAGGGTGACAGCAGATAGTGAGGAGCTGGGGCAGAGGGAGTGAGGAGCCGGGACAGAGGGTGACAGCAGATAGTAAGGAGCTGGGGCAGAGGAAGTGAGGAGCCGGGGCAGAGGGTGACAGCAGATAGTGAGGAGCTGGGGCAGAGGGTGACAGTAGAAAGTGAGGAGACGAGGCAGAGTGTTGGCATGTGGCTAGACTCAGTAGTATTCCAATGATCCAATGTTATACTGTGCTTCTCACTAGCTGGAAAATGATATTTAGCAATAGGACACAAAGTCAACCGCTGTAGACACAAATGATTTATAGCTTTAATTAGTCAAGCATATTCCGTTTGCGCCATTCGGTTGCAAAGCTTGCAATGCTACAGTGGCTGGTGAATCGAAAATGCGCATACTGTGCACCAAACTTTCAAAAGCAGCAAGCAGATCAATTCAAACTGGCAAGGCAAAACAGCTGCAGACGGGCTGTAGCGCAATGCCCCATCACTCCGGCATGTGCGCGGCAATCCGATTTCAGCCTAGATGGTCCGGCACTGGGGTTGCCCGCTGTGGAGGCTCCGAGGTTAGACAGAAAAATCGGGTGAAGTAGAGGAGGGTGCGGCGCTCGCCACCCCTTTGCCTTCGTACGCCGAGCTTTACCCACGCGAAAAACATTTTTTTTTGGTTCAGTCCAAATTCCGCTCGGCTCGTCTTAACGTTCCAACCTCCAGTTTTGCCGGGCCTGTACGAGCGTAATAGGAAGAGCGAGCGAGCGAAAGAGGGAGAGAGACGGGAGGCTGGGGGAGACCTGGGGGAGGGGGGAGATGAGGGAGGGGGGTTACGAAGGTTCCGCGCCGTTCGAGAGACTCGATGGTGCCCGTGGCCTCGGTTTCAAACTGCCTGCGCTCCGTTTAGTATAAATAGCTAGGCGCAGAATATTGCTGAACGCATTATCTGCCTGGCTACCCCATCGCACACACAGTGGCCATAATAATAATGGTTTCGAATTTCTATCAGGCCTTTAACTGTTTCACTTAGTCTTCCAATTGGAAATACACGAGATAAGCATATATTATACAGAAGAAATACAAGATTTCTGTTCCATGATTTCCAACAGATAAGAACACTATACTAAAGGAGAGACTTCTCGGTGAGTATTAATTCAATTATTTTAACAAATTTTGCTTGATTCAATTCGTCTTTTTAAGCCAGTATCACCTGAAATTCAATAAATTAATTCTAACCAACGCGAGTTCTGTGTTACAAAAAATGGGAACCATCGTAATGGAGACATCCGCCCAGGGCTTGACTCTAGTAAATTAGCCCAAGTGTATACAAACAGACTGAAACTTGACCTCTGACTCGAATAGCCCACACGCAGAATATGTGATTTGCTGCATTTATCTTTCTGACAGAGCAAGATAGACCGATAGAGGGTACCCCAATAAATTATCTTTTAAAGGTCTTGATATACTTGGAGAATGGAGTGGAAGGAACAATTAATATTACTCAAAAGGCTCGTGTAAAACTTTTACCTGAGTTACACACATTTTATAAACAATCTTTTTTTGTTTTCCAATTGCTTTCAATTCCTTCAGATTTGATCTGATTTAGAGAAGAGCCAGTAAATTCCCTTCCTTGATAGAACAGCCACTGTCCTCTCTATCCTTATTTTGATTTGTCAATTTGAAATCCCTCTATAGACCCGTGTAATGCACTGCTTTGGCCACTAAAGCCAACATAAGCGAGGGCATTCGCCAAATGAGACCCAAAGACCCATGAGCTCAGAGGCTTACGTCACGCACAAGACCGTAGGAACAGCAAGGGCTGCAAGTTCTGACCAAGCTTTTCATAACTCAACTCCAAAGCCGCACAAGTAGCGCCACCCCTATAAGACGTGAGAATCCAAGCGTTCAATGACTCACTGCATTTTAAAACTTTAATTCTCTCTTTCTCGTTAAAGAGGCTTCGTCGTTATAATAGTCATAGCCCATAATAGCCCAGGTGTGCGCTGTGTTGACTCAAAAAGATAAAACCAAAGCCACACCTGTGCCTGTGACGCAACAAATGTCGTGGTTTGCTGACGTATTTCTATCATTTCGACTCCGACGTGATAAAGCTAGGTTTGCTCAGTAAATTTCTACTGTTAAATTCTTGCATGTGATTTTTTCTTAACCCTAGTTCTTAATTTTCAACATCCCAAAATCTTTCTTTGTCCTTACTTCAATATTTGATCCCATCATCCCACACCCGTCATGCAGTGCTAATTGCATCATAGTCAGCAACAGCAGCAATGCCTCAGCAGCAGCAGCAGCAGCACCCGTACCCGCACCTGCCAGTCCGCATTAAATGCGTGGTGGTCGGCGACGGTGGCGCCGGCAAGACCTGCCTGTTGTCGTCCTACTCGCGCGGGGTTTTCCCCACTGATTACATTCCCACCGTGTTCGACAACTACGAGGCGGCGGTGGTCGTCTGCGGCGCCCAGGTGCACCTGAGCCTGTGGGACAGCGCCGGCCAGGAGGACTACGACAAGCTGCGCCCGCTGTCCTACCCGGAGACCGACGTCTTCCTAATCTGTTTCAGCGTTGGCAACAAGCCGTCATTTGCCAACGTACTGGACAAATGGAGCCCGGAGCTCAGGCAGCACGCGCCGCACACTCCGCTCATTCTAGTCGGCACCAAGGCCGACCTGCGCGAGGACGCTGAGTTTAACGCGCATCTGGCGCTGCACAACGACTGTCCGATTGGGCGCGAGGAGGCGGCCGATATGGCGCGCGCAATTAGCGCCGTCAAGTACATTGAATGCTCCGCACTCAAGGGAGTCAATGTGTCATTGGTGAGCGGCCTTACTGTTTACTGGTTACTCCTTATACGAGGGCTAAGCTATTTCTCTCAAATATGCCCCGACAGGTATTCGAGGAGGCAGTCAAGTCTGTTCTGTGGCCGGAGTCACCCAGCTACAAGCACCTGCAGGGAGGCAAGAAGCGCAGAAAACGGTCCTGCACGATTCAGTGAATAAATATTGGAAAGCGCTTTGAAAATTCTCTTTTAGACAACTAATTATCTATGAATTAATGTTAAAAACTAATCATTCCTCGTCTAGTCTTACTAAACATTATGCCAACTTAGCCGGGAAGACTACCCAACCTTCTAACTAACTCACCCTTCGTCACCCACCTCACGCCTAGGCCTTCTTCGTCACCCACCTCACGCCCTGTCCTTCTTCGTCACCCACCTCACGCCCTGGCCTTCTTCGTCACCCACCTCACGCTCTGGCCTTCTTCGTCACCCACCTCACGCTCTGGCACTCTTTAAGTTCCCCCATGCAGTCCAGCCCTTTTAGCCAAGTCTCTTTACCCATTCCTTTTTCCTTCAGCTTAAGGACAACTAATAAAACTAAATTAAAATCAAATCCATTCAGATGAGAATAGCTGTTAATGTCAAAGAGCAGTGCTCATTGCACACGTTCATGCACTTGACTTGTACCGCCCATACATAATTAAATGCCGCTTAGATACACACACGCAACAGCTTTTGTCTGAATTAAATGCCTATTCTTCTTTTGAATGTAGCTCTCAAACACTGCTGATGTAGATGCAAGTGCAAAAGCAGATATAAACATAGCATATTACTGTACTTAGCATGCACGTTTAGATTCTTTCAATTTCGTTAAATCTCTTATGCATTGTACATATAATTTTGGATCAAGAAACTTTTTAAGGAGCTGGTATGTTTATATTCACAGCCTTGAACAAAAGAAAACTTCTTTGCTTCCATTTATTCCAAAAATCACCAGAGCTTTTTCTCTCAACTGAATGCCTTGTAAATGCTAATTTTATGCTTAACTTTACTAAGCGTGCAGTGGTACCTTAAGTAGACTGTTGTGCAATTCAACATGCTAAAATAAAACATACGGATCCATGTACTTTTATTGCTACTGTACTCTAACTACTTCATTTAGTTTTGTTTTGCTTGCTAAATCGATGCCGCAATGAACGCTGGACTGACTTGAAGCATTAGGCTAGTTACCGGAAGCTACAGTGGAACAGAAAACTAAAAAAAACACAGAAGAAAATAAGAACTTTAAAGTCCAA
Source organism: Macrostomum cliftonense (assembly GCA_950096795.1). Taxonomy (NCBI): domain Eukaryota; kingdom Metazoa; phylum Platyhelminthes; family Macrostomidae; genus Macrostomum; species Macrostomum cliftonense. The sequence continues at coordinate 325,659 of CATNEM010000309.1, read as the reverse complement.
TTATTTGTGTTTTTTGAGACACTTGCCATTAGAGCATGATAAAAAAGCCTGTAAACAAAATAATTAAAATATTATATATTAATACATACAAGACAAAGATTGATGCAAAACTAAACGCAAAGCAGAGCAACATTCAAACAGTAGAAATAGCTAAGTTAAATTTGTGCAAGCTAGCAGCAGAGATGCGACGAATGAAAAGCAAATTAACACCAGCAAAACTCTGAGGTGGCTGCTATTAGTAGAGTGCTTGACGAACCTGGTAAGCAAGGATAACTGATTTAAAACAAAACCCAATCCAACAAATGCATCAGGGAGGGTGGTAGCGGAGACTCAGCTAAAAGGATAAGGGAGAGCGGCTGAGCCTTAACTAAAGCATCAGGAAACGCTAGCTAAGCATCAGGGAGGGGGCAGCTGAAGCATCAGGGAGGGGGCAGCTGAAGCATCAGGGAGGGGAGCAGTTGAAGCATTAGGGAGGGGGCAGCTGAAGCATCAGGGAGGGGGCAACTGAAGCATCAGGGAGGGAAGCAGCTGAAGCATCAGGGAGGGGAGCAGTTGAAGCATTAGGGAGGGGGCAGCTGAAGCATCAGGGAGGGGGCAACTGAAGCATCAGGGAGGGAAGCAGCTGAAGCATCAGGGAGGGGGGCACCTGAAGCATCAGGGAGGGGGCAACTGAAGCATCAGGGAGGCAGCTGAAGGATCAGGGAGGGAGGCAGCTGAAGCATCAGGGAGGGGGGGCAGCTGAAGCATCAGGGAGGGGGGCAGCTGAAGCATCAGGGAGGGGGCAACTGAAGCATCAGGGGGGCAGCTGAAGCATCAGGGAGGGGGGCAGCTGAAGTATCAGGGAGGGGGGCAGCTGAAGTATCAGGGAGGGGGGCAGCTGAAGTATCAGGGAGGGGGGCAGCTGAAGCATCAGGGGGGGGCAGCTGAAGCATCAGGGAGGGGGGCAGCTGAAGCATCAGGGAGGGGGGCAGCTGAAGCATCAGGGAGGGGGGCAGCTGAAGCATCAGGGAGGGGGCAACTGAAGCATCAGGGAGGGAAGCAGCTGAAGCATCAGGGAGGGGGGCACCTGAAGCATCAGGGAGGGGGCAACTGAAGCATCAGGGAGGCAGCTGAAGGATCAGGGAGGGAGGCAGCTGAAGCATCAGGGAGGGGGGCAGCTGAAGCATCAGGGAGGGGGGCAGCTGAAGCATCAGGGAGGGGGCAACTGAAGCATCAGGGGGGCAGCTGAAGCATCAGGGAGGGGGGCAGCTGAAGTATCAGGGAGGGGGGCAGCTGAAGTATCAGGGAGGGGGGCAGCTGAAGTATCAGGGAGGGGGGCAGCTGAAGCATCAGGGGGGGGCAGCTGAAGCATCAGGGAGGGGGGCAGCTGAAGCATCAGGGAGGGGGGCAGCTGAAGCATCAGGGAGGGGGGCAGCTGAAGCATCAGGGAGGGGGCAACTGAAGCATCAGGGAGGGAAGCAGCTGAAGCATCAGGGAGGGGGGCACCTGAAGCATCAGGGAGGGGGCAACTGAAGCATCAGGGAGGCAGCTGAAGGATCAGGGAGGGAGGCAGCTGAAGCATCAGGGAGGGGGGCAGCTGAAGCATCAGGGAGGGGGGCAGCTGAAGCATCAGGGAGGGGGCAACTGAAGCATCAGGGGGGCAGCTGAAGCATCAGGGAGGGGGGCAGCTGAAGCATCAGGGAGGGGGGCAGCTGAAGTATCAGGGAGGGGGGCAGCTGAAGTATCAGGGAGGGGGGCAGCTGAAGTATCAGGGAGGGGGGCAGCTGAAGCATCAGGGGGGGCAGCTGAAGCATCAGGGAGGGGGGCAGCTGAAGCATCAGGGAGGGGGGCAGCTGAAGCATCAGGGAGGGGGGGCAGCTGAAGCATCAGGGAGGGGGGCAGCTGAAGCATCAGGGAGGGGGAAGCAGCTGAAGCATCAGGGAGGGGGGCAGCTGAAGCATCAGGGAGGGGGGCAGCTGAAGCATCAGGGAGGGGGAAGCAGCTGAAGCATCAGGGAGGGGGGCAGCTGAAGCATCAGGGAGGGGGGCAGCTGAAGCATCAGGGAGGGGGAAGCAGCTGAAGCATCAGGGAGGGGTCTTCAGTCACCAAGCATCGCCGCCATCGTCGCTCCCGAACGCGGTGAAGCCCTGCTCACCGGGCAGGTCGCTGCAGGCAAACTGGTCGTCAATTTCATAAGAGACGGAGAGCCGCAGGCCGCCTGGCTGTTGCCCCGGCGAGGCTGACAATCGGCGCTGCTCAGCCCGGGCCTCGGACTCGAGCGCCAGCAGGCGCCGATGGAGCTCCGTGTGGCCGCCGGCCAGCGCGCAGTCCGCCGGCAGCCGCCCGGACGAATCCTTGACGACGGGGCTGGCGCCGGCGGCCAGCAAGGCTTCGGCGACGTCCGAGTGGCCGAAGGCGGCCGCGGCGTGCAGGCAGACGGCGAAGTGCTTGGGAAATGGCGCCAGGCGAACGGCGTCCAGGATGGCGCGGGCGGCCTCAGTGTGGCCGGCGCAGCAGGCGCGGAGCAGGGCGGCGCCAACGACGGCCAGTTCGCCTGGGGTGGCGGCGCCATCCAAAGTCGGCGCCTTGGACAGCAGGGCGCGGCAAAGTTCGGCGCTGCCTCGCTGAGCCGCGGCTGACAGCGGCGTGGCGCCGTCACGGCGCGCCAACAGCGGATTGGCGCCGGCCGACAGAAGCAGCTCGGCGCAGCGGCGCCTGTCGCGCCAACAGGCTAGTTGAAGCGCCGTGGCGCCATCGGCGCCGGCGCCGCGCCAGTCAACCGGCGCCCCGGCGTTGAGCAGCAGGCGGAGGCAGTCGGCGTGCCCGTTCTGTGCGGCGACCATCAGCGGCGAGCCGCCCAGCCTGCCAGACGCGGCCAGGCCGGCGTCGGCGCCGTTGCTAAGCAACAGCTCGGCCAGGTCGGCGCGGCCAGCCTGGCAGGCGAAGAATAACGCGGTGGCGCCGTTGCGCCGGCGCTGATTAACCGGGGCACCGCGGCGCAGAAGATCGCGCGCTACGGCGGCGTCGCCGGCAACCACGGCCAGCATCAGCGGGCTGGAGCCGTTGGGATCGGCGCAGGACACGCGCGCCCGGCCGGTGTCCAGCAGGAGGGCCGCCCGGTCACGCCGGCCAGCCAGGACCGCGGCGAACAGCTGGCGCGAGGGCTCATCGAAACTGGCCGCGCCGGCTGCTTCGGTTGCTGTAGCTGGCATTTGGCGCGCCTGCTGGGCAGGGTTATTTTAGTTGGTGTTTTCATGTTGCCATAATAAACTTTGCCCTACTAGAAACCTAGCCAGAACTCTACAACAGCAGGGAAATCTAAAACTGTTTAATGCTCACCCTAGCTTACTTAAAGTAACAATATAAGAAAATTGTTTAAATTGTTGATTTTATTTAAATTTTATTTATATTGGGTCTCTGCCTAAATATTAATATTTAAATAACACATTGTCTTGCAATTTGTAAAATTAAACAACAATTGCAAAAGATCTATTAATATTTTTCCTAATTTAAAAATTTAGCAAAAAGAGATAAACGAATATAATTTTTTATTTTATGAGCAAAATCATACATAAAGAACCATCTACAAAACTTTTGGCAAACTAGTAACTTTAGGTCACAAAGAAGCTTTATGTTAAAACTAAATTATCTGAAATAAACAACTATTTTAGCATTAAGATCAATAAATAACAATATTTTGGCAAGAAACATTTGAATAAATTATTAGTAAGAAATCTAGCAAATATATTGCATTATCCTAGCTTTTACCTTAAGCTCTTCTGAATTTAAAGCTATTATTAGCTTTTTATGAATGTTATCATTATGAAAATAAAATTGTTTATTTTATGATTGTATTCCTAATTAATATAAAACTAACATTGTAGCTTTTAGGTGGGTCTATTAAAATAATTGAAGTAAATAATATAAGAGAAACCTATTTTATATCCAAGTAAAAATATAAATTTGCTTAAAATATTTGGTTGCAACCTTGGGAATCAACTAGCCATTTCCATGGGCAATATGTACACAAAACTAAGTTGTAATTGGTTTATATTGTAGTTAATAGCAGCAATTTCCTACTTCATAAGCATTGCTATTTTAATTTTAAGCTTTAGATAAAGTAATAGAGAGCGAAATCTGGGAATTTTTTTAGTTTGCATTGCATTTTTTAGTTACCTATATTGTTACCGTAGCCTTAGCTATAGATAGTGCATATGTGTGGAGAAAATAGATAACATTAATAATTTAGCTCAAAACTTTGCGCTAGTTTTATTTTAAAGAAAAAACCCCCTGTTGCGAAATACTGAAACATTAAAAGCAATTAATGAGCATAAAATTCTACGCAGTGTTATTCGCGTTCATGAAACCAATGAGGTTGGCAATGTTTCTCAGAAATTGAATGATTTAAACAAAGGTAAAAAAGTTAGTTTAAACATAACGAGCGAATATTTTTTGTTAGATAACGTGCAATTAGCTAGCCAGTTATTCAAAATGTGCAAATATTATTATTTAAATTATATTTTTCCTTACAGAAACAGTGTAAGCAAAATAACAAAAAGTAGTATAATGATGTCGGTAACACTGACATTAATCATAATAATGAATTGCCATAATTATATCCGGGTCAGCTTTCTAGATTTCATCAGGTGCATTTCATTTAATGCGGAGTGAGCTATTATTCGTAAAGTACATTAAGGCTATAAGAGCGCTGAGCTACTACTGCCTTACAGCATTGATGAGCAATTAACAACAGCGAAATTAACTACACATGTACATTGTACATGTACAAATGAGGATCTTGCACCTGTATGGGCTAAATGCTCATCTTTGTGAATGCAACTTAGCGTGGCTACCTTTGATGCACAAAAAATTAAAGCCAATAATCCACACATTTCCATGGAGATTGGTTTGATCAGTGTTGGTTATCAGTGACAAAAACGCACATAATATATTGAGTTTTGTATTACACTTTGAGCTAGCATATGCGGTACAATTTCGTATAAGATCAGAATAAAAGCGTCTTAGGATTTCAGGTTATTTGGAGCTAAATTTTTGCTAACAAAGTGGGTTTCATGATCAAATGTGACGCAATTCGCATTCGTATAAAGAAATATCATCAAGGATCTGTGTCTGTATCTTTCGTGACGCAACAACACGTGGTACCACAATAATAATAAATCATTCAGCAGTTGAACCAATAGATTGAATCATGCAATTGTTTTATTCAATTTATGTTCGAAAAAAATTTTCCAAAGAGATTTTATATGCTACTCTAAAGTACATTTAAGGGCATGCAGGGGACTTATTATTGTCACTACATGTAAGTAACTGCAAATCAACTCGCAATCTTAATTTTAATAAATTACTCGTGATATGTTGATGATAAACAGCAATCAAAACGCGCTACTACCCATATCCTCGTCGAGACTCATGCCGTATTGCATCCGCCTCCTACGACGGCTCATGAAGCCGCTCTGAGTGCCGGATTGCTGCTCCTGCTCCTGTTCCTGTTGCTGCTGCTGCTGCTGCTGGCCGTTGACAGTTTCAGCTCTGCGACTCCGCCTGCCCGTCTCGCCGCCGTCAGCCGCTTGCGCTCTGCTGGGACTGTTGATTGTTGAGTAAATGGAATCGGACAAATATCTATTGACCCATCTATCTATCGTCACGAATAGCCCCCTACCGAATCGTATTCACAGCCTTGTCCTCCATCTCCGGTCCCTCAGTGCCGGTCTCCTGGTCCTGGCCCCGAGTCCGAGCCTGATCCACTTCAGTCTGAGTCGACGCCGACTCCGTCTGGGCAGTGGCGACCTGCTGACTGCTGCCGGCGGAGAACTGGCCAACATCGCGTGTCGGCGTGAAGTCCACCGATTCGAGCATGAACTCAACTGGCTCGGTTTGAGTCTCGGCGCTCTGCAACTCCGGCTGCTCCTCCTGGCCCAGAGTGTCGATGCTGTTGAGGCTGGAGAAGCTGCGGGCAAGTGGATGGTTGGCTGATGCGAACACTTGCCAGCTCATGCTCAGTTTCAGTCCGAAAATACTCAGGTTTGGAGTTTTTGGCTCTATTAAACTCATCTAAATCCAACTCAAAATATGGTTAAACAAACTATTTTGACCTCTCAATGTTTTTTAATGAAAATCCTCTTTGCTAACTCAGGGAGCTAGTTGTCATGCTTGCAAAAATAACAGATTTTGTGTTAAATACCGTACATGTATGAGTAGATTATGCACTGAGCATAACGGAGATGTTAGTCATACTTTTATTTCTTATTATTGTTGAGTGCACACTGTAAATATACTCGAATGGGCGTTTTATGCAATGAATATAGTTGTATTGATGCTATTTTCAATTCACGAGTAATTATAATCCCGAGGAAGGAATTCGAAATAAATTTAGGTTTATGTATTCATAACGTGCGACTGTTAGTAGAAAGTAATGCCTAATGTTTTAGTAAACGTGTGTTCAAATAGAAATGACGAATGACGAATGGCATATTTACCTTTCATTCCTGGAACGTCTGAAAAAAAGATTATAATATAATGAGAGAGGCACAGAGCATCGAATGAAAGGCAGAAATATGCATCTGAAGCGCAGCCATAAGCAAATTAACCAATTAATTATTAGTTGCGTAACAAATAACGAATAGCATTTTGCGACTGAAAATCTAATTCACAACAAGTATAATATTAAGGATGAACGACAGGCAATGACAGTTATGTACTGCAGTGCTAGCGTAATTTAGTGTTTATTATTATTTATCTTGGTCTAGATTCAAGTTTAGAATAATACAGCCGATGGAAAAATCGGTTATGGATTTATCTGGGGATCATATAGGATGCAGACCATGTTAAAAATAAAATGGAATAAATTCGGGCTTTGGACTCGTCGGGGCGTGAGGTGGAGGCTAAGGAGCTAGAAAAAATGGAAAGAAAATCGGGGTTTGTCTTCGTCGGGGCGTGGGGTGGAGGCTAAGGAGCTAGAAGAAAAGGAGAGAAAATCGGGGTTTGGACTCGTCGGGGCGTGGGGTGGAGGCTAAGGAGCTAGAAGAAAAGGAGAGAAAATCGGGGTTTGGACTCGTCGAGACGTGAGGTGGAGGCTAAGGTTTAAAAAAAACGAGAAATTTAAGATTTTGATTCAAAATTCGTGAAATGAGGGGTCAAATTGATCAAATTTGGTCTTAAGTTGGCGGGCGATTCTGCCGGCGGCGCGGCCTTTGTTCGCGGCCAGGCCCTGAGGCGCGCCCTGTGACGCTGCTTTCAACATCTTGGCAGCGTACTTTGTTGTTGTTGTTGTTGCGGGATTTGAGATTGTGTAAGAATTGATAATTTAAACCACTGCCTAATTAATTCAGAAAAAATTGAGACAGAAGAGCCAGAAAAAGACTGACTAACTGGTCGCTGCTGTTCTAAACTAGCTACATGTATATAAAATTCAAATAAACGATCGACTTGTTAACATGTCAGATTCACATCGCCTCGAATAAAGCAAACTGAACTGGTCAAGACAAACGCATGACTAATCAGATTGGAGGTTGATTTGTTGACAAGATAGTTTTCCTAGATTAGGAATTCAAACAAGAATTTTTTGGAAAAATCTTTTATTTTGTTAATAATGCTTTGAAGCAAACTTTGCTTGCTTAAACTGAATCGCTGTAAACAGAATTACTAATGCGAAGGTAGGTTGAAGAGCTTACTTAGGATAGGCAAAATTTGTACCTTGAATTGGAGATTATGCACGATCGGAATTTAGTGGCGTTGGGCTTGTCCATGTCCTGTATGGAGCCGAGCTCGATGTGGCCAGGCAGAAATCGAATCTCCTTGCTCATAGTCTTGGGCAGGTCAATGTTCATAGCAAGGGACAGAGAGGATAGTTTCTCCTGGACCTCGCGCTTTAGCAGCAGCAATTCTATGTCCTTGCCTTGAAGAACCATCTCCGTCAGAGCGCACGTGCTCTTTAGGGTCTCTAGGGCTGACTGAAGCTCAGCTTTTCGGCTAATTACTTCCATTGTCTGCTTGCCGTATAGGTTGTGCACCTCGTCAATGAGCTGTTTCTCACGCTGGCGAATCTGGTCACGGGAGGAGATGCGGCGGGAAGCTGGTTATGGCTGGTTGGGACGCTTTTACATTCTCGAAAATATAAATCTTTCACTTTCTCGAAAGCCAAAAGTGTCAGCCACTCTCACTTTTTCGATACTTCACTTTCGCTAATTTTCATCTCATGATGCTTTCGTTTGAATGTGTGCATATCGAAGACGAATACTTCGAAAATGAATGTGTGTGGTCATTCCTATATGTTTAGTCACGCAAAGAAGTAGAATGAACTACAGCCATGATGAGCGCCAAAATGCAAGAAGTGAAGTTTCGAGAAAGTGAAGTTTTGAGAAAGTGAAGTTTCGAGAAGGTGAAGTTTCGAGAAAGTGAAGTTTCGAGAAAGTGAAGTTTCGAGAAGGTGAAGTTTCGAGAAAGTGAAGTTTCGAGAAGGTGAAGTTTCGAGAAAGTGAAGTTTCGAGAAAGTGAAAGATATTTTCGAGAAAGTGAAACGCCACCGCTAATTTTCTTTTTCTATTTTCCTGATTCCGTTGAATAACTTAAATCAGTGGGAGTTTGAATCACACTGTTATAAGCTAATTATAGCTCTCTTTGTTTTGCTCAGCTTAAATTACGTATCTAACATCAAAATGAGACCTGACAGTTCCCAAAGTTTTCAGCTTACATCGGCAACAAAATCGATAGCTAGCTCGCGAATTTTCTTCTCTGCTTCAGTGATCTGCCGTTCGGTGCTGTTCACTCGCTCCATGTACTTTTCATAGACGCTAATCTTGGACTTGCAGTCCGCTAGGACGCCCTCAATATCGGCCTTGTACTTGACCACCGCTTCGCTAAAGTTGGACACCTCGTGCTCCTTGTGCTCGTTGAAGGCGCAGATAATGCACACGCAGGCTTGGCACGGCTCGCAGTAGAAGCGGACAACCTCCTCCGGGTGGTCTTTGCAGATGATGTCCTTCTCGGTCTCGACGTCGAATATCGAATGTTCTCGCGTGACCTTTGTCTCTTTGTGCTGCTCAACGCAGGCCCGGCAGAGCAGCTTGTTGCAGTCGAGGCACTTGCTGCTGGCCTGCTCTCTGGTCCGCCTGCCGACCATCTTGCAGATGTCGCAGCTGGCCGAACTAGAGCCGGACTTCTGCTGCCTGTCCATCGTGTCCGACAGGTTGGAAATCAGAAAGTTGTCCGGCAGTTTCTTGGCACCGCCAAGTGGCAGCTGAGTGCGTTTTCGACAGAGCGGACAGGTGAACTCGCGGTAGTCGGAATATTTTTTGTAAGCCGCCTCCGAGGCGATGTGATTCTCGATGCAGACCTCGCAGAAGGTGTGCAGGCAAGAGAGACATTTCGGCGTCTTGAACGGGCTCATGCAGATTTTGCAAACTAGAAATTCGTCGTGAATCTCCTGAACAAGCTTGCCGGCTTGTGTTGTTGCCATGACAACCGGGCTAACTCGGGGAAGCGCCGAGGCGGATGGAGTTGGCGAGAGTCTGACAGATGATTCTAAACGGCTGCTTCTTGAGCGGGATTTGTCATCACTTGAGGCTGTTGGTCAGATGTAGGGCGGTTTGAGCGTTGCGCTCCGGATTGCTCAGAGAAGGAGAAAGAGATGAAAACAAAAATAAAAAAATCCTGTTTTGCGGAGCGATGGTGGTTTTCTGCTACCAAAATCTCCTCGCTCACCAAATTATGACGAATTGAAGAAACTCTCTCTGTGCTGAGCGCTACAGATGGGTCAAAGAATATTGGCCCAGATTCTTAACGCATAGAGAGAGAGAGGCATCCTTACTGTGTGTGTCGCCTTTTTCTATCTGTGGTGGGACTGCGGTAGTTAGATAGGACGAAGGGGGCACGTCACCAATGGATCTGACTCGTATGGTGGAAGGTTGCAGCGGGTACGAGTACAGAACTTGGATCCGTCATCCCCAGTGGATCTGCGTCTGGGCCGGAACTGCTGGACTGAAAGGCGACTGAAGCTGAGGAGCCGAGGGGGTAGGGGAACAAGAACTACCGCGCAGAACATCTCGATGGGTTACAGGATCAGTTTTTAGGTTAAGGCTGGAATTTTCCTCCCAACAACTGGTGGAAAATTTTGTTCAGTTATGCTATCCTTGTGCCAGTTCGCTCGGCGCTTGCTTATACGCACGCGAATAGATTGGCCCATGCAGACTGTACACTCAACCCCCCAGCAATGTGGAATTTGTGGGCAGAGGTAGCACTGGCCGCACGCACAGTACATATAGCTGGTGAAACTTTCCATAATTGAGGGCGCAGATTGAGAGGCAGCTTCTTAGCGATCTTCTAAATACCAAAATCCCGCTAAAAAGGAAATTGCTGGGTACAATCACTTGAACAGAGAAAATTTATGGTTAACAAAGCATCAGTAACTGTATATAAATTTTAGATTTATAAGGAATTTGTTTGCAAAGCGTGGTTCTCCACTATATCTGGACTGAGGCTGTTATAATATGGCTCATTTCATTCTGAGAATTAACTCTGCGTAACCACGGTGCGCCTCCGTGTCTGGGTCCATCTTTCTACTGGTCTTGGTATCCGTCCGTCCATCTGTCTGTCTGTCTGTCTGTCTGTCTGTCTGTCTGTCTGTCTGTCTGTCTGTCTGTCTGTCTGTCTGTCTGTCTGTCTGTCTGTCTGTCTGTCTGTCTGTCTGTCTGTCTGTCTGTCTGTCTGTCTGTCTGTCTGTCTGTCTGTCTGTCTGTCTGTCTGTCTGTCTGTCTGTCTGTCTGTCTGTCTGTGTGTCTGTCTGTCTGCCTGTCTATCTGTCTGCCTGCCTGCCTGTCTGTCTGTTCGTCTGTCTGTCTGTCTGTCTGTCTGTCTGTGGGTCTGTCTGTCTGTCTGTCGGTCTGTCTACGTGCAGTTTTTTTCGGTTTCTACTGATCTTTTTACGCCAGTCATAACTACGCTCGTAGCCTGCAAGATGACTTACCACTTAACTCGAAGGCAAGCTATTACTTCGTAATTCAGGAAATGAAGCTTAACTACAGCAGAACCTGTTTTTTTATCACCAAATTATTAGGAAACAAAAAACTAGAACACTGGTGCCTCCAAAGACTGCTTTAACATTCTCCATTCTCCTTCAAGACACAGTCCCAGAATTACTAATGAAGCAGCAGCTGAACAAACAGAGAAACAACATTTTTTGTTGGCTTACTCTGCGTCCGATAAGAGTACCGACTGGACACTCGGCCGCCTCCGCCGGACATGCCAAAAATCTACTTCAGCAGAATGATAAGCTCTCCCGAGGCTTTCTTCCAGTTGCCGCGCATTATAGAGCGCACATACGATGTGAAAAATCGGTGAAAGTTTCTGCCTTTGCCTTATATTTCCTAACTGAATCCAGCCGTTTTTCCTGCTTTCAGTCCAATTCTGTTGGAACATCGTAGAAACGAACTTACTGTGCAGGCTTGGTAAAGGGAACAGAAAAGGGGGACGGGGAATAAATGTACGTTAGGGCGATTCTGTGGAAGCTGAAGAGGCTGCAGGTTGCCATGTTAAGTATTGCTATTGAGAGACTAAAAGAGAATAAAAAGAATTTGGAGCGGCAAACCAAGCAGGTTGTTGGAGAAGCTCCCTATCTAGCTATGCTAATGGGGGTGCCGAATGGTGCAAATTGGGATGGAACTTTCTGCTGAAGACCTTCCTGTTTGAAGCTAGAAAAAGTCGCGGTATGAATTACTTACCTAGCAAGGGTACCTACTTTCTACTCACCAAGTAGTTGCGGAGTCCAATGAGTGGATAGAAGCGACGAAGTTAGCGCAAGATCTAAGCACTCTAAACTCTAAGCACTGTTTGTAACGTTGCGTAATAATGCTTGAATCCAGAATACGAGACACTCGTTTTCAAGTCTAAAAAAGTTATCAGTCTTTATTTTTAGGCCCGTTAACCAATTAGCAGGCCTCGTTTTGAGTTCTCCGGCTTAATTTTTCACTGAACTTTGGCCAAACATGGACATTCCACTGGTAACGAAACAGCCTGGTTGTGAACCGTCATATCTGCTGATTAAGAAATTGATAATCCAAAGCAAAGTTAAACTCGATTATATAAGCTATAAAAAGCTCATTTTAGTTCTGCTAAGTTCAATTACATTCGAAATTACACTTCTTGACCCAAAAATGATCAAAAGTTGCTGAATGAAAACTTAGAAATCACTATTTTACCGCGGTAATACAGTTTAGAATTTTATTGGCAATCAAGTTTTTTAATTGCAATTAGCATTAATTCGACAGGTCAATTCAGAGAGAGGCAGGCATAAGTTAACATAATAATGGCACAAAGCAGGCAATCGACCTCAGCATTGAAATCATGAGTATTCTTATGACTTGGAGACCGTGGCGTCAACGAATGTTTGGTAGTTATGAATCACAGAGACAATTGAGACTAGTAATAAATGCTGACGCCAACTGCCACCGATACTACTAACAAGTAGGCAGTTAGGACAATGGCAAAACCGGAGCCGCACTCGGTGCTGTCCTCCTGCAACCGGTTAGCATCAAGTTTGGCTGACTGTTCAATTGTGATTGACAGTAATTTTTTTAAACTAAGAACATTGAGCCTGCGGCTCACCCTCGGGTGCCATCTGTAGCAGCTGCTCGGCCGCATGCGGAACCGCGACTCCATGCTGCACACATCCGGGCCGGGGTCCTCGCGCGGCTCGCGCAACAGCTCGGCGAAGTCTAGACGGTCGTCCTCGGCTTCGCCGCTATCTGGCTGCCTGGCTAGCAACAAGTCCGGATCAACTGACGGCGACTTGCTGACTGACACCAGCAGCAAGTTGGTGCCGTTCAGGAACAGCACTGTCACGCTGCGGCCGAGCGAGTCCATAGATTGGAAAGTCTCCCGACCCTGCGGCTCGCTGCGGTGTTTGGGATTTAAGCGGTTCTGTTTGCATTCACTTGCAGGTTTGATAAAACACGGCTATTTTAGCGATGTTCCATGCCGTGTGAACGTTTTTGTTTCTAAAAATAGCCCAGCAAAATCTCTCTTACCATAAAGATGTACATTAGTTCTAAAAATAGACAGGGAATCCCAATTAAAATTTGTCAATGAAATGTCTACCCAGGGTTCTAAAAATATAAAGTTCGTCAGATTACGCAATCCCCTTCACCCTACCCAATAGATGGAAAATTAACGGAATTTGCTTGATTTTTACTCCTTAAGAAAATTCGACTTAAAAAATAAAAAACTTAGCCAAGTGACTCAAAAGCAACATGCACCACTGGATTGTACTACTTTGATTTACAGGCTAGTGTAAATAAATATAAGTAGCTACTCTAGTGCCAAACAAATCACTATGCCTATAGAATGCAATTAAAATTAAAAGTTCAATTTGAATTGTTTAAATGCGTCAACTGACATATCAATTCATGCACTGAACTGGTTAAACATTTGAAACTTAATGTTAAAGCAGTTTTTCTAATGACAAGAAAAGCTTCTAATCTGATTAAAGCTTTCTAGACTCTATGAACAGGGCATGCTTTGCTCTAGCATGCATGTGTCATGCCTACAAAAGAGAACCTAATGAGTTCTTACAAAATGAGCAATTACGCAATACATTGAGTAGTGTAACAGGCAATAAATAGCACAGGAGGGTTATAAAGCGACACATATAGTTTCCACAATAATTTTACGATCTTGTCATGCTCTTTAATTGCATTTATCAGTTTATATTGAAGAGAGACACAGACAGTAGCCGTTAAATGTACCATTGGAAAACTTAGATAAATCTTGTACCATGGAGTATTTCACTCTGGCTTTTTCAGAAGAGAAATATTTTTTAGGAATGAATTCAATAGTGGGATAATTCAAGTCAGGAAGTAGAAGGCAAGAGGGGGCTTCTGGGACAGTAAGAATCGCCCTTTTCTATATGCGCCTATAACTAAATTAAATATCCCCAGGCACTTCAGCAAAAATAGGGTACCTCCCCTTTTTGACCAAAAGTCACCAGATCCCATTCACTAGCCTAAATTTAATGTCCCTATAGATCCGTACCTTTTTCCCCAATGGGTCATCTGGGACAGGGAAAAAAACCTGGGACAGTCATAAAAACTCGTAACATGCTCAAACACCCTTCTCAAACACTAAATTAAATATCCCCAGGCACTTCAGCAAAAATAGGGTACCTCCCCTTTTTGACCAAAAGTCACCAGATCCCATTCACTAGCCTAAATTTAATATGTCCCCATAGATTCGTATCTTTTCCCCAATGGGTCCTCTGGGACAGAGGAAAAAACTGGGACAGCCACAAAAACCTCGTAACATGCAAAAAATCATAATCCATAATCCATTATTTTGTTTATCCTGGCGAGTTCAATGGACCTCACGCTATTATCTGGAGACATTAAACCTAAGCCTTATTGTAGCAACTTGAACACATTTAGGCATCAACACAGGGTACTCACCCCGAAAAAAAAATATAAATTTTCAATAAAAATGCTTCCAACTGTCTCTCCAGGATCTTACTATGTTAAGCCTCATCCCAATTACAAATCTAAGTACCAATGCAAGAAGGAATGCAAAGAATATATGAAAAAATTCTGGCCTAACATTGAACCAACCATCCCGAATCTTAATCAAGCGGTTAAGATTCACTGGCATTATTTGCATGGAGTAACTATTAAAGATTACGACAGCTACTATAACTTTGCAGAAATTATTAAGCAACTGTAATTTATTTCATATTATTTTTTTTCTCACATTCTTTCAATAATAATTGTCATTGCAAACTCTTCACCGTTAAAATCAACAGCTTCTCCATCCTCTGTCTCAAACTGTAGCAATATTTCATTAATTTCTTTGTTGCAGAGCACAACTCTTTTTACTGGATTGGGCTTCTCAACAATCATCTGTCCACCAGCAACAGAGTTAGAAATATTGTACAAAATATTTGTTCGCTTTCCCTTGAAGACCCAGTCCAGACTGAGATTGCTTCGGATCAAAATGTTCAAACTTTTAACAATGTCTGCGATATTTTCAGCCATGAATAAACCGCGTGCTGGCTGGCGGCTCAACATAACCGCCCCCGGCGAAGGAGTTGCGGGTGGTGCTGCGGTTTCCGCCTTGTAAACTTTCTTTTCAAATCCCAACTCCCGATACCAAGTGTCATCTTTAAACTCTACCTCTGCGTCTTTATGAACTTGCATGACCACTCTCATTACAGTGAGATCATAGGACAATTTAACAGGAAATAGTTTATTCTCGGGTTTGCCAGCATCAGGAGTTTCAAAATGCCCCCTTTTGGTAAAAACGTTCTCCAGAAAGTAATTATAAGTATCCACGCTCTGTGTGCTCACAGGGAATTTAACCGGAAATTCTTTCACTTCGCCTCCAATTTGTTTCCATTTGTAATAAAACATGTTATTCTTTTCTGTCACATTGGGGACATTTGACCAGCCAGTAAAGTCATTGAGATAAACATGGTAGTTTGCCTCTGGGTCCAGACGAATGGGTTGCTCAAGTTTTTCAATAAAAGTTCCACTTGAATCTGTAAGTCGACCAGTTATTGTAATTGGGATACTTTCCTTCGAATGCGACACGATATTGTTTAGTCTTTCAGCAATCGCTTCCATTTTTTTTCCAAAAAAAAATATTTTAAACCTTACTCGAAGAATTATTAATCATGTTCAGCTTAATTTTCCTCTCAAATGCATAGATGATAAAAAGGTCAACGGGTGTTGCCTCACTTCTGTCGATATTGGTCACAATATTCACCGGACTGTTGTCAGTAGGCATTTGCCTGGCCGACACGTCTGCACCGAAAATGGGGAAAAGAGTCTTGAACTGCCATGCCGTAATAGCGATTCCGTTGTTCTCCTTAACGGCTAAGTCAACCAGCTCGCAGTAAAATTTACTAATTTTGTTTGTTGCAAAATCTCCATTCTGTGGCATTGGCGGGTAAAGATTATCACTGATTTCATGCTGAATTGTTCGCACATTTCCATGTTCATAACGACTTATAGTTAATGGATCTCTCAAACTGACAATAATGTACCTTGGGTTGCTGCAAGAACCCTCCTTAATACAAATCTGTTGCCTTCTTTCATTGCGTTCATCCCTGCACATGTAAGCTGTGTAAGCAACATCAATGTCTTTTTCAATAGCCTTCAAATATTCAGCTTTCAGTGCTGTCTTTGGTTCAATGATTTCCAAGTACAGCTCAACTCCCGCTAGCTTAACTTCCATACTAGTATGCTCAGCTCCTGTCCAAACACTCCTGTTGCGATCGTCCCTGGTAAGCCTAAATGTGTAGCTAAAGTTGCTGGTCAGGCGATTAAAAGTATTGCAGAACCCGCTCATGAATCTCAAAGGTACAAATATATCTACATTTCTATACTTAGGATTCTTTGCGCCATTATCAGCACCCGTCAATGCATAGTTATATCTCCCTTTTCTCTTTGTATAACCTGAATCATTTACGTCTCCTTTCTCCTCATTAGGGATGAAGCCAGCGCCGCTACCAAGTTGAATAAAATCTGGGTTTTCAATGAGGCAATGAGTGTCATACACTACACCAAAGTTGGCAATTCTCTCCAGCTCTGTACTCCCGTTCGACACGCTAATCTCCTTAAACATGTAGGCCCAGAAGTTGCTGATTAGCGTGACATCAGCGTCATGCTTGTCAGTATTAGCACCAGCATCATTTGTACCACCTTTAGTCTTGTATTGGAATGTCATGTAAAACCCGCTCCTTAGACTGTGAACGCTGACCAGAGATGAACACCCAGTGTAAGTAAATGTTAGCGTTTGACCGGGGCCCAAATTAGTTTCATTCTGATTTTCATGACTGGGGACTCTTACTTGAGTCGCTTTGATTGTGCTGTCATCACTCAAGATAGGCTTGTTGATTTTATAGAAAACTGGCGTCAGAGGATCGTTCATTTTTTTAGTTTAAAAATTAAAATTAAAAAATGAAACGAAAAAATTCTCATTACATCTCTGACTTAGAGAAGCTCGCAGAAGCTGAAAAACGAGTCACTGGGTTAATTAACAAAGAGCAGCAGTCCTACAATGAGTTTATCCAAGCCGCCACTGAGTTTCACAAACCAGGTTACACCGAAGCAAAGAAATCCATTGAAACAGTTAAGGAAGCTGTTGATGAGATTCAAGAGAGCCAGTTTCAGAATACGCTGAATAAAATTCCACCTGGCGAAACGTCTCCTCAAGCATCTCAGCAAAAATTGAAAGTAACAGATAACTTCTTTGGGCCAGTAGAATATGAAGGCAAACTCGTCTTTGGTGTTAGTGTCTGGCGTAAAAATATTTTTACTGATCCTGTGGATTATCATCTTGAGATAACGAAAGAAAGTATTGGAGTCATCAAAGAAGGCGCGGCCGGGGAAGGAGAAAACACCTCAAAGAAAGTTGCTTTCACCCAAGTATTGCTCCACTTCATGACTAAAAATCAAGAAACTATTTCTGCGAAACAGCTACAAAATTATAAAGATCTGGTGACTTTTGCTTTACAAAGAGACATAGACATCCTTAAAGTCCCTGACATACTCAAATTTTTACATGTCAATGGGGTCGACCTGAACAGCTTTAGAAAGTATAAGCACTTTAAACAATGGTTCGACCTGCCAGATCAGCTAGAAGTCATAAATTACCTCGAACAGCAAAAACAACTCTCTCAGCAACAAGAGATACCTCAGCAACAAGAGATGCCTCAGCAACAACAAAGCCCTCAAAAATTAACAGAAGAAGATGTACTCTCTCAACTTGAGACAGCAGATCCAACTCAAGTAGCTAATTACAAAACGGGAAATCCACAAGTATGGAGGCATCTAGAGCAGTTCTCACCAGATAGAATGCAGCGAATTTCAAACAGAGTTTTCACACCAAGGCAAGACATTAGATCACCAGAAACATCACCAGAGACATCACCAGAGACATCACCAGATACATCAGCTGCAAGTACCGGCACAGGGATGCCTGAAGTCTACAAGCGACTAGTCGTTCTCCTAGGAGCAGCAAAGACAGGTTTAAAGGATGAGAATAGAAAAGAGTTTGTTCATATTCTTGATAAAATGCTAGAAAAGAAGTACATCGATAAAAGAGCAAGAGAACTTTTATTTTCAAGGTTCAATAAAAAATAATTTTTTTTCACATAAAAAATGCCACTAATCTTCGAAAAAGACGTCCCTAAATACTACGATGAGAATGAATTAAAGCTCATTAAAAGAGGATCTGGACTTTTTCCAGCAGGTCATTATCCAAGAAAAGAGCGATCGGGTAACGGTATTGCTGATTTGATCGCCCAGGGGGCAAAGATTTTCAAAGTCATCAGTGAGAACAAGGAAAATATTAAAAATGCTGCCGAGGTCGGGGCCCAGGCGGTGGGAAGTGTAGTCACAGCTGCGAAGAAGATCAAGGACACTATAAATGACGGTCAACCACTCGCACCAAATTCATTGGCACCAAATTCATTGGCACCAAGCGCTGATAGCATTGATCCATCTGTTTATGCTAAGATGAGAGCCGATCTTAAAAAAGGCAGCGGTTTTAAATACGACTAAGGTGCTTTCTGGGGGTACAAGACGTGTGGGGGTACAAGACTAATAGCAAAAGACATATATAAGTAAAAAAAACCACACACACACACACACACACACACACACACGCACCGGTTATGGACCCAGTGCCAGAGACACTAACGCTGTTAAAGTAAATTTGGGAAGGTTTGTGTTCGAATCGCAAGACGGTCTGCCACGGTTGCCTCGTTTCAAATTTTTTATTTCGTGTAACAAAGTTGTCCAGGATTGTTTTTCATGACCATATGTCTTGATCTGTAGCGCCGATATTGCGTCCATAAGTGCAGAAAATATAAAGGCCGAATGTATTTTTACACAGTTGCTTTCTACTGCCGCGTCGGCGACGCGTTTACGGTCCGCGGCCGTGAACTCAAGGCGATTTGCCAGGCGGCGTTCCAAGTCGATTGTCTTTGATTCTAGGGCATTTGTCTGCGGTTCCAGGGTATTTGTCCTTATTTCCAGGAGATTTGTCTCCGATTCTAGTGCAGCGACTCTTGATCTCAAGTCGATTGTCTTTGATTCTAGGGCATTTGTCTGCGGTTCCAGGGTATTTGTCCTTATTTCCAGGAGATTTACCTCCGATTCTAGCGTAGTGACCCTTGATTTCAATGCAGAATTCTCCGATTCTAGGGCTTGTATACGTTTTGATAGGGCACTAAGTTTTGCATTTTGCGAGGTGTCTTGTCTTGTGATTTCGTCTGTGTTGATGTACCTAGAGTCTAGGAACGACAGCTTGTAAGTATTGGAAGGTTGATTTACGACGCCAGCGAAATTCATGTTGTTTTTTTTTTTTTTTATTTTAATTTTTATTTTTAAAATGGATTTTTCAAATGATTTCAACCCTCATTGGACTCGGAACCAAATCAAATTTAATCATAACGAGGCAATTCCTGGTCATTTCAGATGTATTGTTGTTGGAGAATCAGGCTCAGGGAAGACATTTAGAATCTTCAACATGCTTCTCAGACCAGGATTTCTTGACTATGACACACTGCACATCTACTCACCCACTCTGTATCAAGATGAGTATAAGATGTTGATTGCAGGTCTACAGAACAAACTTACAAAGGAGCATATCATTCAGTGCTTTAACAACCAATCCAAGCTGCCCAGTGATCCAGAAATTGTCGCCAGAGAATATGCTAGCCATATCCCAGATAATGAAAAGTGGCACGACATTAAAGTGTTCACTTATGGGGACCCGCAAATTGATCCTAAAACTAAACTTCTCCCTCAGCCTGATGAACTGGAAAAGGGAAGGAAACACTTGATTGTCTTTGATGACTGCATGACAGGGCCCCAGAAGCAAATTGAAAACTATTTCACCAGGGGTCGACACAACAACTGTAATGTAATCTATATTACCCAAAACTGGTTTGAGTTGCCAAACAAAACTATTCGTGGGAACTGCAATCTGATCCTCTTGTTCCCAACCATACCGCAAGACCGACTGAAGAGGTTAAGTAACGAGGTGATTGCTCCAGCTCATTTTACTAAGCCTCCATTTGATCGAAAGAACGATGGTCGAAAGGTATCGCAGGAAGAATTCGTTAACCTATGCTTTGAAAAGTGGAATAAACCTTATCAGTTCGTGATGATTAACAAAGAGAAAAGAACAGTAGCGTAATTTAAAAAAAACAAACAAAAATGTCCATAAACTTTGCTGGTGAATCTACTAGTGGCTCCACTGCACACTCGCTTGCTTTCCTTGACAGGCGCTACATTAACGTTGACGAAAAAATCCCGGAGATCGGACCAATCAAAGGCCGCTTAAAACCATTGGAACGGTCAGCACACCATCATCAAATAAACATTGAAGACTTGCGGACAAAAATAGCAAAGCTGACCGCCATCGTTGAGACTCTAGCTCAAACTCTCAGATCGGAAATCAATGCAAAAGACATTACTTTAAGAACAGCGATTAATAAAAAGCGAGACATCCTTGATTCCTATTCACAAGCAGAGACTGATGCCTTATTTACCGCTTGGAGAACAACCATTAATCAAAATGTTGCAAAAATAAAAAAGATAGAAAGAGATGTTGCCACGCATACGCTCTATCTGGATAGAATTTATAACAAGTGGGGGAAAACTTTGAGACGAATTAGTCGCCTGGAACGACAGCACAATCTCCCTGACATTGACATTGAAGACGCCCGATCGTAAAATAGAAAAAAATTTTTTACCTATAAAAAATGGCCGAAAATGATTCTCTGTATGACCCACCT
This sequence comes from Macrostomum cliftonense, assembly GCA_950096795.1. Classification (NCBI taxonomy): domain Eukaryota; kingdom Metazoa; phylum Platyhelminthes; family Macrostomidae; genus Macrostomum; species Macrostomum cliftonense. The sequence goes on along the minus strand of CATNEM010000309.1, from coordinate 304,874 downwards.
ATGGCACCTAGTGCGCCAAATCTCTATCCAACAATCAAAACTTTTACCTGCAACTCTCAACAGTTCCGACTTGTAGAGATTCAGAAAATGCGAAATGACATTGAAACCGCCCTTATGAAAAACTCTAAAAAACTGAAACGCTTCAACAGGCAGTGTCAAGCTTTCGAGTATATTAATATGGTTCTCGGGTCAGTGTCAATTCTAAGCGGATCTGCAGCTGCTGTTTCTACACTTCCCATCATCACCGCACCAGTCGCTGTTCCACTTGGAATTATTGGGGCCTCGTGTGGTCTCATTTCAGCGGTTACAGGAGCTCTAACTCGAAACAGACGCCAGAAGCTAAAGCATCTGCAGGAAATGCAAGCAAAACAGAAAAGCATCCAGTCGGCAGTCACCGGGTACATTTCAAAAGCAATAGAAGACAAGTTCATTTCAGAGGATGAGTTTCAAAGCATTCAAAAGCTTTATGAGCAGCTTAATGAGCAACAAAATTTGAATAGCATTGATGACATGAGCCAATTAAGAAATGATATTGAAACTGTCTTCAAAAACTATGCAAAAACTAAACATTTAAACCTAAAATGATATCCCTATAGCTTTTTCGAGTCTTAGTCATTGCATATAAAACTGTCATACACAGCTCACCGCAAATATCACTGCTAAGCCCCTGCAGAATAAAGTCTGAGCGGTAGATTTTTGGAGCTCCCATATATTCCCTTAGCTCATCAGGAACGGCTGTCCCATAGCTATCAAAGTAGTAGTACTTATGCTTTCTGCTTGGATCAATCACCCAGCAAACCCAGTGAGACCCTGGTTTCTCAGCAGTGTCAAAGTTCATGATGCCACATTCTTTCAGTGCGTGGGATTCAGGTAATGTATCCTTCATAAAGACGCCTCTAAAGTTTGGGATTTCTAGTTCTTTTGCCAACTGTTCCAGAAAAATATTTGTCGTCATTTTTTTGTCATTATTTTTTTTTAATTTAGCCTACGCTTTTTAGCCTCCAGTGCCCAAATGGAAGACTCGTAATATTGTCGAGGTAAAATCTCTTATTATCTGCGCCTGACAGGCCTATTTTTTTCTGGGTTATTGTAAAAACATCATGGTTCTTAGACTGAAACTTCACAAACTCATGTGTAGTTTTCTTATTATGTAACAGGGCATCTCTGTAGGCTTCTTCATGTAGAGAGTTCTTAACTACATGTTTCGGAATTCCCTTGGACTTCTTAATTACACCGCTTTCACCACACTTTACAAAATAGGATTTGGATCTCAAACCAATGAACTCGGAGATAACATCACCTGCCTCTACATCTTTCATTTTACCAATTACTTTTTTATTGGATGGGTCGAACACTTGATCCCCTTTCAAAGTTTTAAATGATTCTGGGTACTCTGACAAATCATAAGGGTTTTGGGGGCCCCGGTTTTGTTCAAGCATGTCCTGATAGATGTCCTTAGTCTGAATGTCTAGAATTAGAGAGTCGGTGTCAGTGTAAAGAAGTTTTAACCGAGTGTCGCCTGAGCTCCGATCCCCATATTGTCGTTTCATGTCATAGAAGAAACTGTACATAAGACGCTTCGATTCATCAAGCACAGTGACACCTGTAAAGATAGGTTTGCAGAGTGTTGCTTTCGTTTTATAAAAGAGTATGGCCCCTAGGTTATCGTTAAAGATGTGAAGTTGTTTAAATGTCGGTTTAGAAATATTTCTCTGAATGATGTCACGCTCATGAACGGTGACGAGTTTTAGATTCGTGCGGTTGCGCTCATTTTCAAGAGTCTTGCCGTATACAGAGTTGTTTGCCAGCTTGAACAGATCCTTGTCAAAGTTGTTGGTTGCTTTGGCTCTGAACTGGGTGTTCTTTTCTATGTAGGATTTCATCCAGGCCTCTTCAGTGAATTTGAGTGCCCTATGTATGTGTGTGACTTTACAGCCTAAGGATATGAAATATTGTAGCAGCTTATAATGAATTTTGTAGCGAGTCTTGTTGTGTAGGTTTTGGGTGAGTTTAGTGGTGTGTTCATTTTCTGTAGACAGGCTCCAAGTGCCATCCATGTGTTCGATAATTTTCGGACAGTTAATATTCTCAGGGAATGGCGCAAAGTCAGAAAAATGATCATGGAGTTCATCGGGAATTGTAACGTCAACTTCATAGAAGGCGGGAGTAGAAAAGTCGGGTTCGAATTGTTGAGTCCACTTGAAATCTCTTATGGGTAAGTCTTGACTCATTGCCCATCCATAGAGATTGTTGGCGTCTAAATAAACGATATAATTTGACGGCTGATTTTTGTCATAAGATTCTAGATACGGATTGTTGGCTTTTGCATGTCTGTTCACGCAGATTGATATGCCGCCTCTTTTCGCTGTGTCTATAAAATTGTACATGTCAATGTCGGTTAGTAATTCGATATACCAGTCTGGGTTTTCATCCCATTTCATTTTAAGTAGCGATTCCCAGCTGGTGGCGGGCAAACTTACAAAATGCGCAGGATCAAGACCATATGCTGTGTACCAGGTGTTTCTGAAGGTTTGAAATACATCAGCCAAAAGAAAAACATCAGTGTAAAGATATATTAAGTGGTAATCAAAGAAGTTTTTGCAGTTAAAGTGTTTGTAGACTGCTTGCGCGTGCTCATATTTTTCGTCGGTGAGTTCAGTCATTTTTAAATGTGAGTAGAACTTCTCTTTTGGTGGAAGTTCGCCTTTAAAAACAGGATTTTCAGCGGTGGGCGACCCCGTCACATATTCATAAGGGTAGTAACCTTTCTTTCTGAGTAGTTTGAAAGACTCGGGATCTGAATCTTCTTTACCTAAGATTTTCGCCAGTTTTTTTGTATAGACGCATTGGTCATCTGTTAAATTTTTTGCGAGATCTTCTAGGGTTAATTGAAGAAATTGATAAGTATCCTTGATTTTTACAGCGCCACTTGTGGACGTTCCATTTTCTTTAATATTGAGGCATTTAAACTTTTCCTTGTTCTCTGCTATGCAGTCAAGGTTAATGCCCTCTATTTCACCTATTCTTTCAACAATTAGGTGCAGGTCGTAATTGCGCGCATTATGTATAAAAACATTTAAGTCGTGGACATTATTTTTTAACTTTAGGTTGCAGGTGTTGTGTGCGGCACCGCGGAAATGGCCGTCAAAGTGCGAGTGGTCTCTAACTTTTGGATTCTTTAGGTTGTCATCAAATGGCTTTTTGCATATGTAACACCGGGTTGCCGATTGGTAATTGAGTTCATCTTGAGTTGACATATTTATTGGCGCAGGAGTGACTGAGCTTAATGTTTTACGCAGCTCTAACATTCTGAATATAAATTTTTTAATGCAGTCTTCACCGAAGAAATGGTTATACTCTATAATACCGGTATTTCCAAGATAATCAATATTTCCAATGCAAACGTACGCTGCTGAATTTGGGATGTGTTTGTTATTAATGAATGAGCATTCAAAGTCGGCAAATACAATAAAGGGAAGTTTTTCCATCTTGTGGTAATTTTTAAACCGTAAATACTTCTGGTTGCCCATCGGTAGAGAGCAGTTAGTTGGATGGTCCTCACAGGTAAGCTCATGCTCGGCGAGCTTAGCTTCTCGATTTTCTTTATTCCCGCGATAATACTTAAGACACAGTCTGCAGATGGAAACGGCTTCGTTGTGGCTTGTCATTTGCTTGTGGAGTAGCCTGGAAAGATCTTTTATCCAAACATAATGGGCTAAAAATTGTAAGTTCCCAATTATTAGAAGATCGATATTGGTGCTGGCGGCTGGATTTTTCTTGCTACTCCTAACAATTTCAACTTTCTCTTTGCTTTCATTCCACTCGAAGACGGTGATTCTGATTTTGTTATCAAACACTTCTTCTAGTTTTGGGATTTGAGAGACTGATAAACCACCTTTCTCAAACAATATTCCTTTACTGAGACACTTGATAAAATATCGGTCAAAATATGTTTTATAATGTGAAGTTCTTTCAGGATGTGACCGATCTTTATCGTAAAATAATGCTGATAAAACCGCCCACAAAGCACAGCAGTTATCATAGTTCTTTACGTTGACACAAGCCTTTTTACTGGCGAGCTTTGTTGGTAACTCCAGGTAAGAGGAAGCTTTAAGAGGATAAAATTTATAAATCATGACTGAGACTTTTTGAATCCCAGTAACAACCCAACCAGAACCTCTTGATGTAAAGGCGTCAATCTTTTTAGTAATTTCTTGTAGAAAAGGGTCTGGTGAATCGGTTGGACTAAAGGGTGAAGCCTTAGTTGTCATGTAATAATCAAGATATTCGGTGGGCCTTGTAGGCATATAAAACTGTATTAAAAACGATAGTTGAAGCTTGAATGTTTTACGTGTTTTAAGCACGTGATCGATAACTGATTGAATGTCATCTCTAAAGCCATTTATGTTGTTGGTGTTGGGTTTTACAGGAATAGCATATTCGATATAGTGATCAGTAAAAGTTCTCTTTGCAAATGGAATATCTTCTTGGTTCATCTCCGATTCAATTTGGTTAACAATTCTTTCAAGTTCATCCTGTTCCTGCTTATTCTGTGGGTATTTAGACACATTTAGTCCTGTGAGAGTTTGGTACTTTTTAACTAGGGTGCGGCTTTTCTGTTGGTGCTCAGCTGCTGGGTTTTTTACTGGGATATACTGATCTGATGACTCCAGCTGTTTTATTACTTCCAATTGTTTCTCATAGCTGCCAAGATAGCCAGGATCCAAACCGAATTTTTCCCTAGTGAGTTCTTGAAGCCGTTTGCTTTTAGCTTGAAATGAAAGATTTTGAAGCCGCGGAAAATTTTCGGAAAAATATTTGTCCACAGAATTTTTTGCAAAATTTGCTTTTGGCATGTTTTTTTATAAAAAAATAAAAAAATATGTTTTAGGGTGATCACCCTTCGTGTTGCTTGAACTTCTCTGGATTAATAAATTTTGATTAATTTGAGTATTATTAATCAGATCCTGATTGTTGGCTTTTCACATCCGGAGTATTGTAAATCCCGCTTTGTGCAATGTCATAATGGCTTTAATAATGTCGGATTTTGAAATGCTTTCGGTTACCGAGGGATTAGGTTCCAAAGGGCATCCTTCACCCGCCTTAATTGTGACTCCCTTTTCTTGGGCAATTTTCTGCATCTCTAACTGGTGAGCTCTGTCATTGCCCGCTTTCACAGCCGTCGCAACCCCCCCGGCAACGCCACCGGCAGCACCAACTGCACCCGCAATGATTGGAATCAGTGCAGCGAGGGGCAGAATTCCACCTGTCTTTTCATCTGTAATGCTGCGGGGGTTGTGGGTGTGGTTATTGCAATCTTTACAATGGATTTGCTGCTGTAACGGATCGACTTTCACTTTCATACCCTTAATAGTTACAAAACCTGGTTGTTTGGAGTCGATGATTTTGCTAATTTTATTAACTGTTCTGGTTTCGATCATTTTTTTTGTACATTTTTATTTTTCAATTTATTTCTGTGTCACTTGGAATGACGAGAAGTTCTGCTCTGGCAAATGATCTTGTAGGGGATTTAGGATTAAAGGCTTGAGACAGAAAATAGTAGTCACCAGTTGCTGTTGTAAAGCGCCTGTCTATTTTATGTACATCTAAACTGAAATAGGGGTCAGTTGCTCGTCTCTTTGTGTCCTTTTCTAATTCTCCCGGCAGGTAAAGGAATCGAACAAACTCAGAATTTGTGAGAATTTCCGGAGAATAAACTCCTGGGAGCTTTGGATATTTTTTTTGTTGTGGATTGGGAGATTTAAGCTGAACTTTGTCTTGCTTAATTGCAATTGAAGGTTTTAGGCCTGTCATGCGAGAAACTTCATTGTTAAGCTGACTGATTACTACTGGGAGTTGGTCTTTCCATTTCGTGTAGTATTGTCCGCTCTTCAGTTTGAGCTCCTCTGCTGTCTGCTTAGTAAATAGTCGCTTGGCTAAAGTTAGATTAAATCTTTCTACGAAGGCTTGATCTCTGTGAAGCTCGGTTCTACCGTAACGAATTTTTGTATTATTTTTTTGCATTAGAGTTTTAACTCGACCCATGAATTCTTTACCCGGGTCTGTCATCAATGTTTGTGGGAAGGTTAAGGGTGAATTTTCGTATATGTCTTGCAGAGCGTCCGCTACAGCTTGAGACTGTTTTGTCTTCAGTGGCCTTGCTTCTTTATAACGCGAAGCTACATCAATGACAGTGAGAGCGTACTTATACCCAGAATCGTTTGGGAGAAACAGAAGATCAGCTTGGTGCGCCTCGTTAGGCTTATAGATGTTGAAGTGGGGTCTTGTAAATTTAACAGGTGGGAAATAGACTTGATAGACAGCCTGTTTAGACAGCCATTTTTCTACTATTTGTTTTGGTTCTTTACTGAGTTCTGTTAATTTGGAGACGGCATTATTTCCGATAAAATAACCGCCGTCCCGGTAATAAATTGCTTGTAATTTGTTCTCAGTCATTATTTTTTAATTTTATTTTAAATAAAAAAATAAATAAAAAAATGCCCGACATTCACGGAATAATTGAAAAGCTTCCGAAGCCAAGCAAAGGGTGGACAATCCCTGGATATAAGTATTGTGGACCTTTGAACCCTCTTGAAATTCAGTTAGATTCTAACAATGTGCCTAATCCGGGTCATGAGCCTGTAAATGAGCTTGATGAGGTATGTATGGAACATGATATTAAGTATCGCGACTTCCCAAATGAAAAACACCGATGGGATAAAGAAATGCTTAGAAGTCTAGACAGTATGGGGGCATCGAGTGGTTGGAGAGAGAGTATGGCGAGGAAATTAGTTAAAGGAGTTATAGCTGGAAAGACTAAGTTAGGGCTGGGGGTTGGCGGGTGCATGGGAAAAGAGAGATCGGTGGGTTTTGTATTGCACGCGCCGGACAGGGAATTGGGACGACTGCTCAAAGAGATTGGGATAGAGAAAGCGTTTTTAATCTATCCTTCTTTTTCTAAGCAGTAGAAGCAGCGTACACGAGAGAGACAGACAGCCCGTGCATATTTTTTTGTACACTCCTGCACAAGTCAGGAAATGAGCTGTATAGTTTTGGGCAGGATTGGGCAGGCGCAGGGAGGCAGTTCCTTGTAGCCATTGGATTCCCTTCAGAAAATTCTAGAATTTTCTAGCAGGGCGCATATATATGGAAGCTCGCCCGCCTCGCTCTCGCTCTCGCTCTCAAATATGGATATTTCAATTGACATAGCCGATTACATTGATAAAATCGCTAAGCGCGACCAAATTTAAGAAGCTGGTGAAGCTAGTTGGAGACATCGACATCATCAAGTGCCTCGCCAACTTCGCCCAAGGCCGCCTGGTCAACTACCTGAAGGGCGACAAGACTCTCGCTCAAGTAGCCAACATGCTGGGGATCGGCATGAAGTTCACGGAACGGCTGTCCAATTTCGGAAAGTTTGGTGAAAAACACAAAGGCCACCCATGATCCGGAGGCAACCTATCAGCCTTGCCCGCCACGAGAAGATCCGATGGAGGAAGACGACCTACTGGAGGATTATAATGATGACGAGCATGATAAGCGCAAAAAGTTTGACTAAGAATAACTTTAATAAGTTTTACTAAGAACATGTATAACATGTATAACATATGTATAACATATATTAAAATAAATCATTTAAATAAATATTGTCAGGATTCCTGAATTGTCAGGATTTTCCTGAATTGTCAGGATTTTCCTGAATTGTCAGGATTTTCCTGAATTGTCAGGATTTTCCTGAATTGTCAGGATTTTCCTGAATTGTCAGGATTTTCCTGAATTGTCAGGATTTTCCTGAATTGTCAGGATTTTCCTGAATTGTCAGGATTTTTTTATTTATTTTTTTCTACGGGTTATTTCATAAGGAATTTATATTCAAGAATTAGATATCATGTATTGTGAAATTATATTTTATAAGCTACAATAAGGCTTAGGTTTAATGTCTCCAGATAATAGCGTGAGGTCCATTGAACTCGCCAGGATAAACAAAATAATGGATTATGGATTATGATTTTTTGCATGTTACGAGGTTTTTGTGGCTGTCCCAGTTTTTTCCTCTGTCCCAGAGGACCCATTGGGGAAAAGATACGAATCTATGGGGACATATTAAATTTAGGCTAGTGAATGGGATCTGGTGACTTTTGGTCAAAAAGGGGAGGTACCCTATTTTTGCTGAAGTGCCTGGGGATATTTAATTTAGTGTTTGAGAAGGGTGTTTGAGCATGTTACGAGTTTTTATGACTGTCCCAGGTTTTTTTCCCTGTCCCAGATGACCCATTGGGGAAAAAGGTACGGATCTATAGGGACATTAAATTTAGGCTAGTGAATGGGATCTGGTGACTTTTGGTCAAAAAGGGGAGGTACCCTATTTTTGCTGAAGTGCCTGGGGATATTTAATTTAGTTATAGGCGCATATAGAAAAGGGCGATTCTTACTGTCCCAGAAGCCCCCTCTTGCCTTCTACTTCAGGAAGAGATTTGGTGACGGATAATACGCATGAAGGGGAATGGAATAATGGATTATCCACAAGAGACAGACAGGTGGAATAATGGATTATCCACAAGAGACAGACAGGTGGAATAATGGATTATCCACAAGAGACAGACAGGTGGAATAATGGACTATACACAAGAGACAGAGAGGTGGAATGATGGATTATCCACAAGAAACAGAGAGGTGGAATGATGGATTATCCACAAGAGAGAGAGGTGGAATGATGGATTATCCACAAGAGACAGACAGGTGGAATGATGGATTGTCCACAAGAGAGACAGGTGGAATGATGGATTATCCACAAGAGACAGAGAGGTGGAATGATGGATTATCCACAAGAGAGAGAGATGGAATGATGGATTATCCACAAGAGACAGACAGGTGGAATGATGGATTGTCCACAAGAGAGACAGGTGGAAAGATGGATTATCCACAAGAGACAGACAGGTGGAATGATGGATTATCCACAAGAGACACACAGGTGGAATGATGGATTATCCACAAGAGACAGAGATGTGGTATGATGGATTATCCGCAGGAAGGACAATTGGCTTAGCGAGACAAATAGACAGAGTGCGTTAGAGACCACAGTCTCCGCAGGGGCAGCATCAGTTAAGGAGACCGAAAGCTCAGTAGTAGGGTAAGAGACAGTAAGAGGTTTATTTTAACAAAAAGCACAGTTTAAATAGGTTGGTACAGTAATGTTTAAATATTCATTTCAAAAACTGTACCTGCTAAGGTGCCTGAAAAGGAATTGTCAAATTGTCAAATTGCGCATTGATTAGTAGTAATGGTGACAAAGATTTCGATTGCAAAAATTTGCTTAATGTCAAAAGAGAATTTTATTTAATAAGTAAAGGCAATTTGGCAAGAAAAACGCTTACGAACTCTTTCAGTTGTTAGTAAACTTGATAAATTACAGTTTATGCAACGTAATAATTATTCTTACTAAGTAAGAAGGTGGTTGATTTTAACTACTTCCAGAGTGGAACAACTTTCTGTGGATTTATTTTTCACTACTGATAGTAATAGTTAGGCACTATATGCCCTAAACTGTGAAAAAGTTGCTACTTATAGAAAAAATGCACATGAAGCCGTGTAGTCAGTGATACGATCGTCAAAATAATTATGCGATTGCGCTAAAGTTATTTATCGCTTATAAGCATAGGATTACGCTAATACAACGGAGAAGTACGTCAGAAATTCATGGAAAAGTTTTCATTTATTGTCTATTTAGTGTCTATTTTTAGTGAAAAAATGGAGGTAACAAAAGGTAAAAGTTGGTAATTTTTTTTGCTATGGCTGGCCTACTGCTTCTCATGCTTCAATGAGTCGATCTTTCCATGGACTCCTCAAGGACTCTTTAGATCTAAGATTAGCAGTAAAACTTACATTAGAACTTCAGTCTTTTCACTCAAGTAGTACTTGGTCGGGTGTTTTGTAAAGCCTAACTAGGGCATTTTAAGGACTAATCAAGGTTCGAAAAAAGTTTTTTTCAAGCAGGCGAACGATATATTAAGTAGCTAAAGTCGAGTCACTCTACTCACCGATAGTAGCGATAGCCGAGTTTTATGCAACTGTGATTGAGGTTCTCCGACGAGGTCGACTCCTGTGCCAGCACAGCGTTAGTCAGCCACAGCAGGCCTGGCACTGCCGCTAGCTGGCGGCTCTCCAGGATGTTGCCCCCTGTTGCTAAGCAACCAAGAGCCGGCGGCAGCAGCAGGCGGAGCGCCATCGAGGCCAGACTGCCAGACAACGGGGCGGCCGAATTCTTCTGCGATGGGGCATCGCGCTTGGTGCAGCTGCCCTGATAGTCGTACTCTTGAACGCTGTTGTCGTGGAGGTGAACCATTTCAGCCAAATTGAACACTTAGATTGATTTTCCTAAGCACAGTCAATCTTATTGGCTCAATGCTCATTTTTTTAGTGTCACTTCTTAAAGCTTAGAGTGGAGGGTTTTGTAAACTATCTAAAAGTGGAATCAAACTCTGCTAAGACTGTCGCAACCGGTTTTTCCACTCTTAAGCGTCTTCAGGCGACGACACCTAACTCGACTGTCTTCCACCTCTAGCTAGCTAAACAGAACTCCTACTTCTACTCAACGCTCTTGTATAGTGCAATTTCAGAGTCTTTCCTAAAAGTTTTAAGCGCTTTTTATTAAATCCCCTACGGGCTTTAAGCTATTCTATGACCCATAAAGTTTGCCAGAAATATTTCGCGCTTACCTCCCGTAGACGGACAGATTATAGATGAGGTGCCGCATCAGGGGCTTATCAACGTGTCCAAGAAAGTGCCCGATCACCTTGAGAATAGAAAAGTCACATGATGCTGAGTATATATAGTATAGTATAAATATATTGGGAGATATTAAAGGCTTGTTAAATCTGAAGTTTACTCACTTCGTGCTGCTCATTCGCTGACACAATGTAGCCACCATCCTCCAGCAGGTAGCAGATATTGTTGCTTAGCTGAAGGTTGCACAGTGACTTGAATGTGCCGTTGAAGATGCTGTCCGAGATCCAGCGCCAGGAAAGGGTCACTCCGGCAACTGGAGAGTTCGAGCGGGTACGAAAGATTAGAGTTCAAGTAAGAGGCGACCCCTGTATTATGTAATTTTGGTCATTGAGGACCACATGGATAATAATTTACAGTGGAGGTCAACATTGGCCTGGAGCCAAAGCCCAGCTTACCAGCCACCTTGAAGTTGTCGGGCGGCATGGTTACAGCCTGGAACATGGTGACCGGTGGCGGCTCGGCCGGCCGAACCTCCTGGTCACTGACAAACGGCAGAGATGTTGACGCAGTGGTTGAAGACCCAACGCTAAATGCCGAATAAATTTGACTTGACTGACTGGACGCTGGACGGACCACCTCTGAAAAATGGGTTTATGTTAAAAGCTAGTGGAATATTTAATTGAGCATAAAAAACTCTCGCGAACACTCAAATTGCTGCTTCCACTAAGAAGGGACTCACCACCATCCTTGAATGGCACAACAGATGCAAAAATGATGTCTGGTCGTTCAAACGCCCGCTGGTAATAGCCTTCGAACCAGCCTTCTCGCCAGCTTTGGTAGCGAGATGCCTCAGATGCTGGCAGGACGCCCATGATGCCGCTGAGCCCCGTGACAAATACTGAGCTGGCGGTTGAGCCGACGAAGGTCATGTCATCGAACAGGTCCTCGTAAAGCGCCATGTCCAGTGCTACGGCGCGAACCCAGTGCTCGCTGCAGTCGCTCCGGTTGTGCATGAACGTTTCCAGCAGGTTAGCCATGTCAGCTGGCGCGTGTCGAATGTGCTCGACAACCTCGGGTGCCTTTGGTGCCTTTTTGTTAGGCGGTGCGGGGGCCTTCGCATCACCTGGTTTCGGTGTTGTCCGCACACTTTCCGGCGTTGCTGCCGGCGGCCGAAACTCCTGTGGGCTGCGCCGCAATCGACGAGCTTGCGGCGGCACCGGCTGGGTTGGCGACGGCGGCGGCGAAGCCGGCGGCTGCGGCGGCCGGGGGATGAAGTATTCGCGGCAGTAGGGTGTCTTGGTGGACACGATGTACTCGTGGCGCCGGCTTGGGAACTGAGCCTGGCGAAGTGGACGGACGCCGCTCTGGTCTCTCACGTCAACAAAAGTGGTTAAAGTAGCTGCAGCTGTGGATAAGCCTGGTGGACGCTGCTGGCTGACGGAGACTTTTTTAGATAAGTTGAACTCGGCGTACCGGTTCCCTGACGGAGGCAGCACCACAGAAATACTGTGGGAGAAAAGACGAGTTCTGGACATCAATGCTCGCGACATAAAAGTTCAGTTTGACAATAAGTGCAAGAAGTGCAAACAGGTGCATGGATTGAAATTCCTGTCCATAGTTAGTTTGTTTTCATTCGATGATATTAGTGATACCAAAAATCTATGACAGCAACCAGAAAGTCCACGCCATCACCAAAGTGATCCTAGAATAAGCTAATAAATAACGAAACTCACGCAAAAGCAGTCCTGTTCAGATTAGTGAATGCATAGTTCCGCTCGGCCCAATAGGTGTGCACTGAATCTGAAATCTTGAGAAAGTTTGGTATTGTCTCTTCGTACAGGTGGAATGTTGCCTCGCTGCGGCCGGTTGTCTCGATGATTTTCTTTCGAACTCGGCGTTTTGGCTCGCTGTCGAATTCAACCTCGATTAGGTCGACGTTTGGAGAGTCTCTCAGCCAACCGTACTGTCAGAGAGGCGGGGCGATTGGTGCATTGTGATTATCGATGCGTCATTCAGTCTCAGCAGCACCTTGACTGCTCGATAAAAACTTGACAGCATGATCATTGAGATGTAGCGAACGCACCTGGGCCTTCAACTCCGGATGGAACACGATGTAGCCGTTTGAGTTAATGGCGAAGGCGTATCCATTCGGTCCAAACTTGTGATAGGGAACCATCGCGTTCATCTCCTTCACGGTCACGTCCGTGCCAATAAGGCCCAAGAAGGACTGGTTGCCCTGTGGATGCGAATTTGCATCGAAATTGTTGTCTTAAGTTATTTGCATCCTGAGCATGCTGAGCATAATTTGCACAAAAGCTTGTGATCTTACTAATCAGTAGCTAAAAGCGAATTCATTGTCATTAAAAACTATTTATGAGTTTTCAGAGTGTAAAAAATTAATTTGTCGAAATCTGGCAAACAATTCAACTCACCGCTGTGTTGTTATATAAAGGCATCGTTAAGCTTGTCATGAGGCCCAGGCCCTGCGAAGGATTTGATTAACTGACTTTTAAACTTGCGTGCGGACGGACTGGTGGCATCAAACGAGCGCTTATCAAATCATTTTCAACGAGGACTGTTAAATTTCGATAAAATATCTAACAGGATATGAACTGACAGTTTGACCTGCAACTCATCACTAACCAGTGAGTCCAAGTAAATGTTGTGCCACAGATAGTACTCCGCTTCATAGAGCGTCATGGGCCGGCTCAGCACTGTAGTGATGTGCTGCAAAATTGCAGTTATTAATTATTGAAAATATCACTCCGCTGTATGCCTTAATCGATAGCTGGTGAGTTTCAACCCTAGCTTGTTTATATCCGCGTGACGATCTACACCATTTTGTCAGGAAATATTTGGCAGGTTATTTTCATGTCACTCCCCTTCGCTCAACCCTGAGCAACCTCCCTACATCTGCATAGCCCTGCGCAAACTAAATGCAGCCCTCTCAGAAGCCCTTTAAAAGTTGTTGCCCCCGCTAGCCATTGAGTATTGCAGCATTTTTTTAGATAGAACCCAGCTATTGAATCTACATCGCAACATCGCATCCCAGCCTCTCAAATCCCGGATGCAGGAGGGAACATAGCATTCACAGCGCGCATCATCATTAGTGCAGGACTTAACTGGCTGAAGTTGTCAATACTGGATATTAAGATCTGTGCCCAAGGCAACTGGCTACCCACTTAAATTCTGAATTATAGTGGCAAGTGCTTTATCATTTCATGCGTTGATTGATCGTTAATAGGAAGCACTCAATGTCAGTTTAATACCTGAACTTGACTTGTCACGGCTCCCATAGCGGGTATCTCGGCAAAGTAACCTGGAAAAGGATTATAAATATGTTTTGAGACTATGCTGCTCAAGCTAACGAAGGAAGCATCCCCAAGGAGGAATAATGAACCGGATGATGAAGCCGTGAGAGAAACCCATCAGCACTCGCCGAGTCGATGACTAATTTCGAAAAGCAACCAAATAGAAGAAGAAAATTGCGACAAGAAAAAGTCTCCATTGGCTTGGCTTTGCTCACCGCGATTGCTGCAGGCAACTTCCAGCAGCGGCTCGATGGGATTTTGATGCTGACCAACCGAGTAGGTGAAGATGCGGATCTGAGCGGGCGACAGGAAAATAGAAAAATAATGAATTGCGCGTTGAGACGACTCCGGATTCGGAATTACGCACTGAGCAAAGCTGGGTGGCCAAGCGCTCTTCCGTAATTCCCCGCGGGATTTGGGCTGGTGGATCAGTCCAGGGCTCTCGGAGCCGCTATTATCTCACTCTCAGCAGCAAACAAACATTGCACTGCTTTCGACAACTTTTTTTCGATTCAGTCAGGAGGAAAAAAGCCGCATCTTTTGCAGCTTGTGAGTCTTTTCGTTGGGATTGAAATTCTGCTTCTTAAGGAATTTTAGGCCCTTTCTGCTGGCACGGACAGCATGGCTTACTCGTACTTAAGGTCAGGTCAATGCGGGACTCTTAATTAAATGAAGATCTTGTCCGTTTACTCTGAATTACTCAAGTTCGAAAAGTTATTGTTGCAATTATGACATAGAAACGGTTTAGCTAAAGTGCACTGACCTTGTCCAGAATGGAGCTCCGATTTCTCCAAGCCCTGATCAGCTGCCTGGTCTCGTCCATTTTGTCGCTGACGTCGCCGTCAGTGAATATCATGATCATGCTGTTGCACATGGCTCCGTGATTGTTGACTGGAGCTTGATAAAACTGAACAGATGATAAGAAAGGCGGATTCATCATGTGAAACCGACACTAAGACCTAATCTCAATTTTCTAATTAAAAGGACCCTCACCTCATCAAACAGGCTGTAGGCGAAGTCAATGGCTTCGTAAAAATTCACGATTCCATAGGCGCTGAGATCGCTGATCTGAGCAAATAGGCGCTGAAATTAAAGCGGGTTAAAGTCAAACGGTCAGCAAGTGTCTGCTTGGTTGATTACTTTAGAAATAGTATTTAAGCTAACAACTCACATCCTTGTTACGCTTCGTAGCTTGAACGAAAGTTTTAAAACAGGTGCCGTTTGACTTCGACTCATCCGTCGGCACGTCGTCTCGAAGAAGGTGCGGCTTCGCCGTGTGGTCGGTGGTCACCTGCCTGCCCGGATACTGCTCAGAGAGTGCCAGGGGGAATGAAACCAGGATGTATGCCAACTGTTCATTCGTTTCATTTTTATAGGGAGCCCAGAGTTGCTTAATTATGATTGTTTCTAGTGCAATGGTGTACTTTAAAATTTAAGAAATCGCTTAAAGTACAGTATTTGCAAGGCTTGAAGTTTTTGAAAAAAGTAGACTATTTGAATCTGCAAGCAGAACCTAAAAAATCGAGTACTTCTAGTCAAGAGGGAGTAAAAGATGTTTACAATGATCTGCTTCGAAAGGCAGTAACATGACATTTCCACTCTAATTAGGACTGTCAGATTGCAATTATCTCACATCAGTCTCACTGGCTAGATTATAAATGACAGAGCGAGGTTGCGTTGCGTATTTGGAGTTTGTTTCGAATTGGATGCTCTCCTAGTGGTTGATCAAATTTTGATGCACTTTAAGCATGCAAAGGGCTTAATTCTCTTAATCCCAAGAAGAACATGCAGCAATAAGATTTCTTTTCAAGCACGGATCTAGCTAGAAAAAATGAGGCGAAGACCAGAGAAAGCTGATAATGAGCCAACTGACCACGACTGCATTCGTGACAGCAACTGGAAACTAGAAACTGATTTTTAAACCTGACGTATTTGACCGACCAGTCAAACTAGATCGGACAAGCTCGTCCCGCATCACTCGTGACAAGTTTGACAAGCCAGCATCCTCCGCTACATTGCGTTCAAGAAATTTCCCATTTTTTGGTCGGGAAGTCAAGCCATCTGCTCAAACCTCAAACCGAGTAACTAGGCATCTATCCAGCTACATTTGAACAGCTGCGTGGGTTCCCTGCTCCTTCTCCAATAGCCAAATTACCCGGGGGTCAGCCAGACAGCTCACCTGGGCCACGGCCACGAAGTCATTCTCGCCCAGTGTGTCAATCAGGCTGGCGACAGCCAGTTTTGTCAAGCCGAGGGCTTGGCCGTGCATTGAACCACTCCTGGAGTAGAAGATGGAAGAAAAATATGCAAAATAATTCAGTTATCCCTCTCTCAAAAATATGTACAAAAGTCACTTTAGACAGGCAACTCACGTGTCCACCATAAAAAGCACATCTCTCGGACTGGCCGAGCCCTGCGTGTACCTGGCGCATTTTTTTGGGATGCAATTTTTTTTGCTTATGTTTCTGGCAGGTAAATCTACCATAGGAAGTCTGTCAGCAGGCAATTATAGCTGCTAAAAGACAGTGCCTTACCAAGGCCTGCGTCTGACATCGTAACGATCGATTTTGCCTTTCGGTTGGCGCCACTTCATACCTGCGCAGGGATGCAGATAAGTAATTCATTCTTTTATGCTTTGCAATCGCTCTTTTCCTCAGAACATGGCACGCATCAACTAACCTGGAAACATTCTGAAGATGCCGTTCTGCGAACCATAGAACTGCCAGAGCAGCTCCGGATCTTTTCTCTTGTTTGAGGTGAACACTTTGTCTAATTGGTTGGACCAGTAGATGTCATTTAGAACTTTCACGTCTGTGGGAAATTTAGTTAATCTGTCTTTAGTTGATTAATTTACAATAATCAATCAACTAAAGATAAAATGATTGATAAAACGGCTGCCCCACCCACAGTGGCGCTATGCACACAGCAATGTACACGCATGACAGCCAGCCTTCAATTGTGAAGCAGTTTCGTGTAAGCATGCGCTCACACATTATTGCACTGGGCATTGTGCTCTCTCTTTTAGCGTTATCAGATACTTAAGCCACAACAACAGGCTCAAGAAACACGAAAGGAAGATAATAATAAACGTCTTGTGAATAAATTTTTTTGGGTCGACTGCGTATAACACAAACAACAATAATGTTCAAGCTCTCAAAAAGGTGACGTTGTCCATCGCTCACCTCCTTTGTAAGTTTCCACAGGAATGTGCACCGAAGATTGGTTTTTCACCACCTTCTGTAGAAACATCCGGTCGTACTGCATCCTCGGATCGGACTCGTCAACCAGTTTCGCATCGATGTAAGACACTTGGCTCTCCTCTATGGCCGGATTGTGCGTGTAGGACCCTGCGGCGCTCTCAGCAAAGGTGACGAGATTCTGCGGGCGCGCGTTAGCAACTAAATGACAAAATGAAAAAGTGACATCAAGTAACATTCGGCCTAGGCGGCTTGTGACTCGTTAGAAAAAACTAGGTATTTGCTTGTCGCATGCATGCGATGAAACAAATAAGAGGTCGACGCTTTTTTAAGCAACGAGCTAGCACGCATACGAACCAAATCTCCCAATTCTCTGCTGCTATTTCTGAAGGATGCTGGCCCTAGGACAGAATAGAGCGAGAGTAATGGAGTCTTCTGCCACTATTCCCAGTTCTCGTGGAGTCGCTAGTCCAAGAGATGGCTGGAGCGTCGAACTCAAGTTATCTTTGTTGACGATCCAAGCGTCCAACCCAATCCATTCAGTTTGGCAGAGTCAGATAGGGGGGATAGGATGGGAATCTAATAGGGAAGCCAGACGTGGATTAACATTCCCCGCAGAAACAGCGGCATTCTTCCGTTAAGAAATGCCTCAACACAATTCCTCTCTAATGCATAGGACTTGACCTATTCTGCATGTACTGATGCTGAAGGGAAGGTCACAGTTTCTCATCATGCAACTTGTAGTGCCTTTATTAATGCATCATTTTAACAAAACATTTGTAATATTCCGATAAAACAAAACTCAGTAATGTATCGATTTTTTCCGAGATGCGAAACAAACTGTTTTGCAGAATTATGAATTCGTAAAGTGCCAGTTTTCCATTTTTAGCCTCTTGGAAAAAACTAAAGAGCCTTGCCGTTACAGTTTTCTCTTTTTCCTATTCTTTCTTTCAGCCACCTTTCACAATCTGCCTCCCCTTTTGCTCTCAACCGCTAATGAAACAATTTGAAGCGCGGAATGCGAGACACCCACAACCTTAAGCCTCGGCGCGGGAGCTCTCGACAAGATGGATGTAATTGGACAAAAATGTATTGCCTTTCAATAGCAGAACAGGCAGGTGACAATATTGGCTGGCATTGCAGCTGTTATAATCCGGCTTGCCAGCAGCTACATCGCCTGCCCGACTCATTCAATTTTTCTCTTTCGTTGCGCGCCTGATTGACAGGCCGTGCAGCAGTTGGTTGCGGGGAGCGGGGCCAGCAGGCGAGCTCATGCAGCTTCAGCTCCCCAACCCAGGGGGGAGTTTGACTTGCTGAACTAACCTGTAGGCAGCATTTTTGTCTTCCTAGCTTAATCTATCATAACTCAGTTCATAACAAGCGCAACATTTGACCCCAGGTGCCCATTGTGCTGGCAGGGAATCCCCCAGAACGGGCAAAAGCATAATTTCAACTTCGTTATTGTAGGCAGCATTCATACTTGGACAGTTTTGCACTCACTAATTCAAAAAAGACTCCGGTTCTCGTTTTATACACATGTTAGGGTAAGCTTGTTTTGACAGTGACTTGTCCTCAGAAGACCGGAGAGCTATAATTGATAGAAGGAAATTGCATTTTTCTTAGAATAAAATCTACTTAATGACACCAAGCTTAGTGGGATCTCAGTGAAAGGGAATTAATTTTGCCTCAAGAGTCGCTACTCCAGCCGCAGGGGAGCGCATTCCGACTCTGTGCTTCTCTTTCGCTTGTCTGACTGAATTGGTTCTGACTAAGCAGTCGCAGTTTGTTGCTGATTAATTATTAATTTGCTAGCTTTGGACAGTGAGGGCATGCTACAGGCTGAGCGAGAGACAGACCGAGGCAGGATGAGAGAAAGCCCTGCCTGTCTTCCAATTGGAGAACTTCCTGACTGCAGGGGGAATGCAGACACAGACGGTACGGTTTTGAATGATTTTACAACTATTTTTGAACGGATAGTCACACGGGTTACAGGTTGAGGCCTTGGACCTCGGATTCTGGGATGGGAGTTGGCTGTTAAATTAAACGGGGAGTCGCTATAGTTTTAATTCAATAGATTCTGCAGCCCCGGGTTGTAAGCTCCCTGTCTGCGTGAAGCCAGTTCCCCGGAGATTAGTTGGGCGATGGAGGGTCGATGAAGGCACGGATATAAGTTATTAATTGGGCGCGGGTGTGCGGCATTTTGCCTGAGCAGGCCCAGGCGGCGATCAGTGGCTCCGCGATCATCAGCCACTGCCGTGTGGAGCACTTTGATAAAATATTCAGAAGAGCGATTCCGCCTCCTGAGCCCAGCTCAATCTGTCTGCACTGCCTCGGGCTCTCCCTGGCTTTGCTAGCCAATTTAAGTTTCTATGGCGATGTCGCTTTGAAGCTCGAGTGTTGTTGCTTTTGTAAGGCTGGGCAACAAAATTTTTGGCTTCATTTTACTTTATACCATATCGAAAATGAAATTAAGTAATTCCGATTGGTTCCGACCGTATTCGTGGACTGTATCACTTTAATCATGCATTTATTATTCATAAGTGTGACTGTAGTAATTATAAAAAATTATTGAATATACTAATAGTACGATTTCCAAGCCTGCTCACACGGGTGAAATTCGAAGCAGATTAGAATTTTTCAAATAAGAAACATGATGTTCTGATCCTAGCGCCGAGTTTTGTTCCCATACTAACATCGATTGACTCGACAGAAGCTGCTCAGAGACAACTAGGTGACGTGTCATCTCAGTACTTTAATTAAGGCCCATGGTTGATAACATTAGCGAGTGACGTGTCATCTAGACTAGATGACGTGTCATCTCAGTACTTTAATTAAGGCCCATGGTTGATAACATTAGCGAGTGACACAATCAACAGAACAGGCACGAGAACAACAGAACCGTCCAGATTAGAAGGTTCGTGTACGCTACGCATGATACACAGCTGGGAAGGAGAGAAAAAACGAAAGACATGATAGATACGTGCGTAGAAACAGTACAGAGCAGGCGCTAAGATCAGGCAGACACTAGAACCACACTGAACAGACAGACCAAAACACTAGAACCACACTGAGCAGACAGACCAACACACTAGAACCACACTGAGCAGACAGACCAACACACTAGAACCACACTGAGCACAAAGACCAACACACTAGAACCACACTGAGCACAAAGACCAACACACTAGAACCACACTGAGCAGACAGACCAACACACTATAAACACACTGAGCAGAAAGACGCACCTAGGAGGAAATCTACCAGATTTATAGTATTAAAAACAGGGATAAAATAGAATATAAAATCCTTTACAGCATCATCAATTTGACAGAACTAAAAAATAAACGCACATAAAAATTCAAATGTTCCGTTTTTACCTTGATCGCTCGCATTTTTCTGCTCACCACCTCGGTGAGTTTTTCGGCCAGGTTTTTCACTTCATCAGCTGCTGACGTACTGCTGATCCAGAAAAAGTTCTCCCGGTAAGCCCTTTCGTACTCCTGCATGAAGTTGGGCGAAGAAGCAGAGAATAAGCATTGGCAAAGTGGGTTGCGGCTGACTGCGGAACAAAGAATGCCATACAAGCTTGATACAATCTGTTCACTCACTTCCGGCAACACTCTGCCATGCCTCAGCTAAACTCCCAAATCCCCTGGCAAGGTCAGATGAAGAGCCAGGAAAAAAAATAATAACACGAGACTGGTGCAAAAAAGATTGCAACTGTCCATAGAAGTCGTACAAAGAAAAACTGGGAAGTAAAAGATCAAGAGACTGGACTAAATATATCGCGAAGAAACTTGGACCTAAATTTAGTCACGTCCCTGTGAACTCGCAATCTGGGGGAGCAGGTGTTAAAAAAAGCCATAGCGCCGAAGTTCCTTTTCCTGTACCGGTGAGCCCTCCTTGATTTCATTCTTACCAGCCTTCTTATTCGTGCGGGCGCAAGTTTTCCCGCTAATTAGCTCCATCATGTATGGATGTTCCCTATATAAGTAGGAGTCCGATGCAGGCATTTCTAATGCATGTTATTAACCAACTAAGGGAAACACCTGCTTAAAATGAAGGCCTTTCGGGCGCAGGGTTGCCAGCTTTTTTAACACAGAAAAAGTCAACTATTTTCACACACATCTAGCTGGCGCTATTGTATTGGATGGAGAAGTGTGAGTCAGAGCAGAGGGCAGAAGGAGCAATAAGGACACAGAGAAGATTGGGAAGAAATACGATTGAGGAGCCGTTATCTCAGTGCATGGCGCACCTTTTTTGATAGCAAGAAAGAACTGTCATGCCAAAATTGACGAGACAATTATTGTTTCACTTTCAAGAAGGTGCGGTTTAGTAGAGCGGCTTGGCCCCTGCCAATTGCCCCTGTCTAGTAACGAAACCTCAAAAGTCTGCGTTCGATGAGCGATTTATGCGAGGGAGAACTGCGACAGAACGGTTTGAGAACTGAGACTGGGGGTTGGCGAATCGATCGATTCTGGCGACCACTTCAGCCCGACATGCCACCTTTGCTAGAATGAAGCCCTGCCGCGTGTTTGCCGGCTCTCATTGAGTAGTCGTCATATCCGCGCACAGTTCTGCCTTCAGAGCCGGCCATTAGCTGCCAAATGGGTTTCCCTGTCTAGGCTGGCCATCATCGAGAATCGATGCGAGAGTCACCGCTCCCAGTGATTACTTACAGAAGTGTCGAATTCGTTTCTCAGTCCGATTTTTGTGTCAAGAGGGGAGAAAGTATAGGGTGGGGGGACGTAGCCAGCCTGAACCTAGGGAGCCATCTCAGACTTACCTGCTGCACGCGTAGCCAATGACTCTGCCTGATGAAAGTCTGTCGCAGCAGCTCGGCACCTGTAGCCGCTTGCTGTCGGAGCCTGTAAGGAGGGTGAAACATGGAATTGGCGTGGCTGCATTTTACTTGCAAATTAGTGTGTAGGACTAGTTTTACTAGCATCTAAATTCCTAAATCCCAACTGATTTTTATTAGGTCGTGGTCTTCTAGGCTTGACATTTTCCACAGGATTACCGGTTTAGCCGTCTAAATATGCAGATAAGCTTCCATTTGAATCTATCCTTTCGTTAAAATGTTGGATTCTAAAAACTGCCAAATGGGGAGTCTTTTAGGGTGCAGAAAGCGCTCCAGGATCAAAGAGCATCCTCTAATTCCTTACTTTTCTATTCAAAATCTTGCTGGTCTTAGCATTTGAAAAATCTATCCTTTAGCAAGGCCCGTTAGCAAGTCATTTTGTATAATAAGTCCCAGTGCCTCATTGTATTGGCTTTTTTGTGCTATCTTAGTGCTTTAGTCTTGGCTTCAGTGTCCTAAGGGTCCTCGTGGTTTAGTTTTGAAGCGTCTCAGAGTTGCGGTGTCTGACTGTCACCGCATGAATGCAAGCTCATGCCAGGTCGTCTCATAATAGACACCGTGCCCCTTCTATGCTTATATTTCTCCCCTCTTAGGAATGCTGCCAGACACGTAAGAGGCTGGCAACCTTAGCGCCAGAGAGAGACAGAGGAAAGGAGCGAAAGTGAGAACCAAGAGTGGAGAGCAAGGCCTACTCAAGTGCAAACATCTCCCCCCTACGGCCCAGTTGAGTCCCGCCCCCTCCACCGGCGCAAGCAGCCCGCCAGCAGTTCCCTGGGCGCATAGGCGTACACAAGCTCTCCCTTTATCAAGGGCCAGTGTTTGCCCCGATAAAACAGCCGATACGGGGGGGGGGCCTTGCACTGCCACTGCGAAGGTGCAAAGGAGGCCGAATCTTATGGTGGCGCGCGTGACGACGAAGGATGGATGCATATCAATTTGATAGCTGGGGGCGACTCTGGAAGCTAGGATTCCTGTCGATGAAGAGTCTAAGAATCTCAAATTCAACAGTTTGCTTCAACGGTTTTGGCGGACTTTTCAAATGGAGAGATCTGTGGACTCAGGATCAAGTAACGCGTTTCCTTTTCGTTTGTTTATCTGTAAAGCATGTCATTGTCTTGAAAATTTGTTCCATGGTGAAGTTTAGGATTTGGTAGGCTGTGGATGGGAAGCTGGATGATTTGGGAGTTTCAGATTGATAAGATACGCTTGTAGATCAAAATTGTAAATTTTATTGACTCAGACAAAGTGCTTTCAAGCTGACGAGGCAATTGCCAATACGAATTGAATGTCCTTCGGTACCAGCGATTCCAAATTCTGGTGGGATATGAAGGCAAGAGAGGAGTGATTGCAAAGAGGCAGTCTTCGCCCAGAAACCAAATGTGGCGGCCCTGCACAGGTCATTAATAATAAAATGGCGTGCCGGGCACCTCTCTTCTATTTTTTTCTTTCGTCTTTTCTTATTCTTTTGCTTAGTTCTTTCCGCGCGAAACGAAGCCGATCGACAGGCAATCGAGGAGGAAACAGGAGAGGAGTTGACTTACTAGTTCGACGGCCCCGAAGATGAGAAAGAGAGAGAGAGGGGGAAACGGACCGGGGAGGCGGCCTCTTCCTGGAACATGCCGGACCGAGATATTGAAGCTCTATTTCAGAATTTCAGCTTAGCGGTTCCTCTCCTTCCAGACTAGTTGGTGATGCTTTTTTATACTAGTGAGAAAGGAAAATTGCACGAAATACATTTGGCAATAAATCGTGTACTTTAATATTTATAAACTTCCTAAGTTCACTCGTCGAAACAATAGATCAGGGTCGCGATAGTGTACACAGGACGCGGACCAATGGGACACTTTAGTGTACAAGATAGCAAATAATCGCTAGAAAATGCATTTCGTACGCTTACACTGGGTTTAGAGAGAAGATTTTCGTACATCAATTCGTCGCTGTTAAGTACATTGGACAGGGGGTTGAGATGAAACAAAAATCGTTTCTAAGTGTACACAAGAGGTAGAAAAATTATCAATAGAAATCAATTTGCCTCCTTAGTGTACGCTTGGATAGAGATGATTGCTGACCATTCGTCTCTTTAGCGTACATTGGGAGTAAGGCAGATAATTGCAGGGTACGAGTATAAACTCTTCGCTGAAGTGTACACTGGTTGCGGGCATATTATACTTGGACATCGACTAGCCTCTTTTGAGTACATTGGGGGTAAGACAGATAAATAGCGATAACTAGAGATGCTTTTTGTCTCTTTGCCAGCCTAGCGACAGACATGCCAGAAAACGGCAGCACTTTTGGCTTTAAAAAACTGCACTTAAATAGAAAATGCTGCATCATTAGCATAGCTAGTTATATTTGCGATGCCATTAAATATTTCATGAGCAAAGCACCAAGGTAGCAAACCTTATTAGTCAGGGGCTAGATAGATGGAACCCGAAGAAACTTAAATATTCAATTTGACGAGCAAAAATCAACTATAGAGCGATGCGCAAAGATGAAACAAACTGAGGCATTGTTTCTCTCTCTCCCTCTCTCCCACTTCTATCTCTCTGTTCTCTGTCTTCAGCATTTACTGCGCTATCGGGATTAAAGAGTATGCGGCGCATTAGTCTGGCCCGCATTTTTAAGGATGTTAGCTGGCATCGTCTCTAAAATTTTCAGCTCTAGAGACTCAAAAAGGGCTGTCTGTTGATTTCATCAAGTGTCTAACGGATTAGATACTTAGATAGATGGATTAGATAGAAGGTTAGATATATAAATTAGATAAATTCATACAATCATAC
>CATNEM010000309.1:0-275000 GCA_950096795.1 Macrostomum cliftonense | reverse complement strand
ATGGGCCTGCGGATCTGGCGAGCTTCGCTTAATCAGCAATTCAGCGGCTCCAGTGATTGAGCGCCAGGCTTTTTAACAAACATCTGCGCCTGTCACAGAGCACAGGCTACTTGCAGCTTACAGATTAAACTCCATTCTCTGTTCGGGCTTCAGTCGACTAATATAGTTGCTTTCACTTACTCGAAAACATCTTTTTGTTTATACGGCTACTGTTAGTAGGCAGTTCGATAAGCTGTGTTTGCCAGTCTATGTTTATTTGTCTTTGGATCTGCCTGATACCTGTCTGCCTGTTTATGTGTCTTCGTATCTGTCTGTCTGTTTGTCTGCCCGACTGTCTGTCTGTCTGTCTGTCTGTCTGTCTGTCTGTCTGTCTGTCTGTCTGTCTGTCTGTCTGTGTTTCTGTCTGTCTGTCTGTCTGTCTGTCTGTGTCTGTGTGTGTGTCTGTCTGTCTGTCTGTCTGTCTGTTTGTCTGCCCGTCTGTCTGTCTGTCTGTCTGTCTGTCTGTCTGTCTGTCTGTCTGTCTGTCTGTCTGTCTGTCTGTCTGTCTGTCTGTCTGTCTGTCTGTCTGTCTGTCTGTTTTCTGTCTGTCTGTGTGTCTTTCTGTCTGTGTGTCTGTCTGTCTGTCTGTCTGTCTGTCTGTGTTTCTGTCAGTATGTGTGTCTGTCTGTCTGTCTGTCTGTCTGTGTGTCTGTCTGTCTGTCTTTCTGTCTGTCTGTCTGTCTGTCTGTCTGTCTGTGTGTGTGTCTGTCTGTCTGTCTGCCTATCTATCTTTCTGTCTGTCTTTCTGTCTGTCTGTCTGTCTGCCTGTCTGTCTTTCTGTCTGTCTGTCTGTGTGCCTGTCTGTCTGTCTGTCTGTCTGTCTGTCTGTCTGTCTGGCTGTCTGTTAATTTACCAGTCACATGATTGCATTTATGAATTAGCAAAATGTGTGGAAAAATTTGTAGCCTGAGTGGATAAATCAACGGATTTTATATATTAACGGGTAGAGGATTCAAATTAAGTGATAGGTATATGTTAATTGACAATCGATGCTCATGTAAATAAAATTGAAGAATCGTCTAGTGTGTATATAATGCGTAGATCACATTCTAAAAAAACGGTCTGTCTGTGTGCCTGTCTGTCTGTCTGCCATTCTTTCCTTGTGTAAAAAAAGAGTCAAAGAATTTTCAGGCTCTTTCACCGTAGAGATTCTCTTTGAATTTAATTTTTGAGGACAAAAATTAAAGAATAACACGTTGAGGCGTGATAAAAGGAATGCAATCGGTGCCTACACACCAGATGCCAGTTACAGAGTCTTTATAACCAGAAGGCGTTTGACCCTCACCCGAACCCCGTCCGTCGAACCTCTTTAAGTAGCTCAGTGTGGATGTCCAGCTTAAAGAGGATTTACATTGGGAGCGCCATTGAGGCTTTGCATCCGAATCTTCTTCCTGCTTCGATCTCCCTCTCTCTCTGTGCCCCTCTTTCTACCTAACCGAAAGCCAAACTTCCTAAAGCCTGACCTAAATAAACATCAGCGACAGAAGAAACGAAACGCCTGTTTCATCGGTTTCGCTTTTAACCCAATCTTTCCCTACATCGACAACACTGGAGGCTGTGTAGCTGTTGGTTGGCCTTTAAAGAAAACTTGGTTGGATGAAGCGGTTGCGAAATTGGATTTGCAGGGCAAACCGATGCAAAAAAAGATGTCGAAATGGATATCACAAAGTCGGGATCGGGCATTCCTCAGCAAGTCATGCAAAACCTGAGATTTCAAGCACAGTTTGCGAGATTCTTTCACCCCGATTTTGTTTTCGTTGAGCCGTTGGGCTTTGATGAAAAAGATTTCAGTGGCCAAAGCAAAGCTGGAATAAAAATAAGCAAATTTTTCATGAATTTTATCATCAGAATTTGCTTCAGCCTTCTATGTTCAATACACGATTTCGATGAATTTATTTTATCTCAAAACCTCAAAAACATTCTCAATACGATGATAAGTTTTCCAAGGCTTCTACAACTGTAAGCAACGACATTAATATCTCAGCATGCGAGTTACAAGCACATTATGTATTCTTCTAGACTTTTACACATAGAAAGGAATCAGTGACCAACGGATAGCATATCGTAGATTAATTCACTGTCAGATAAATAGTTTATATTGCTGATTACATTAAGCGACAATTGAATTCGTCACGTCACTTTTACAAAAGAATTCTGCGATTTCTTTACTTTTTCGAATAGTTGTTTTTCAAATGAAGAAAAAACAGTTGATGCACAGTTGATAGGAAATCGATAAAAACAAGCATTAAGCCGATACTGAATTGATCAATGCTAAAACAATTAATGCTAATAAGCACATGTGTCTGACTGTTTTTTTTGGGGTACAGCTGCTGCACGCGGGAGCATCTTGCATTTTGATGTGTACGACAAAATGAAAAAAAACAATTTCAATAAATAAGCGTACGTTAAGCGAGTCAATCATAGATTATTTTTTAAGTTCGTGCGAAAATTTACCAATAATTTTTTGCACAAACACCACTAGAAAAAATTCCAAACGTTATTCTTCTGTGGTTCCTCCTTAGACTCGGATGAAAGTGGACAAAATTTCTCTTCGCTTTAAAATAACTTTGAGTTAACCTGACAACAAAATTACTAAAAGCCTTAGATGTCAAGCGCTAAATGTCACAAAAAGGAAAATAGAGTGGGTAGGCGACAGGCCAATAAAGAAGAAAAACACGACAAACCCGGGTCTGTCCAGCTGCAATATCGCCTAATGGTCCCTCTGCTGCTCCAGCCACCGGTGCACCACGTCCAGATTGGTCTTCATCCAGTGAATATTGATCCTGACGCTCTCCAACGACTGGTCCATGGCGCGCTCCGCCGAGCCCAGCTTGTTCCGGTTCCGGAGCTTGAATTCCTCCATCTCAGCCAGCCTGATGGGTGAGTTGAACTCGCCGAGCAGCGAGACAAAGTAGGCGGTGGCGAACGCGCTGGGCACCCGCTCAATAATCAGATCCCAGTTGTCGCGCATGTAATCCCACACAATCTGTAGGCCGTTGGCATTGTTCGAAACAACGCTAAACACCGAAGCCGTGTCCTGCCTTCGAATCTTGCCCTTGTCCAAGGCGTAGTCTAGGTAGCGGTTCAGCAGCCAGGTCTGCGGAGCGCACGCCAGAGCGCGCAGAATGTCGTTATGGAGACCTGGATGCGCCACTGTCTGGCTGCGGCGATACAGCGCGTCCCAGTGCTCCTCCGATCCGGCGGAAGCGACGCCTTCGCACAGCACGGCCCGGCGCACGTCCGGCGGCAAATGGCCGTCGTAGCTTTGGTTTGCGAACTGTTCGAACAGGCGCAGAGCGTCGCGTCGGCAGGCCGGCACGCCGTACTGGCAGGCGAAGGTGGCGATGAGAGCTCGCCGAAGCCGGCGCAGATGAGAATCTCTTGGCGAAGCTTCGATTCTCAGATCGGCGTAGGCCGGGGCCAGCAGGCGGCGCATGTGGGCGCTGAACGGGCCGTAGACGGCGGAGCTGCGGTGCAGCATAGAGTGCAGCAAGGATAATTTCGACATGGCGGCACTGCCAGGGCACGTAGTGCGACTCGTTTCGTAGGTAGCGAGTCATGTTCAGCGGTATGCTGTAGTCAATCAGGCCTGCGGCAGCTAGGCTGAAGCTGTCATCGAGCAGTCTGGCTCGGTCCTGCGGCGTGAACACTGAGTGGTTAGTCGTCATCTGTTTGATGATGGCGTGCCAGTTTTCGCGGTCGTAGTTCACCCTGTAGAAGCCGGCAGAGCGGTAATTCAGCAGGTACCATGCACCTGGAGCCAGGGAGTCAGCTGAAAAAGCCTGGGACTTAAGTCGCATCCACTGTACAAGGCTGGAGACATCCTCGAGGCTTGCTGCAGTAGAGGCATTTGCTTGTGTCACCATAGTTACTGGCACAATCCAGGTGTAGTTGTATTCGGATTTGAATCTGGAAAAGTAAATGTAAAAAATCTACGCTTTAAAAGGTGCATCATTTTTATTTTTAGCGTATAATGAAACTTGAGGTGATAAAATTTCTTCTATAAATTTTGCAATCTGAATTTATATTTGATTACTCCGCCTCCAATTACAAACCACAGCTATTTTCTGGTAAATTTTGGCGTTGTCAATCAAAAGTCAACCATTTAGGCCATTACGTTGTTAACGCTTGCACAATGAACATATTATAAACAAATCCATTGGTTTGTTGATATAGTGCAAATCTAGAATTATTTAGCGCTTTTAAGATGCGCTTGATTTACAATGCTAGTTCGACGTGCCCTACCTGGGATCGGGTCTCTGGCTGGGATCGCTGAGGAAATGACTTTGCTGAAGACGAATGCTTCCAGCCTCGCGGATGCAGGTCAGCACTGGATGGCCCATCTGCTTAATCCAGCGATCCATTATCTCTGCCACGTCCAGCCCCATTTTCCCGTTCGCTCGGGCCTCCCTGGTGAGGCTGTCGTATAGGGATGTGTGGAAAGTGCTCGCATAGCTGTTCTGTCTCAGGTAGGCTCCGATAGCGCGGCGGAATACCCGATCGCCAACGAAAGAGTACAGCATGCGCAGTACCGCCGCACCCTTTCTGTAGGTGATTGCGTCGAAGATCTCGCTAATCTGACTCGGGTTCTGAACTTCCATATAGATTGGATGGCTGGAACCCTTGGAGTCGGCATAAAAAGCAGACATCTGCGACTCTACAACGAACTGAGCGTCAATGTCCCAATCTGGATGAAGCTGTCTTACACCCAAAATTTGTGTAAACGTTGCAAAGCCCTCATTAAGCCAGATGTCGTCCCACCACTGCGGCGTAACCAAATTGCCAAACCACATGTGGGCGACCTCGTGCGAGATAACATTGCCGATGCTCTGCAGGCTGGATGTCGTGTCTTGTTTTTGATCGAAGAGCAAACGGGACTCCCGATAAGTGATTAGGCCCCAGTTCTCCATGCCGCCAGCGATAAAGTCAGGAACCGCAGCCTGATCCGTCTTGTTCAAAGGAAACGGCACATCGAAATAATCCTCGAAGAACTCAGTTATGTTAGTGACTGCAGTCAGTGCGTATTCAGACATGTTTACAAGTTCAGGCCGGGCCCAGTTTCGATACAGACGCCCACGCGTGTCTTTGTCTTCCTTATATTCAAACTGTGAGACTATGAATGCCAGTAGGTAAGTGGACATAATGGGAGTAGTTTCAAACTGCTCTTCGACCCAGTCTTGTCGAGTGTCAGCGTTAGGAAACCATCTTGTTGGCGGCGAAAGGGGGCGGACCGACTTTGTCGGCATGTTTGAGATCGCATGAAAGTCTCGCCGATGCACCAGCCTAACGTCAAAACGCGCCTTGAAAGCCGGCTCGTCAAAGCACGGGAACGTCTTTCGTGCATCTGTGGGCTGTAGCTGACTCACTGCCAAATAATGCTTTCTACCCGCCTCGGTGTACATACTGAGGTAAAGGCCTCGAAGATCAGGTTCCAAGGGCTTCTGGAAGTTCGAAATTTCAATTCGATAGTTCCTCCCAGGTTGAACAGGAGTCGCTAGGCTTAGCACGTACCATTGGCTTGGCACCGAGTACTTGATCCCAGTCAGGGCAACTTCAATACCTTTGTCGACCGCAATTATTCGAACAGTCTTATTGGAGAGTTGGATCCTATCAGCGTGCAGGTAGATAACACTTGTGGCATTGATTGCACGAATCGTAATATTAACGCTGCCAGTAAAATAGAATGCACTGTCATTGTCGTCGTAAATGTATGGCGCCAAGGTCAGCTCATAGTGCGACGGCAATACGTCCACTGGCAATCGAAGATTCTCCTCGGTGCCGTAACCAACTCCAGATTTTGATGCTCCCTTGTCAGTCGAATCAGCCGCCGACAAGTTGTTGGATGGGAGCCCCTCAGCTGCACTGCTGACGCAAGCGATGCCAGTCGCGGCAAAAAACGCGGCCAGAGCAGCGGCTAAGATGGCGCACAACAGAAGAGCACCAACGGCAATAACTACCGCAAAGCTGACGTAGAAACCGCGCTTCCGCCGCTGCTGGACTGCTTGTTGGTGGTTGTCATGCAGACCTTCCGAACCATCAGGACCGGGTGGGGCAGCGTTAGCGCCGTCCAGATGGACGACGTTATTTCCGTCGGATGACCGCACATATCGAGCATAGCCACCCATGCTGTGTATGCTGTACTTTCAGCTAACTGTGGCAAAGCAATTCGGGTGCGGTGCCGTCTCTGCGGGATGTAAAATGTTCCGATGGCCGATGACTGCCGAATCAATGTTTAGAGATTGGCAGCAGTTAGTGCTGGATTTTATGAACTCTTACTAGACGTTAAATAGGAAGTTGCCTCTTTAACAGCAGAAAGAAGGCGGACACACACATATTATACTGCATTTGATTAGCTTTCTAAGCCCACGACCAATGTCTTGCCAGGCCGAGTTTGATTGGTTGTAGCCAGAATGTCCTTCTAGCTAGACCAGAGGGAGTAAAATGAGCTCCTGAAAGGGAAGGAAGGAATATTAATGGAATTGGGGCTGATGGAATCCGAATCGTCGACCCCATGGGGAGAAGATAAACCCGATCCTTTGAGGTGCAGGCGCCGACACAGGCAGGGCCCTGAGCCCTGGACAACCCTAGTGTCAATGCCTCAGGGCTCGGGCGGAAGCCAATTTGACTTTGCGCTCCCCGGTCGCTGCCCTTAGCGGCTGCCAAACCCCGGCTCGACCTTGGCTGTCTGCACAGTTCAGTGCGGATGGTTAACAGTTTTTCTATCTTCTGAACATAGCATCAGCCTAGCGCAGCAAGCAACGCACATTCCCCATGCGCGCACCTTGTCAGTTGGCTATGGAAATTTGTGCGAACAAATTTTTTTTCAGCATCGCAGCAGACAGTTAGCATAAAAAATTTTGCGGAAATCTCTGCTTCCCCTTTCCGTCGCTGTCCTCTCCACATCCAATAACTTCCCTGTGTTGGGGATTGTAGGGCCGTGCAAATGAGCCCGCAAGGCATATCTAGTCGGAATAGACGGAGATTGTCCAGCGCAAATCAATCAGCAGATATCGATCTGTCGGCACGCTTGCCCGTTGTCGCAGCCTCCGCCCATTAATCTCTTAGCCTGAGCGTTCTCCCTTATCGTTTGGCTGCTCATATTTTAGACACTGGACTTGACCATTCAGCAGACAAGTATTGACCATGAGGATTAAATTATGCACACACGGCTCGGTCACTGGCCTTTTTGCTCCAACCCTTACTGGGATTTGGTAATCATTGAGCCAGTAGAGATGTCATGAATGACAACGTAGGTTGAAAATTGAGTCGGTTAGAAAGTCGGTTAAGCTGGCAGATTTTTTTTTTCAGATCGACACCTCTGCAATATCAATTGTACTTAGTACATGATAATTACATGATCGCACGGGAGACAAGAATTAGACGGGCTAATGTCAATCAACTGACATTAAATCGGATTTTTAGCTACATAAAAATTATTATTAAAGAAATGTTTCGGGCATCAATAATTGAAAACAAAATCTAATGCTTTGAATAATCCAGGGCATTCATTCGTCTTGTTAATTAAAAATGCACAAAAACACGGCAAAATCGACGAATAGCCGCCTAACTTAGACAAAAAATCCATACTGGTGTTTTCTTTCTTTCATTTTTTCGCCAATTCAGATTCCGCTGTCAGATTTATTAAAAACTGCCCTGGGGGGCCTTCCCCATCATCACTGCTTCCTGCGGAGGCCGGCTCTAGCCAGACTCAAGAGAGCCTCAACTGTCTTTTCCTTGGATTTTGAATTTCCTTGTGAACAGACGGAGATGGAGGAGAGTCTTTGATGTGTCAGTTGCCAGACAATTCTTTGCGCGCGCATCAAGCTGATGAAACTAAGATGCTTTAAAGGGTGAAAGCGCCTTTTCTGCGGGAGGAGTACTTTAGATCGACGGTTGGCCACAAATATGTGCCTTTTGATTTGTTAATTAGCTGTTATGTAAAAATTCACCTACCCATACGCACTGGGTAAGCAGTTTTTATCATAAAATTTTTTCTAGCAAACATGAAAATAAAAGCAGTATGTGTGCTGCTTCTGGAAAAGGATCAAGACTTCGGCTCCTTCTACCACAGAATATGCGCTTCTACAGAATGAGGAAATGTTTAACCCCTAAAAGTGCAAATGGATATGTGCAGAGAAATTCGGCCTATCTATCATTCATTGGTGGAATTTTGAGCCGTCCACTAATCCTTATGGCCCACTTTCTAGCAGTTTCTTTCCTTCTCTGGAGGCCGCTTTTCCTGGGTTTGGTTGAAGGGACCAGAAGCCCAAAAAATCCAAGAAATTGATAAGAAATTGGTTTGGTAATTAGCCAACCACCAAGAGGTGGCCGTTAATGCTAATTAGGCTGATTTGTTCCTAAAAACTCTCCGCTCGAACGTTAAACTTTAGACTCTAATCGTTTTTTGCTAGCTCTTTTTGATTTACGTAAAAATACGCTCGTACAAGCAAAAATACAAGCAATCGTCTTGCTCATTGTGGAACCTGCTTGGCCAAGACAGGAAAACTTTTTTCGAAGCCATCTATAGTGACATTTTTTGCAACAGATATCGTTTTTTATTTTTCTCTCTGTCTGTCTGTCTGCCTGTCTGTCTGTCTGTCTGTCTGTCTATCTGTCTGTCTGTCTGTCTGTCTATCTGTCTGTCTGTCTGCCTGTCTGTCTGTCTGTCTGTCTGTCTGTCTGTCTGTGTCTCTGTCTGTGTGTCTGTCTGTCTGTGTCTGTGTGTCTGTCTGTCTCTGTCTGTCTGTCTGTGTCTCTGTCTGTCTGTCTGTCTGTCTGTCTGTCTGTCCGTCTGTATATCTGTCTGTCTCTGTCTGTCTGTCTGTCTGTCTGTCTGTCCGTCTATCTGTCTGTCTGTCTGTCTGTCTGTCTGTCCGTCTGTCTATCTGTCTGTTTGTCTGTGTGTCTGTCTGTTTGTGCCTGTCTGTTTGACTGTCTGTTTATTTACCAGTCACATGATTGCATTTATCAATTAGCAAAATAAATCGAAAAATTCGTTGCCTGAGGGGAGAAATCAACAGATTTTATATATTAACTGGTAGAGCATGCAAATAATGTGATAGGTATGTGTCAATTGACAATCGACGCTAATATAAATAAAATTGAAGAATGTTGATTTTGAATCGATAAATTTAGTGACGTGTTGGTAAATCACCGGGAACCTCTGAAAATAATTAAGTGGATTTAGCTAGTGTATATATAATGCGTAGACTAAATTCCAATAAAACAATGTACTTAGGAATAAATTAATTATGACAATCGAATGCTACATAGGCTACTGGCGATTGGATTTTGATGGAGCGCAAGGATAAGTTTTGCGCAACTGACGCACAATTTTGCATTAAAAATCAGCTTGTAGATTGAGAGTACATGCTAATCTTATGTACAAAAATAATTCCCCAATCATCTTAACAGATTAGTTAAAATCAGCTCCCATTTTGCGTCCAAAACGTTAATAATAACGATAATAATGATTTCAAAATCGGTCCACAGTTTCCGTTAAGCACTGAGCGACCAATTGATAAATAGGGTAGCAAAAGTACGGGTGCACTCTTGTGTTCTAATTCTGAATAATCGCGGACCGCAACGATGATCATAAAAAATGATCATAAAATCTATTTTTTCGTGTTTACAATTATGGTTTACACGGCTAAAAGGTTGATTTAATTAGCCGATGGTTTCCCAATCGGTACTGCGCTGGCCGGCACGAGTCTCAAGTATGTTTGCTCGCATCAAATTTATGGCCAATCTAAGCTGAACTCGTGCCATAAATAATTATAGTCAAGACAATAATTTCTGGTTGGACCGTCAAGCGTCGGTGTCACTGACTGAGAGCAAAGTGAATCATTATATTCTACAGAAAAAAAGTAGAACGAAGCGAAATTTCAAGTGCAACAGGCACAATGCGTACCTAAAATAAATTGCGCATTTTTTAAACTTGAAGTTTCAAATTTTTCTGCTGATTATTGAAGAAGATCGGAGAATTAATCGAGACAAGAGTACATGAACTGGAATAGAATACGCAACATCTGGCGAAGAAGTGTATTCGCTTTAATGGCAATACCGTACAACTTAGGCCACCAAATTGCAAGTCCGAAACTGTAAAAACTAACATGACAACTTTGCATTGTTTCCTGGTTGAAGACAGGATCCTTGGTGAATTGATAACCAGTTGCCACTCGCTGTTGTCCTTGATTTTCTTAACCCCTTAACAAAACTAAAATTTCTCTGGAAATTGTTTTACAACCCTTGGTGTGCGGGAGAGCCATGTGTTAAGCGGCAGCTGACACAAGGGCAGACTGCACTGAAAATGTTTCACTTTCATACTCGAGCTACGAGCTAAAATCTATTGGTACCGTGAACGCAAGAAAGTACTGGATTTCGGCACTTAGCCTACGTGTAAAGATCCGGAATACCCTAAATTAGTAAATTTTTCGTCTTGTTGAATTTCGATACCATTTTTAAACGAATTTCTTGTTAATTCTAAATCTTGAATTCCAGTGCAATATTGAGAAGTGTAAAAAATGAACTATTATCGAATACATGTTTTTTACTAGGATTCAATTTGTACGTTTCAGCAACTTTGGAAATAAACCCATAGCAGTTAATTGAATCGCAGCTGCCTACTTACAACAAGTAGGAAGGATGGCAAATAATTTTTTATGACGAGCTCCAATGTTCATGAAAATGTTTTTGTTCCCAATACAAATTCCAAATTAACTAGATTTTGGTGCCCCAGAATTTGGCGCAGAGCTGCAACTTCCCGAGCTCAGACTGTCGAAACCGAGTAGATCGGGCCAACCAAAGCGGCGTGCCGGACAGCTAAGCGGCAGCCAATCCAGTTTCAATTGCTCAACACGCATTCTCATTCTGTGTTTGCTGCCGCCTTGAGCTCTCTATGGAGCTGGCCGGATTACCCTGGGACAGTTGTGTTTAAGATTTCTCTCCTCGCATAATTCTTCAAGGGTGGCTTCCACACTGGGCGTCAGGGCCACTGCCTTGTCTATAAGCCAGTTCTAGCACCATTCTTCCATTCTCTTTCCTCCCAATTTTTCTCCAGCTGGGACGGTCCTTGGCCTGGTTGGGCTAAGGATACGTTGGCATAGGCTCTTGGGACAGGGTCGTAAATCCCCAAAATATTCCCTCGGTTTGGCAGCAAGGCGTGAACAAAATAGGACGATCGGATCCTCAGCGTGAGGAAACAGGCCTAACTGCGAACAAAACATTTTGCTTTCATTAGCTTCAAGTCAAGACAAACCAAAGAAAAATCCGGCAAAGAATGAGCACGATTGCTCCAGGTGCAGCTGAGTCCTCGGTGGTCGCACCAGCTAGCAACAGCACAGTCGAGCCGACTGTTGAGTTTCTGATTGTCCGACCGTGCACTCTGCTGCTGAACCTGCTCGGGACGGCCCTGTGCTCCACCGCTGTCGGCGTGTTCCACAAGAAGTACAGACTGACTAGGGACGCTTTTGAGTTCGGCCTGCTGCTGTTGCAGTGGCTTCAGGTGATTTACTGCGGCATAGCCACCATCTTCGTAACCATGGATCTGCTGATCTGTCTCACGGAGCTGAACGAACATCCGGTACTGCAGCACTCCTTCACGGTGAGAGTTGCTCGGGAGCTGTTACTGGAAAGTTAATCAAAGCAATTGAAGAGAACAAAGTAGAAAGGACAAATAAGGACTCAATTTATTACCCAAACCCGCAATCACCTAGGTTTTCTACTCGCTTACCTGCGCCGCTCTGATCCTGAAGAACCTGTGGACACTTTGCGTGTCCTGCTTCCGTTCGGCCGCCACCATTCGACCGCTTGCCTTCCGCACCTTCCTGACCGTCCGCTTCCAGTTGGTCGTGTTCAGCCTCCTGCTGGCTCTGTCAGTAGGCTGCGGCCTGTTCTCTCTAGCCTGCAGCTACGCCGTGCCCGAGGCTGACCGGGAGAGAATCCAGATCAACTACATGCTGCCCCTGATCCGCATCACGCAGTCCTACATACCCGTATTTGGCATCTTGGCCACCTCTCTGGTTCTGGCCACTTACCTGCTGATGTACCGGCGGCGCGCGCGCCAGCTCAACATGGTCACAGCCGCTGGGAGGCGCAGCTTCCAGAGACAGTCGGCACGCGCTACCTGCATTGTACTCTGCCTGTCGCTGTCCTTCACCGCTTTTGAAGCACCGGGCGCCGTTGTCAGCTTGATGAAGAATCTCAGCAAGTCGCAGATCAGCGTACTTTACATGCTCAGCGACATGTTAATCAGTTTGGATAGCGACTTCAACTTCCTGGTCTTTGTCACTCTTAGTAGCAACTTTCGTGCCGCCCTGCTTTGCTCGCTGAGACAGCGCTGCCACTGCTGCTTCGGAGCTGGAGGCGGGGGCAGCGCCCGTCTAGGAGGCGGCGCCGGAAGCGCCTCGACTAATCATCACCTGTACTCTTCTGTGGCGGCCTCCAGCCCCCGACAGCGGGGCGGCAACTTTTTCAGCGGAGCGCCAGCCGCCACAGCAACGGGGGCCATAGAGGAGGAAGAGATCATCGAGCTGACCGCCGTGACGCACTGTCGACCCAAGAGTGCGGTGGCACTTTAGAAGCATTGATACATTGGGCAGCTCTTAACCTGAGGGATATTTGCACTCAAGCGTGAAGCAGTTGCTGACAGCTGAGTGCTTGTTGCGCCTGATGTCAATCTTCAGACAGGAGATTATCGAAATGTTTTCGTTTTAGTAGTTAGTATCGGGCTTGTCCTTTTTTCTGCTTTGTAGCTCTTTCATTATTTCCTTGTTTTCTATTAAGGTTTCTCACCAGCAGTTAAAGCATTGAGGTTTCTAACAAATGTAAATGTTTTTTATCGACAATGCTCTTAGGTCTTGGTAAATTCTTATAATTTATTCAAAATATTTTTGCATTGAAAGCTAAAGAGTTACCCCATGTAGACTGATAACTAATTCGAAATGTATACGCAAACTGTAGCTTGCCCAAGTCATTATGTCATCATTAATTAAGCCGATTGCTCCTCAAAAATGAATGAAAACCTCCTAACTGAAACATTGACCAATGCTTAATAGTTGCCTGAAATACAAAATAATTGGTTAATATGGCCTGATTAGGAAGACACTGATTGCTGTCAGCTATAAATTTTCTCCCATACCTATATTCCATTAATTGATTCAAGCTTTGCGACCCAGGCGTGACCGGATGTGAGAGCGCGTGAGCCGCCCGAGGTCGGCGAGGATCGGACGCTCCATTCGCGCCTGTAATAAATCTTGCTGAGTAGCCCTGGAGCGGATTATCGGACGGCAGCCACTGGAGCGGCTGACAAGGAGCGGGGACGGGATCTGGTTAAATAAAGCAGATTTATTGTCATTTTTCTGTTGCTTTATTGGCTATGATTTTGAAGACTAGCTAAGCAAGGATTTCGATGAGGGATTAGCAGATGAGGGTTTGATTGGATATCGCGAGCTCCAGGGCCCTGCACTAATGGCCTAGGGGGTCGTGAATTACGCCTGAGACCCAGCGTGTCCAATTTGTTGAAAATTATTGTGAAATTGAGCGCTCAGAGACAAATTCATAAGGATTGCTGTACGCAAGACCCAATCAGAATTATGCCTAAAGCACTGGCCTGAGAGAGCATGCTGGCCTTGAAAAGAATGCATCACCGGAAGAGGAAATAGTCGTATAAGTAGTCGTGGCGGTAATCTTCATCATGGAGGTAAAATAATATGTATTATTTGAGGTTTAACTAGCCAGGCGCAACAAAAACGCAAAAAGAAATGTTTAATAAATTCCCGAACGAGGACCACGTAAAGGTACGACAATTAAAAAATACGAGTAAATAAAAGACAAATTAAAAAGGATCCCGGGAGCTTTCTTATGTCCAGAACGTTTACAAGGACTTCCAGAAATGAAGGACATTCGACTCCCAAATAGTTAAAGGCCTATTTTTCACTAGCGGGATATGCGTTCCCCATTTTCAGTCAACAACATGGTGTCCCCTAATATCAATCACACTCTGGCAGTGCTCGTACAGCTTCTCCACCTCAGCCCGCAGGCGTTTTTCCTCAAGCTGTCGTCGGAACCAGTGTTGACCAGCTTGTTTGACTTCATCATGGTTTGCGAAACTTCTCTTAGGAAAGTCAGCCTTCAGCCACTTGAAGAGGAATCTGTCGCACAAGTTCAAGTCCGGGCTGTAGGGACTCTGCCACAGCAGATTCACTCGCCGTCCAACCAGAAACTCCGAAGAAGCCTTACAGTTGTGCGGCCGTGGATTGTCCGCCTGCCACAGCCCTTCGTCCAGGTGAATCGGGTTTTGACGGACAAAGTCAATGAGGTACTGGCCATCGACCTTGGTGTTTGGCGGAGTTGTACTGACGGAAGCAGGTCGCTGATGGCATCGATGTTCTCTGGTTTTCCATGTTGTACATGGCCGGCCAGATCTGGCGGCATCTCCCAATTTGAATTCAGAATTAGAAAAGTCCTGAAACCACCTGTAAACTGTCCTGCTAGCTAGGCAGTTGTGTGCCAGTGTGTTTCAGAGATTATTCTTTACTTTTGCTGCATATTTTCCAAGCTTAAAGCGAACAAAAGCGGATGGCGTTATATACCTTCAGACTTTAGATTGGGAACGCAGTGACATTACTTACGACACACCCGAAATATCACGAAACTAGTAATTTTGTGCATTCTTGGCCTTGACTAAATATTCTACGAGCGTACGAGGTAAAGTCTAACGTCTTTGTGAAAACAAATGGCTCCTAGTGGTCCTTAATCGTTTGAGACATGAATGGATTACTTGAATGTAATGACGAATATACTGTTTACGGCCATGTAATAAACCCAATCTTTGCAGTTCTTACATCACTACTAATAGTAATATAGTCGATGTAAAAACCTGAAATAAGCATTTGTTGATCTTTTTGTTGGAACTGGAATTCAACTCCAAGTATTTCCAAGAAAAAATGGGTAAATTTTTGTTTCGCATCCATGACAAGTAAAAATAAATTCTCTTAAGCTGTTATTACAATCTTAATATTTTCACATACTTTGTATTCAATTTCATATGTCATTCTGAAAAACGACGGTGTTGTTTTTCCAGTAAGTTCTGAAATCCAGTCATTTCTGAAATCCAGTCAGTTTCAAACATGAAACTGAATGCGCTTTAAAGTAATAAATTTGCCCAAACATTAACAAGCATACTGTTAAGCACAGCCAACCTCGTAAAAGAGCTTGAGAGTTATTAAGCTTTTTCTTCAATTTTGCACAGATGCTTTACAATAAAAAACATAAATTAAACTTTTAAATTTACGAGCGTACCTTGAGCACCCTTTGAAATAGTCAGAGCCAATATTTATATTTTTTGCCAATGTCAGGGTCCGAAAATTTTTGAGGATGAAAATTCGTTTACTGCATCGAAGCGAATGACACGTGCTAATACTCGTAGAGTTACATTTAAAGCACTTTGCCTTGGCTCGTGCACATTAGAGGGACGCGTTTGAAAAGCCACAATTTAAATAGCGTAGACATGAGTAAACCAGCCTTTAACTTCCTCTTTGTCTTCCAGGACAACCACTGTCCAATCCAAGCACTAACCAGAAATCATTGAGCCCCCTGTTCTACACTCTCAAGGACTTTCAGGCGGCTGCTGCCTCCGCCGCCGGTCCACCAGTCCTTCGCTATCGCCATCGTTTCCGCAGCAAGTTGACGCCACAATTCGGTGTCGTAGCCGCTCCCTCCGGGTGCGTCCCGTCAGCACGAATGGGCGGAGCGAGTCTTCTGGCGGCGGCGGCTGCACGACTCCGAATTCCAACTCGGCAGCGGCCAGGTACTCCTGCATGTTGTCGCCCTCGCTGCCAGCCGATTTTTTCAGCCATTCCATCGACGGCTCGGAGAGGCCCTCCGGGTAGTAGGGCGCCGACTGGCCTTCAACGCACCGCGAGGAGATCTTGGGGAGCGCAGGTTTCGTGTGAGGTGATGAGAGACCATGCATTCGAAGTTTTATCGAATTTCTAACAGCACGACCTCACCTCCAGATTGTAGTCGAGAATTTCCGACGTGTGAAAGTCCTCGTCATCGTCGCCGAATGGGTTCATCACGCACATGGCCACCTTTAGCCAGCCCATCAAGAATAGGAACTGCAAGGGAAAAGGGAAGGCGCTTTTACGAGCTAAAGCAGTTTTTAAGCTTCGCTTAAAAAGCACACAGAGCAAAAATATTTTCTGTCAGTTAACCATACTAGTATCCGACACGCGCTAATGGCTTCATCGACCAAGAGCCAGGGTTTTCTGGTCAAGCCCCATCTCTTTCCGGTGAAAGGCGCACATTTGACTAGAAGAAGCATACTAAAGAAAATGATACAACATTTAATGCTCGGGGATGGTTTAATTTAAAGCTTCGAAAGTCTTCGCAGCTGCTGAGGAGTTCTTCTTTAATTAACAACACGGAGCTTTGCTGGGGTTATTTAGGGCTTTGAACTTCTTGGAATGACACACGTATGCTGCTCTCAATTTTGTGCTGTCATTCTGAATTTATCTTGGATGAAATTTTTATTGCGAGTGAAATAAATGACAATATATATAAGCGGGACTCTGATTGCTCCTGGCCTTACCTGGAATACCGCAAACACGGGAAAGTACATATCTATGACGTCACCAGAAGTGCTTCCGCCGCTACTAATAGCGATTGGTAGCACGGTTGCATTTGTACGCGCCGTCATTAGCTCCACAGTGAGCTTGGGGTTCACAAACTGCTGGCTAAACAGTTGGAGCAGGAAATAGCTGTACACGGCAATAATCACCACCTGGAGTTGTCGTTACTAACTATTGTATTTTTAATTTCATAAAAGTACAAAATGATAATATGTTGGACAAAAAGGGTGAAAAATATTAAAATAAATGCTAACCTGGGTGTAAACCAGAGGAATCATGACGTCATTGTAGACATTCAGCGTGTGCATCATGCAGCGAACGTGCTCAATCTCTCGCATGATCATTACCATTGAACTGTGTAAGTAGAGGATAGAGTTGGTGGCAGCGCTATTGTTTGGTTTTTTTGCAATTAGATCCGAGCATTTGATCTCAGTTAAATGTCATTTCATATTGAAAACAATGATTTCGATAAAAAAGCGCTAAGGTAACCCTTTGACTAGATATGCAGTCAAGTGAGCATTCAAGATACATTAAATCAATAGAATCGCCATTTCAATTGACAAAACAAAAGCACGTGAGCTAACTAAACCTCAATGCAGTGTAGACAGGTGCAAATGCAGAAACTCAACTCACAGGCAAAGGGATTAGTTAGCTTAGTAAATCCTCTTTGCAGACAGGGCTGCAAAGCTCTTAGAAATAATTGCTAGTCACTCATTATAGAGAGAGCAGATCCGAGCGTTTTTCTCTGTCCAAAATTGCCCATGGCCTAAGGGGTGCTGCTACGAATTTGTTTGAGTCAGTGTCGATAGTAAATGAGTCTATATTTTTACTCTATATAAGCCTCAAGCCTCAGTCTTCATGAGCTGCCGCTCTCATATCGGATGATTGTAGCTTTGGATTGAGATCCCGCGTAACTCACCGAGGATCGCAGTATCCATGTATCATAGCCTTCTTGCTGAGCAGGGCGGCCCACTGCAGAGGCAGCCAGTACTCCGGCACGTACTTTTTCTGGTACTTGACCTTGTACTCAGATTCTGTGCGTACAAATGCGTCAATTTCACCTTGGGTGGCAAGTTTGCGAAAGTACAGCTGCACTCGTGGACACTTGTTGATGTTCTCCAGCAGAGTTTTGACGCCCTTATTTTCACTTGGCTGTATGAAAAAAGTAAACATTGATTAAAATTACTAATTAGATCAGATTGAGTTTTTAAAAAAATTATTAGGTTTTTAGTTAAAAAAAACAGTAATTGGGATTATTGCTTGTCCTAAAAGCTTTCCTCCCGAAATAATCCCGTTTGCAAAAATTTACACAAGGACTATTTTAAGTTTGAATGCGTTGCTTAAAAATTAGCTGTCCTTGCAGTTCATTCATTCAAGTTGAACACACCAGACAGCAAGCAGATTAGTTTCCTTCACTTTTTAAGCATCCAAAGCCTTATGTATGAAGTTTGCACGAAAACGAAACAGCAATACTCGTATGATTTTCCCCCATACAGTTGTACGGTAGTCCAGAATTGAATCAAGAGCTACAAGCGACTCTTAGTGGTCCTTTAATTGAATACACCCAGTTAGAAAACAGCAGCTCGTTAATGACGCAAAGCGCGATTTTGATCGGGCAGGCATTGCATGCGTCCGCCGGACTTCTTTACCTTGGCGGCTCTCAGCTCTGCGGACAGCTGGTTCATGCCAGCCATCCTAATTAGCAGATACCTTAGCCTGCTTAGGCTGCTCTGATTCTGGGGAGTCAATTCCAGGCATAGCTTCAATAACTAATAAAAGTACACTTGCAATAAAGAATATGCAAAGCTGATCCATTCATGGGACCTAGGACAGGAAAAATGGATAGCTTGACTGGAGAATCGCTTAATTGCATTATGTCTACTGTGTCAGTGCAAGATTTTTCAGGGCTGACGCCTTTTATCTCTAAAGAATGCACTAAAGGAAACCAGAATGCGAAAACTAAAGAGCCCTGTGGATTTGAGGTTTAAGCCTCTCTAAGGCTTCCTCAAAGTTGTCTGCGCCAAAATCCATGACTTACTGATGACACACCAAGACCGACTGAGAAACCGACAGACAGACAGACAGGACAGATGGACAGTCAAACAGATAGACCCACAGGCAGACACACTAAGAGGGAAAGAAATTTTATGGAGTTGTTTTGCTGAACTAGATGACATACATTATATTGCTGAACTAGATGACATACATTATATTGCTGAACTAGATGACATACATTATATTGCTGAACTAGATGACATACATTATATTGCTGAACTAGATGACATACATTATATTGCTGAACTAGATGACATACATTATATTGCTGAACTAGATGACATACATTATATTGCTGAACTAGATGACATACATTATTTGTTTTTTTTAGGAAGAGAAAACGATATGCCTGCTAGCTGCTGTAGGTAAAAAACGCCTATCTGATGTGATCTGATAAGTGTTGGCAAAACTGAAAGCAATAGAAACAACGCGCCAGGTCATCGCCCGAGCCGGCGCTTCTCCCGTCTCCCATTACCCAAACCAGCTCATCAAAATAACTAATTGGACGCCAGGGGGGAGTCAAGTTGACAAGCCGCGCTCTCAAGAGAACGCGAGTTAATGAGTTACTGAGCCAGCCTCCTGACCCAGCTACCCAGTGGGGATTAAAACAGGCGTCGGCGTGGAGAGAGGTCTGTTTTCATTAACAAGCAACTGAATGAGGTTCTGTTAACCTGATGCATGCTAAAAATAAAGGGCTGTAATAAGAGATACGGCGCTCATAAAAAGAATAGCATAATATATAGGCCAAAAATGCACTAGAAAAGCAGAAGCTGTGAGCTGGAATGCAGAATTTCAAACCGGATGGTCACTTACAGTTTTCTCTTCGGTGTTGGAGAACCTGTGCACGATCTTCTCCGAGATGGAGTGCATGAGCAGAATCCAGGCCAGATTCATGTAGCGCATCAAGCTGCAGCGAATCTGTCTAGCCACCTCGAATGTGTCCTTCGTGCCGGTGATGACTCCGTAGCAGCAGAATGAGATCCGATTGAGCCAGGGAATGTTCAGGTACATCTCCCACCAGCGACCGATCACGCCTAGATGATTCAGTGCGAATGGTGCCGTCTGAGACACTGGCTTGTTTGACTAAGCAAACTATCTAAATAAGTTCAAACAATAGAGCTTTT
The DNA here is from genome assembly GCA_950096795.1 of Macrostomum cliftonense. Taxonomy (NCBI): domain Eukaryota; kingdom Metazoa; phylum Platyhelminthes; family Macrostomidae; genus Macrostomum; species Macrostomum cliftonense. Next base: position 255,151 of record CATNEM010000309.1, on the reverse strand, counting down.
GTCTAGCAGACAGAATTTTTGTGCAAACTAGCGAACTAGCATAGAGGCACGAGAAACTGGTGCTTGTGCGAATGTTTACTATCCCAGGTTGTTTTAGGCTCTGGCACAGCAGCACACACGACCCTTGCACTTCTCCATCCATTTCTATAAGTTCTATAAAAATTATTGAGTTATTTCGGACCATGTATGCACAACATTCATTGCACGAACGTTACATAAACTATGGATAGAAACAATCTACAGAACGATCTGGTCGAGACAGAAAAATCAAATAAAACAGGCAAAAACTGGTGCAAGACCTACCAGCCACAAAGAAGCCGAGTATAAAGGACAAAGGAATGTTTTTGTCCATCTCGTTGCAAAATTTCACCACCAGTTCGAAGTGCTGCCTGGCCTCCGGCGACATAAACATTCGGTAACTCATGTTGAACACGTAGTAGATGAACAAGTAAGCCAGTAGGTCTGTGTACACCAGTTTGTATAGGCTGCCCTTCCACAGCAGCAGGATCTTGATGAACACTCCGCCCTGACTGCTGGAGATTGTGTCGCTGTATGACACCGTCATCTCTGCGGCAGCGAAGGAAGCGGATAGGACGGATTTTCTTCCGGTTTTTTCTGAGGAAAGTTTCACAAATTTTTACGAGATCGTCAGTTGAGCTCTCTTGAGCACGGAAATCTCAAGTCTACTTAGCTGATATTGCTGCCTGATTCCCTGCTCCTTTTCTATCCCACTCGTTCTGTCTCTCGTTCAGTGCAACTTGCTTGAGCACACTATACTAAAAGATCAGCAGGGTGTGCTCAGTCTAGCATACCAGAGCGCTCACCTCTCTCTCTCTCTCTCTTTCAGCACACAGCAGTCTAGAAATAACTGTACGCGCACACAAGCCGTCCACTCCCCTATTGCTTTACTTTGTCGAACTTTGATTACTAGCAGTTCTGCTTAGCCTGTATCCATGCAGTGAATGAGCGAATGAGCGGTGATATATTGCGGAGCGGTGTGGACCAATAGTTGCACTGCTTTGTTAGGGCTGTGCTTCTCTGCCTGTGGTAAGGCTCTTATGCCCATCTAATAAACCCCCATGGGAATTTTTTTAGTAAAATAAGCCTTCAGTGTGATTAGGAACTTTTTTCTTTAATAATCCGGAATTAAAAAATTGAGTCTGCGAACACCCTCCGCTAGTGGAAGAACAGCAAAATGATTAGATATTTACCTGAGCCGAAAACTTTGCCGGTCTTGCTCCAAGCCAAGCGGGAAGATAGGCTTCTCTATGCAATTAGCTAGGGGCTATATAGGGTGCTGTAGCCACCCGCGCACACCCTCTATTCGCTGCTCCGCTGTGCCTGTGCAGGCTAATTGTGTCTGCAGAAATGCTTTTTAAACTTCTGACCCAAACAGAAGGCACGAGTACGTTGAGCATGAGCGCGGGTGGCTGAGGCCGCATTAACGTCGTGGGGTTGTGGCACACGCAAGTAAAGTTATACAGCATTTTTGACAATACTATAATGAGCTGTGGGTGGAGACGCTTGAACTGGTTGTGCTAGTTACCCTCCCCCCTCCCACAACTAAATTGTCTGACCGCATACCGCTGTTCAACTTAACGCGAGCTCAGAGTGAATAGCACGCCTGCCACAAATTTAAGTCTATTTATGACATGTGATAGCTTTAACGACGTAAAAAAAACTATGGTACTGGTATTTTCATATTTTATAATGTTTGCAAGTCCTCGTGCTCCCAATATTACACTGTGAAGCAGTTAGAGACAGCCAAGACTGACTAACAGACCGGTATATTTGCATAGATTTTCCATTTACGATTGCAAAGGAAAAGTAAAATACACTAAAACAATGGATTGCTAAGTAGCGCAAAAATTCGGTGTCAGATTTTTTTAACAGAATTTTGACCGGCCCAGTGTGATCGACTTGCCGGAGTCAATGCTCATGTCGCGGGCGCAGAACAAAGACCTGCGTAGGGGTTCGGTGGTGTCTTTCATAGGGCTAGTTCACTTTCTATCTGCCAGAAAAGTGCTCAACAGTAAATATATTGGATTGGCTATTGACAGTCTCTCTACCGACAGTCTCTCTCTACCGACAGTCCCTCTCTACCGACTGTCTCTCTCGACAGACAGTCTCTATCTACCGACAGTCTCTCTCTACCAACAGTCTTTCTCTACCAACAGTCTCTCTCTACCGACAGTCTCTCTACAGACAGTCTCTCTCTACAGACAGTCTCTATCTACCGACAGGCTCTCTCTACCGACAGTCTCTATCTACTGATGTCTCTTCCCGATATTCGATGAGATCAGCTCAAATGGATGAAGTAAGTTTTTCTGGGTTCTAAGTTTTTGGTCGGCAAAACTTCGTTCCGAAATTTGCTACGTATACTACTATAAGTAGCTGGAAAGTAGTATCATTTTTTAATTGAATTCTTTCATTACAAGCAGAATTAACTCACCGTTTCTCCGTCAATCCCTCGAAAATTTCAACGCGATTCACGTGCAGCCGCTGGGTTAGGATGGCCAGCACCCATCGGTGCTTCCAAGACACGGTGATCCTGGCCAAGTTGAATACCGACTCCTGGTTAGTCAGCAGGATGGTGCGCAATTCTCCCGGATGCATGTAGTCCTTGCTGATGACAGTCAGCTCGGAGCTTCGCTCGCCAGTTTCGCTCTCCAGGGTTAGAAAGAGGTCGCCGTACTGTTTCTTGGCGTCCGGCACGCCGGAGATGATCACGGAGACCACGTAGTGGTGAACTGGAGGCAGCGGTGGGAGAACGCGGGGAGTCATTTTGTAACTAGCTACCTCATCCTTGATGGACAAACTTACTGAGCTTACGAGTACTCATATTCGTAGTATGATTAACAAGAGGAGCTACGTCGGTAGATCGAATCTTGTCAGACATCCGATCGAGAGAGGTAGGGAAGAGGTTAACTACCGCAACCAATTAAGGAGTAACATTATCCTAAAGATTAAAAAAGAGCATTGAATAGACAATAGATCGCAAGATAGATTTAGATGGGTTTTACTTAGATTGAATGAAGTTCCCGATATGTAAAGTAAATGAATATTTTAGCTCCGATATTTTAGCGATACAGGAGAGTGCGTACTATCGAAAGGCTTGGTGCCCGTGGTGTCCAGGAACATTCGCACCCCGGTGACGCCGGCCGGCGGGCGCCACTCGTCGGCGCGCATTCCCATGAAGGCGCAGCCAACGGTGCCGCAACTGCCGCACCGGCCAGCCTTGAAGTTCTCGTAGGAGTCGCACGGATAGGCCTTGTAGTCGCCCTGGTAGTGCATTATAGTGCTAGTCATTAGCGGCAGAACGCGCAGGTGATCGCAGGCCACCGCCCACTTTGTGCCCTCAATGATGCCATTGATAATGATGCTGATGATGGGATTCTGCTTGCAGTCAGTCTGTTTCTTTCCGCCATTGGGATAAAAATCAACGTGGCCAGCCGGTTCCATCAGGCCAAGGCCGCCCTCGAGTTTAATGCTGCTCAACAGGCTGTCGCCGTCTGTGTGAATTACGTCGACAAATTTGGCGTCAGTCGGGTCTAGGCGAACCTGCAGGTGGGCGGCGGTGGTGACAAATACATGAAAGTGCATGGCAACTTCGTGGACATACCTCAGCCTAGTTCAGCTCGAACAGTCAGTTTAAAATGAAGCTTATTGGAAAATCGACAATCGACTGAGTGCGTGGTCGGTGCTTATTAGGAAGCCCCAGGCATGAGTTGGTACTTCTCATCGGTAAACTTGTTCGATCTTTTAGGCGATCGCTAGGATTTTTACCCTACTAATTCATTTCTGTGAGATGGATTCTCTCTTTTATTTCGATCTTTATAAGCTATTCGTAACGCTCTCCTTCTTAGGTCTGCGTTTTTGGTCAAACACATTTACAAATGTGCTCCTATACTCTGACTTTCAAATTTTCAAACAGAGTACGGCGATGATATCTTTGGGTATCCCGATCTGATTTATTCACTAATTATTTATTTTTTACTGCATTTTTTGTCTTGAATGTCGTCTTTTTTAAGAGTTATTCCTCTTAAGCCCTATTAGCAACAACTCATTGCTTATCTTACACGACATTTCCGAACTTATCATGAACGTGCCAGTACCTTGTACGAGTGTGGTTGCTTTATACTAAGGCATGATTTTTATGCTTAGTGACGAAAATAATAGAGGATATTTGTGCACTTGTAAGTTATCAGAGTGGGTGCAATTATTGTTCTTTTAATACTGCAGTCAGTCGTGCATGTACACGACCATGGACGCGTACCTCAGGATGTGTGCCCTCGAAGTAGGGCCCGGCCGGGTCCATCCCGGTGATCCTCGCCAGTCCTGGCAGTCGCTCGCCAGCGTAGCCGGAAATGTGCGCGCCGAGGCTGTGCCCGAGCAGGTGGAATCGCGTCCTCGAGGCGCCAAACTCGGCCTCCAGCCAGTCGATCATCTGGGCGATCATGGCTCCGACTACTCGAGTGTTGGCGGTTGCCTGAGTATAGGGCAGCTGGTTGCCGCGGCTCCAGTCAAGCTGGATCACGTTGTAGTCTCCATGCAGTAGCAGCGCTTTCTTCATGTCCGACATCCAGTCCACCTGGCCGTTCTCCAGGAAGCCGTGGATAATGATCTTTCGGGTTGGAATAAGTGGAGCAAAATGCCTGCAATGACTGTTGAAAATTGGTTGAAAAAGTTAGCTGCTCAATCGTCTAATTACTAACCTTTGTCTGTAGGTTGGTGTCAAAATTGGACCGTTCCACGCTCGCCCTGTCACCGTAGACAAACGCCTGGCCAGACAAAATGTTCCGCCTAGTGTACAGGGCGTAGGTTGGCCCGATCCGCTCCGGGCTCTGAGGTAGCAGCTGCAGCGGCCGGCGCTTCAGATCGTAGAAGTTTCCACCGGTGCTGAAGCATCCCAGGCTGTCGTAGCAGACTTTCATGGGTATCAGATGAGCTGAAAGAAAAATATATATAAATTTTGAAGTCGATTTCACCTATGGAATGGCTGTATAATATGGGAAATAAAATATGGGAATCCGATTTGTATTTCGCAAATCGTACTAGTTACCGTCAGTTTTTTCTTCGGCAGGGTTGCTCTGCAGTGCGGTGGCCGCGCACAGCTGGGCCGTCCAGCAGCAGATCATGAGCGTCAGGAGGAGGCACCGTCTCGTTGCCATGCTGTTGTTAAGCAAGCGGGGAAATTTTTATTATTCGTGCTAAAATAGAGGCGTGTCGCACTCGAGCCCAATCAGTTGCGCCTCTGCGGCCACACAATCGCACCAATTTAAAAGCTGGCCTTTATCAGCCTTCCATATTTGCGCAGTGAGCCACCTGCGCCGCTTCCCAAGCTCTGAAAAATTGCTGCAATAAATTAGCAGCCTTTGTTTATCTATTTAATTTTGCATTGGTTTTCCTGAAGTCATTCGGTTGCTCAACTTGAATAATTTAGGTGTTGACGTTCCTTAATCTGCGAATTATTAATTTAGCACTTTTGCATTATCTAAGCAAGTATTTATTGCTGTAATTGATTGTCAACAGTAATTAACTCTGTCTTGGATCCTTTCTGTATCGCCTCCCCAAAGCAACACCTGCAACAATTCGTAAACGTTTTAACAAAGCCGCCAAATTTATATGCATTGTTTTTTTCCAATGCATTAAAATTAACTAATAATTTTTTGTGCGTAGGAAACCGGGATTTTTAGGTAGTGGCTTCTCTAACCTTTCCTGTCTCCTTGTCTACCAAGTCGGCTTCTGTGCCCTATATGACTTCCTGCCTCGTCTACCTCTGATCTCATCTTGTCTACCTTGTTGTCTCACTGCGTCCATCGCAATTCAGAGTTCTTTCTCCATCTGCTCTCTCTAGCACCCGTCATTTCTGCCCCCCCCGCTTCTCTTCCCATCGACTTCTTAAATTCATTTCTGCACTTCCGCGAAGCTACACTACTCCCCCTAATTTAGAGTTCGCCCTATTGGACCTTGTTGAGAGAAAATCTGTGGACCAATGAAATACAGGTGAACAAATCCATTGATGTTAATAAAAGGAGTAAAAAACCTGTTGAATCGCTCATTATTTATGTGAAAAATACATAATTTTGCAATTCAAAACAAAGAGCATGACGGTCACTTACAGCAAGGTAATCTCCTCCGGCCAGAAAGGTGTCTTTGTGCGCCTTCTGCTGATGTGGAAAGGCTCACTGTACAAGCTGGTCTACCTGGACCTTATTTTTTACTTGTCACTCTACTACGCCCTGTCCCTGTCTTATCGATTGTTGCTGTCCGAGAATGGGAGGCGGACATTCGAGCAAGTTGTGCACTTTGCCAATTCGGTCAAGAACAACATCCCGCTCAGCTTCCTGCTGGGATTTTTTGTTAGCGGCGTCATCAACAGGTGGTGGTCAATGTTCCTGGAGATTCCGTGGATGAATCGTTACGCCTTTCTTGCCCAAGGTAAGTCTTAAGTCCTTGTTTTCATCCATATTTTCTGAGGCTGGAAGAAGTAGCGGAAGGGACTCGACAAGAATGTTCAAGTGCAGAGAAATATGAAGCAGAACGCAATGACAAAGGAAGGTAAAAAAAGAAGACAAAGTGGAAGTGGTAAAACTACAGGAAGTATGTGGGAAGTATGTGGGAAGTGGCTGTGGGAAGGGGGGGGGCGAGTGGCTTGACGGTTTAGCGCGTCTGCCTTGTGTGCTGGTCCAGGTTCGACCCCGCGTTTTAGGTTGGTCACTTTCCCTAGCGCGGCTTCGTGTGCAGCAGGGTCAAATTAATTTGGGGCTTTGTGCACGAATTGGTTGGGCTATGGGCCAGTTGTGCAATTTACGCCCATAAGGGCAACAGTCAAGGCATAGAGAGTGTACATTGCCTGGAATTACCGGTTTGTACATCCTATGGTAGTGCGTGACTGGGTGCCGGCCTGTGTATGTGTCTATGCCTGCATACCGTATTTAGTGTGACTGAACGCGCTTCATGAGTCAGCGCAATGGACAGTCATGCCCAGTCGCTGGTTGTGGGACGATGTCGCTTTATCAAAGTGCCTACAGCCCTCCTGCAGATTTAGCCTTAGATGTGGGAAAGTGTGTCTCTGCCTTGAACTGTATGAAAAAGTTCTTTTACTGATGAAATTTTCGTTGTCAGATAGACAAAAGTGCACTTAGCTTGCAGTCTGCTAAAATCACTAACAGCTTCACATGGGATTTTTCAATTTTTCGATAAGCGACTCAAATTTGGAGAGGAAAAACCAGTCGCTCAATGGCCGGCATTGTGGCATTGTCTAAGTACGTGGCGACACTGGAGGCCCGCCAGAGAGCCGCATCAAAAATGCGTCCAAGCGAAAAAATAATTGGAAAAAAGGAATGTAGAATTTGGGAATAGAAAGGGATTTTGCGAGATTGAGGATCTGCCACTTTGATGACGACCGCGAGTGAGGGTAAAAACTGACAATGTGGCACCGAGGTTGACAGTGGAATTGCGACTGTCCATCGGGCAAAAACCTACGCTAATCTCCGCCTAGATCTTCTCGCATTCCCGCTTCCCATCTAGCATTCTTAGAAATTTAATACCTCATGACGCGGCAACAAAGTTGCATTGGAAGGCAGCCGCTGAGAGACCACGATTAATAGGGCCAATGCTTGCTAGGATTCAAGCAGGAGTCGAGGCAAGATGGGAATCTGCTCAACGAGTAGTGCGGCACAGGAGGGAATGAATAGCAATGAGATGCGCAAAGTCAGCGCCGGCCGGCCCATCTCGCCGTGACGCATCGCTCTAGCAGCATCCGCTCAGGATACTCAATCAGGCAGTGGGCCGAAAAACTTAATCAAGTCAAAAGGCGTGCCAATTACGTACTGAGCAGGCCTGCCGCTCCTAATGTAGAGTGGGATGCTTCATCGAGCTGGCGTTGTTTAATCCCTGAAAAAGTGCCTTCCCGAAAATTCGAAGCCTGCCTGTTGTCGTTCTAGTACTAGCTATTCGATACTTGTTAACTTAGAGAACAGAAACTCTAATTTTGAGGCGATGATGGCCATGACTTCGGCAGGTCTTATGAACATTCGAAGGAAGAGCTCTGAAAGGGCCTGTGGAACCTAGGGAAGGAACGATGGAAAAAGCAATGGAAAATTTGTTGCCAGAACACACTTTAAGAGCGGGCGGAAGACTTTGTAATTCGAATTAACTAATGCTAACGCCTAGCATTCCAAAACGAACTGTGCCAGGAATCATAGCCGGGCCCAACCCGAACATGGCCCGCCAAATCCGCCTGACCATGATGCGCTACCTCAACCTGGGCTGGGTGCTGGTCATGCGCAAAATCTCCGACCGCGTCGCCAAGCGCTTCCGCCCGCTTGGACTCAAAAACCGGCCGGAGAGAGACGTGGGAGAGGTGAGTTCGTCTGTTTGTTGGTCTGTCTGTCTGCCTAGTAGAATGCAAGACGGGGCTTCTAGGACAGAACTTTTCACGTCCATCATAATCTACATTCTTTAAATTTATTATGCCCGCACAGTTAGAAAAAATAGGGGGATCGACTTCATGGAAAAACATCCATCATAATCTAGATTCTTTTAACTTATTATACCTACATAAATAATGAAAATTAGGGGTTGACTTTCACGGATAACCATTCAACGTAATCTAGATTCTTTAAACTTAGTTAATCCCAAAGAAATCGAAAAAAATCACCTTAAAAATCTTTGAAAAAAAAAATCATAATCCATAATCCATTACTTTTTACATCCTAGCGAGTTCTATGCACCTCCTGCTTTCATCCGGAGACACTGAACCTAAGCCTCATTCTAGCAACTTAAAGACATTCAAGCAACAACTCAGGGTACTCACCCCGAAAAAAAAATTTAACATTCTCAATAAAAATGCTTCCAATCGTCTCTCCAAGTTCTTACTACAAACCGCATGAACCCAATTACAAATCTAAGTACCAATGCAAGAAGGAATGTACAGATTATATGAAAAAATTCTGGCCTAACATTGAACCAACCATCCTGAATCTTAATCAAGCGGTTAAGACTCACTGGCATTATTTACATGGGGTAACTATTAAAGATTACGACAGCTACTATAACTTTGCAGAAATTATTAAGCAACTGTAAAGCATAGCTGCAACTCTACTACTATTATTAGCAACTGTAAGTCATGGAAAATTAGGCCAAAAACGGAGGCCGAGGCCAACTTTTTGAAAAATAAATTCGCAAATCTGGCCTCGGTTCTGGCCTCGTTTTGTGGCCGCGTACTTTCTCTCCACGCGCGCCGCTAAAAATAACTTCTATACTGGGCGAATTTCTCTACCCCTTTTTTTAGCAGTCTTCCCAATTCCTTACTTAGAGAAACGACCAAAGGGAAGAAAAGGGCGAGCAATGTGAGCCGAGATTGCTGACTCAGGCTTTAGGGGAAGAGCAGTGAGCTTCTCTCCCTGTCTATCCGAATAGCTACTTTTCTTTCCCACAAGCTCGGGCGTATAGTCTACGTAGTCCACACATCTTTCACACACAGTGTACACTGAGTTTCCATGGTGTATTTCCACGGTGTATTTATTGATCCTCCCTTCCGTCACATACCAAAGAACAGCTAGCTTCGCTCGTATTCAGCAAAGTTTAAACTCAAATTTATCAAAACACTTGACAATGGCAGCGCGTACTGGAATCTCGGATGAGCTCGCAGCTCTTTCGGCAACTTCAACTCTAACTATTTCGTCACAAGAAGAGCTAGAGCTTCTCGACGAGACGCAACAGACGCAAAAGACGCAACAAAAGGAAACACTAGATGAGGCGCTAAAGCTTTTTAACGACATGTTTAACAATCTACCAACCAAGAAAAAAGAGCAATGGAAGGAGAAAAAAGACAATATCGTTTTAAAACTCAAAGCGGCTTTTGAGGACGAGACTGAGGATGATGAGGAGGAAGATTTAACGGAGGAAGAGAAGCAGAAAATCAAAGCTGAAAAGAAAAAAGAGCTGGTAAATCAACTCAAGGACGAGTTAAAGGCCAAAGTTATTAAAGGCTCTCTTGTACACTCAACTGAAATCTATGGGTGTACATACACGAAAAGAGAGTCACTCAAGACTGCTCGTGACCATCTTGCCGAAATCAACCGACGCATCGACCAAAACCACAAAAATATAATCTACTTTGCTGTTCTGGCCGGCCAAGTCGTCAATACTGTTCGAGAGAAATATAAGGGAAAAAGAAAGTTGTTTCTGAACTGGTTGGCGACGAACGAAAAGGTGATAATGATGAAGAAGTCAAAGGCATACTTTTACATGAAACTGGCGACCGTGGCTGAGAGATTTCCTACAATCCAGCAACTCTCTCTGCCTTTAAGGAAAATGCAGTCAATTTTGCCTCTACTGCCGGAAATTTGCTTTCACGACGAAACGTTTTGGACGAATCTTCAATAAACTTCATTCATTCTAAGAATTTTTGCTATCAAATTATTCTACGCCTGTATAAATGATTTAACTCCCGCTGCTACGGTAGTATATTTTTACTGCTAGAATACGTTAGGACCTTTTTTCCAACGCCGTTGGAATTTTTTGAGTCGCCACTGTGAACATAATAAATCAGAAGACCAGAATGACATAAGAAGGTCATTTGATTCCAACGCCGTTGGAATTTTTTGGCTAGCCTGTTTAATCATTAAAGCATGAGTTACTATTGCATAGCCTTCTGTATTCCGATTTCTTTTAGGAGTCTTCCCATTTCCTTATTTGGCGCGTGCAATACGAAACCAGCGGACTCACTACCCAAGCAGCCGCCAACCCCCAGCCCTAGCTTAGTCTTTCCAAAAATGATTCCTTTAACTAACTTACGCGCAATACTTTCTCTTAACCCGCTCGATGCTCCCATATTGTCTAGCCTTTTAAGCATCTCTTTATCCCATCGGTGTTTTTCATTTGGGAAGTCGCGATACTTTATATCGTGTTCCATACACACCTCGTCAAGTTCATCTACAGGCTCATGACCTGGATTAGGCACATTGTTGGAATCTAATTGAATTTCAAGAGGGTTCAAAGGTCCGCAATACTTATATCCAGGGATTGTCCAACCTTTGCTTGGCTTCGGAAGCTTTTCGATTATTCCGTGAATGTCTGGCATTTTTATTTAAAATAAAATAAAAAAAAATAATGACTGAGAACAAATTACAAGCAATTTATTACCGGGACGGCGGTTATTTTATCGGAAATAATGCCGTCTCCAAATTAACAGAACTTAGTAAAGAACCAAAACAAATAGTAGAAAAATGGCTGTCTAAACAGGCTGTTTATCAAGTCTATTTCCCACCTGTTAAATTTACAAGACCCCACTTCAACATCTATAAGCCTAACGAGGCGCACCAAGCTGATCTTCTGTTTCTCCCAAACGATTCTGGGTATAAGTACGCTCTTACAGTTATTGATGTAGCTTCGCGTTATAAAGAAGCAAGACCGCTGAAAACAAAGAAGTCAGAAGTTGTAGCAACTGCCTTTCAAGATATTTATAAAAATTCACCTTTAACCTTCCCAGAAACATTGATGACCGATCCGGGTAAAGAATTCATGGGTCGAGTTAAAACTCTAATGCAAAAAAATAATAAAAAAATTCGTTACGGTAGAACCGAGCTTCACAGAGATCAAGCCTTCGTCGAAAGATTTAATCTAACTTTAGCCAAGCGACTTTTTACTAAGCAGACAGCAGAGGAGCTCAAACTGAAGAGCGGACAATACTACACCAAATGGAAAGACCAACTCCCAGTAGTAATCAGTCAGCTTAACAATGAAGTTTCTCGCGTGACAGGCCTAAAACCTTCAATTGCAATTAAACAAGACAAAGTTCAGCTTAAATCTCCCAATCCACAACAAAAAAATTATCCAAAGCTCCCAGGAGTTTATTCTCCGGAAATTCTCACAAATTCTGAGTTTGTTCGATTCCTTTACCTGCCGGGAGAATTAGAAAAGGACACAAAGAGAAGAGCAACTGACCCCCATTTCAGTCTAGATGTACATAAAATAGACAGGCACTTTACAACAGCAACCGGTGAGTATTACTTTCTTTCTCAAGCCTTTAATCCTAAATCCCCTACAAGATCATTTGCCAGAGCAGAACTTCTCGTCATTCCAAGTGACACAGAAATAAATTGAAAAAATAAATTTAAAATAAAAATGTACAAAAAATGATCGAAACCAGAACAGTTAATAAAATTAGCAAAATCATCGACTCTAAACAACCAGGTTTCGTAACTATTAAGGGCATGAAAGTGAAAGTCGATCCGTTACAGCAGCAAATCCATTGTAAAGATTGCAATAACCACACCCACAACCCCCGCAGCATTACAGATGAAAAGACAGGTGGAATCCTGCCTCTCGCTGCACTGATTCCAATCATTGCGGGTGCAGTTAGTGCAGCAGGTGGTGTTGCTGGAGGTGTTGCAACGGCTGTGAAAGCGGGCAATGACAGGGCTCACCAGTTAGAGATGCAGAAAATCGCGAGAGAAAAGGGAGTCACAATTAAGGCGGGTGAAGGCTGCCCCTTGGAAACCTTCGCAACTAATCCTAATACTAATCCCTGGGAAAACGAAAAAATTTCAAAATCCGACGTCATAAAAGCTATAATGACATTGCATAAAGCAGGATTTACAATGCTCCGGATGTGAAAAGATAAAAGCAGGGATCTGATCAGTAATACTCAAATTAATCAAAAGTTATTAGTCCAGACAAGTTCAAGCAAAAGCTAAGGGTGACCACCCAAAAATTTTTTTTTTAAAACTTATAGAAAAAAAACATGCCGAAAGCAAATCCAGCAAAAGATTCTGTAAACTCTTATTTTTCCCAAAGCCAAAATCTTTCATTTCAGGACAAAAGCAAATATCTTCAAGAACTTTGTAAGCAAAAGTTCAATACAGACCCAGGATACCTAGGCAGCTATGAGAAACAATTAGAAGTAATAAAGCAACTACAGTCATCAGATCAGTACACCCCAGTAAAAAACCCAGCAGCTGAACACCAACAGAAGAGCCGCAACCTAGTTAACAAGTACCAAACTCTCACAGGGCAAAATGTACCTAAATACCCACAGAATAAACAGGAACAGGATGACCTGGAAAGAACAATCCACCAAATTGAGTCAGAGATGAACCAAGAAGACATTCAATTTGCAAAGAGAACTTTTACAGACCACTACATAGAGTATACCATACCAGTCAAACACAACACAACAACATCCAACACAACAACATCCAACACAACAACGACACCTGACATAAATGACTTTAGAGATGACATTCAATCAGTTATCAATCACACACTTAAAACACGCAAAACCTTCAAGCTTCAGCTCTCGTTTTTATTAGAATTTTATATGCCTACGAAACCTACTGAACATCTTGAATATTACATGACCAGTAAGGCATCACCCTTTAGTCCAACCGATTCACCAGACCCTTTTCTACAAGAAGTTAGTAAAAAGATTGACGCCTTTACATCAAGAGGTTCTGGTTGGGTTGTTACTGGGATTCGAAAAGTTTCAGTTATGATTTTCAAATTCGATCCCCTCAAAGCTTCTTCTTACCTGGAGCTGCCAACAAAGCTCGCCAATAAAAAGGCTTGTATCAACGTGAAGAACTATGACAACTGCTGCGCTTTGTGGGCGGTTTTGTCAGCATTATTGTACGACAAGGATCGAGCCCATCCTGAAAGAACTTCCCATTATAAGACTTACTTTGACGAGTATTTTACCAAGTGTATCAGCAAAGGAATAGTATTTGAGAAAGGAGGTTTAGCAGTCTCTCAAATCCCCAAACTAGAGGAAGTGTTTAATAATAAAATCAGAATCACCGTATTCGAGTGGAATGAAAGCAAAGAGAAAGTTGAAATTGTTAGGAGCAGCAAGAATATTTTAGACGAAGACCCGACCCGACACCCAGCAGCCAGGCGCACTGATGTCGATCTTCTAATAATTGGAAACTTACAGTCCGAAGCCCATTATGTTTGGATTAAAGATCTTTCCAAGCTAATTCACAAGCAAATGACCAGCCACAAAGAAGCCATATCTATCTGCAGATTGTGTCTTAAGTATTATTGTGGTGGTAAAGAAAGTCGGGAGGCAAAACTCACAGAGCATGAACTCACATGTGAGAACCATCCAACTAACTGCTCTCTTCCTTTCGGTAACCAGAAGTATTTGCGGTTTAAAAATTATCACAAGATGGAGAAACTTCCCTTTATTGTATTTGCCGACTTTGAATGTTCAAATGTTAACGGCAAGCACGTCCCAAATTCAGTAGCATACGTTTGCATTGGAAATCTTGGACATCTAGGAAATTCTGATATCATAGAGTATAACCACTTCTTTGGGGAAGACTGTGTTAAACAGTTTATATTTAGAATGCTAGAGTTACGTAGAAAGTTTAGCTCAATCCCACCTGTGCCAATCAATATGACCGATCAGGATGAGATCAATTTTCAATCGGCAACCCATTGCTACATATGCAGAAAACCATTTGAAGACAGTTTAAAGAATCCGAAAGTTAGAGACCATTCACACATTCAAGGAAATTTCAGAGGTGCCGCACACAACACCTGCAACTTAAAGCTAAAAAATAACATCCACGATTTAAATATTTTTCTACATAACGCTCGCTCATACGACCTGCACCTAATTGTTGAAAGAATAGGTGAAATAGAGGGCATTCACCTCGACTGCATAGCTGAGAACAAGGAAAAGTTTAAATGCCTCAATATCAAAGAGGTGGGGGCGTCCGGTTCACTAAGTGGTTCTTCTGGTTTGGTTAAAATCAAGGATTCTTATCAGTTCCTAGCAGCCAGTCTAGACGCATTAAGTAAAAATCTAACAGATGAGCAATGCACTTATACAAAAATCCTGGCCAAAATATTAGCAAACCAAGATCCCGTGTCTTTCAAGCTACTCAGAAAGAAAGGCTTCTACCCTTATGAGTATGTGACCGGTTCGCACGCTTTTGAAAAGCACGTCTTTGAAGGTGAACTTCCACCAAAAGAAAAGTTCTTCTCTCAGCTAACAAACTCAGGAATTTCTGACAATGACTATGAGCACGCACAAGCAGTCTACAAACATTTCAACTGCCAAAACTTTTTTCAATACCATTTGATTTATCTTTACACTGATGTTTTTCTTTTGGCCGATGTGTTTCAAACCTTCAGAAACACCTGGTACACAGCATATGGTCTTGATCCCGCACATTATGTAAGTTTACCTGCCACCAGCTGGGAATCTCTACTTAAAATGAAATGGGATGAAAACCCAGACTGGTATGTTGAACTTCTAACCGACATTGACATGTACAATTTTATAGACACAGCGAAAAGAGGCGGCATATCAATTTGCGTGAACAGATATGGAAAGGCAAACAATCCATATCTCGAATCATATGACCCAACGAAACCCTCAAATTATATCGTTTATTTAGACGCCAACAATCTCTATGGCTGGGCAATGAGTCAAGACTTACCTGTGAGAGACTTCCAGTGGCTCCCCGTATCACAAATAAACCCAGCGTTTTCGATACCTGCGATTTACGAGGTTGACGTAGAAATTCCCTATGAACTCCATGATCATTTCTCTGACTTTGCGCCATTCCCGGAGAATATTAACTGCCCGAAGATTATCGAGCACCCAGATGGCTCGTGGAAACTGTCAACAGAAAACGAACACACAGCTAAACTTACCCAAAACCTACACAACAAGACTCGCTACAAAATTCATTATAAGCTGCTACAGTACTTCATATCCTTAGGCTGTAGGGTCACAAATGTACATAGGGCCCTCAAATTTACAGAAGAGGCCTGGATGAAATCCTACATAGAAAAGAACACCCAGTTCAGGGCCAAAGCAACCAACAACTTTGACAAGGATCTGTTCAAGCTGGCAAACAACTCTGTATACGGCAAGACTCTTGAAAATGAGCGCAACCGCACGAATCTAAAACTCGTCACCGTTCATGAGCGTGACATCATTCAGAGAAATATTTCTAAACCGACTTTTAAGGAACTTCACGTCTTCAACGATTACTTAGGGGCTGTTCTATTCTATAAGACAAAAGCAACACTTTGCAAACCTATATTTACAGGTGTCACTGTGCTTGATGAATCGAAGCGTCTTATGTACAGTTTCTTCTATAACATGAAACGGCAATATGGGGATAGGTTAAAACTTCTTTACACTGACACCGACTCCCTAATTCTAGACATTCAGACTGGGGACATCTATCAGGACATGCTTGAACAAAAAGACCTTTATGATTTGTCAGAGTACATAGAATCATTTAAAACTTTGAAAGGTGATCAAGTGTTCGACCCATCCAATAAAAAAGTAATTGGTAAAATGAAAGATGAAAGGGCAGGTGATGTTATCTCCGAGTTTATTGGTTTGAGATCAAAATCCTATTTTGTAAAATGCGGTGAAAGCGATGAAAGCGATGAATCAGGAAAAATAATTAAGAAGTCCAAGGGAATTCCAAAGCATGTAGTTAAGAACTCTCTACATGAAGAAGCCTACAGAGATGCCCTGTTACATAATAAGAAAACTTTACACGAGTTTGTAAAAATTCAGTCTAAGAACCATGATGTTTTTACAATAACCCAGAAAAAAATAGGTCTGTCAGGCGCAGATAACAAGAGGGTTGTCTTTCAAGACAATGTTACAAGTCTTCCATTTGGGCACTGGAGACTGAAAACGTAGACTAAATAAAAAAATAATGAAAAAAAATAATGACGACAAATATTTTTCTGGAACAGTTGGCAAAAGAACTAGAAATCCCAAACTTTAGAGGCGTCTTTATGAAGGATACATTACCTGAATCCCACGCACTGAAAGAATGTGGCATCGAAGAATGTGGCATCATGAACTTTGACACTGCTGAGAAACCAGGGTCTCACTGGGTTTGCTGGGTGATTGATCCAAACAGAAAGCATAAGTACTACTACTTTGATAGCTATGGGACGGCTGTTCCTGATGAGCTAAGGGAATATATGGAAGCTCGGTCGACACTCGGAAATAACAAGGAACCTCCAAAAATCTACCGCTCAGACTTTATGCTGCAGGGGCTTAGAAGTGATATTTGCGGAGAGCTGTGTATGACTGTTTTATATGCAATGACTAAGACTCGAAAAAGCTATAGGGAAATCATTTTAAGTTTAAATGCCTAATTTTTTTTTTTAGCTTTTCTTCGAAGCGTGTTTGATTGCATAGTTTTTGAAGACAGTTTCGATATCATTTCTCAATTGGCTCATGTCATCAATGCTATTCAGATGTACATGTTGCTCATTGTGCTGCTCATAAAGTTTTTGAATGCTTTGAAACTCGTCCTCTGAAATGAACCTGTCTTCTATTGCTTTTGAAATATACCCGGTGATAGAAGACTGGATGCTTTTCTGTTTTGCTTGCATTTCCTGCAGATGCTTTAGCTTCTGGCGTCTGTTTCGAGTTAGAGCTCCTGTAACCGCTGAAATGAGACCACACGAGGCCCCAATAATTCCAAGTGGAATAGCGATTGGTGCGGTGATAATAGGAAGTGTAGAAACAGCAGCTGCAGATCCGCTTAGAATTGACACTGACCCAAGAACCATATTAATATACTCGAAAGCTTGACACTGTCTGTTGAAGCGTTTCAGTTTTTTAGAGTTTTTCATAAGGGCGGTTTCAATGTCATTTCGCATTTTCTGAATCTCTACAAGTCGGAACTGTTGAGAGTTGCAGGTAAAAGTATTGATTGTAGGATAGAGATTTTGTACGGTGGGTTGGTTCAATTGCTGATTTGATTGGTATTGTTGACTTTTCGAATACTGGGGTGCACTTGGTGTTACAGGTGCCATATTTGGTGCCATATTTGGTGCCATATTTGGTGCCATAGGCGGGTCATACAGAGAATCATTTTCGGCCATTTTTTATAGGTAAAAAAAAATAATTTTTCTATTTTACGATGCCCTCTGCACTTATGTTGCTTTTCGTACAATCTCCTCTGAAGTGTTAGCTCGCCGCCTAGCCAATAGGGCGTCTTCAATGTCAATGTCAGGGAGATTGTGCTGTCGTTCCAGGCGACTAATTCGTCTCAAAGTTTTCCCCCACTTGTTATAAATTCTATCCAGATAGAGCGTATGCGTGGCAACATCTCTTTCTATCTTTTTTATTTTTGCAACATTTTGATTAATGGTTGTTCTCCAAGCGGTAAATAAGGCATCAGTCTCTGCTTGTGAATAGGAATCAAGGATGTCTCGCTTTTTATTAATCGCTGTTCTTATAGCAATGTCTTTTGCATTGATTTCCGATCTGAGAGTTTGAGCTAGAGTCTCAACGATGGCGGTCAGCTTTGCTATTTTTGCCCGCAAGTCTTCAATGTTTATTTGATGATGGTGTGCTGACCGTTCCAATGGTTTTAAGCGGCCTTTGATTGGTCCGATCTCCGGGATTTTTTCGTCAACGTTAATGTAGCGCCTGTCAAGGAAAGCAAGCGAGTGTGCAGTGGAGCCACTAGTAGATTCACCAGCAAAGTTTATGGACATTTTTGTTTGTTTTTTTTGTTTTATTTTTGAAAAAGAATTAGGCTACTGTTCTTTTCTCTTTGTTAATCATCACGAACTGATAAGGTTTATTCCACTTCTCAAAGCATAGGTTAACAAATTCTTCCTGCGATACCTTGTGTGCTACCTTTCGACCATCGTCCTTTCGATCAAATGGAGGCTTAGTAAAATGGGCTGGAGCAATCACCTCGTTACTTAACCTCTTCAGTCGGTCTTGCGGTATGGTTGGAAACAAGAGGATCAGATTGCAGTTCCCACGAATAGTTTTATTTGGCAACTCAAACCAGTTTTGGGTAATATAGATTACATTACAGTTGTTGTGACGACCCCTGGTGAAATAGTTTTCAATTTGCTTCTGGGGCCCTGTCATGCAGTCATCAAAGACAATCAAGTGCTTCCTTCCCTTTTCCAGTTCATCAGGCTGAGGGAGAAGTTTAGTTTTAGGATCAATTTGCGGGTCCCCATATGTAAACACTTTAATGTCGTGCCACTTTTCATTATCTGGGATATGGCTAGCATATTCTCTGGCGACAATTTCTGGATCACTGGGCAGCTTGGATTGGTTGTTAAAGCACTGAATGATATGCTCCTTTGTAAGTTTGTTCTGTAGACCTGCAATCAACATCTTATACTCATCTTGATACAGAGTGGGTGAGTAGATGTGCAGTGTGTCATAGTCAAGAAATCCTGGTCTCAGAAGCATGTTGAAGATTCTAAATGTCTTCCCTGAGCCTGATTCTCCAACAACAATACATCTGAAATGACTAGGAATTGCCTCGTTATGATTAAATTTGATTTGGTTCCGAGTCCAATGAGGATTGAAATCATTTGAAAAATCCATTTTTATACGATAAAAAATTTTTGCATAATTATTTTGCAATCTAACTTTGCAATTATTGATGTGGGCCTGTGTGTCTTTTGGGATTTTATGTGTCTTTTTTGGGGGCCTGTGTGTCTTTTTCGGGGGCCTGTGTGTCTTTTTGCTATTAGTCTTGTACCCCCACATGTCTTGTACCCCCGGAAAGCACCTTAGTCATATTTAAAACCGCTGCCTTTTTTAAGATCGGCTCTCATCTTAGCATAAACAGATGGATCAATGCTATCAGCGCTTGGTGCCAATGAATTTGGTGCGAGTGGTTGAACATTTTGTTGACCATCTGGTTTGCTTTGTTTAGGGGTTTTGGGGTCGCGGGTTTCAGTTATGGTGTCCTTGATCTTCTTCGCAGCTGTGACTACACTTCCCGCCGCCTCGGCAGCATTTTTAATATTTTCTTTGTTCTCACTGATGACTTTGAAAATCTTTGCCCCCTGGGCGATCAAATCAACAATACCATTACCCGATCGCTCTTTTCTTGGATAATGACCTGCTGGAAAAAGTCCAGATCCTCTTTTAATGAGCTTTAATTCATTCTCATCGTAGTATTTAGGGACGTCTTTTTCGAAGATTAGTGGCATTTTTTACGTGAAAAAAATTATTTTTTATTGAACCTTGAAAGTAAAAGTTCTCTTGCTCTTTTATCGATGTACTTCTTTTCTAGCATTTTATCAAGAATATGAACAAACTCTTTTCTATTCTCATCCTTTAAACCTGTCTTTGCTGCTCCTAGGAGAACGACTAGCCGCTTGTAGACTTCCGGCATCCCGGTGCCGGTTTTCCCGGTATTTGTGGAGCTTCCGGATTGAAATGAATCTTCTGTTGTAGTTGATGTCTCTGGTGATGTCTCTGGTGATGTTTCTGGTGTTCTTATGTCTTGCCTTGGTGTGAAAACTCTGTTTGAAATTCGCTGCATTCTATCTGGTGAGAACTGCTCTAGATGCCTCCATACTTGTGGATTTGCCGTTTTGTAATTAGCTACTTGAGTTGGATCTGCTGTCTCAAGTCGAGAGAGTACATCTTCTTCTGTTAATTTTTGAGGGCTTTGTTGTTGCTGAGGCATCTCTTGTTGCTTAGTGAGTTGCTTTTGCTGTTCCAGGTAATTTATGACTTCTAGCTGATCTGGCAGGTCAAACCATTGTTTAAAGTGCTTATACTTTCTAAAGCTGTTTAGGTTTACCCCATTGTCATGTAAAAATTTGAGTATATCAGGGACTTTAAGGATGTCTATGTCTCTTTGTAAAGCAAAAGTTACCAGTTCTTTATAATTTTTTAGCTGTTTCGCAGAAATAGTTTCTTGATTTTTAGTTATGAAGTTGAGCAATACTTGGGTGAAAGCAACCTTCTTTGAGGTGTTTTCTCCGACCCCGGCCGCGCCTTCTTTGATGACTCCAATACTTTCTTTCGTTATCTCAAGATGATAATCCACAGGATCAGTAGAAATATTTTTACGCCAGACACTAACACCAAAGACGAGTTTGCCTTCATATTCTACTGGCCCAAAGAAGTTATCTGTTACTTTTAATTTTTGCTGAGATGCTTGAGGAGACGTTTCGCCAGATGGAATTTTATTCAGTGTATTCTGAAACTGGCTCTCTTGAATCTCATCAACAGCTTCCTTAACTGTTTCAATGGATTTCTTTGCTTCGGTGTATCCTGGTTTGTGAAACTCAGTGGCGGCTTGGATAAACTCATTGTAGGACTGCTGCTCTTTGTTAATTAACCCAGTGACTCGTTTTTCAGCTTCTGCAAGCTTCTCCAAGTCAGAGATGTAATGAGAATTTTTTCGCTTCATTTTTTCATTTTAATTTTTTAACTAAAAAAAATGAACGATCCTCTGACGCCAGTTTTCTATAAAATCAACAAGCCTATCTTGAGTGATGACAGCACAATCAAAGCGACTCAAGTAAGAGTCCCCAGTCATGAAAATCAGAATGAAACTAATTTGGGCTCTGGTCAAACGCTAACATTCACTTACACTGGGTGTTCATCTCTGGTCAGCGTTCACAGTCTAAGGAGCGGGTTTTACATGACATTCCAATACAAGACTAAAGGCGGTACAAATGCTGCTGGTGCTAATACTGACAAGCATGACGCTGATGTCACGCTAATCAGCAACTTCTGGGCCTACATGTTTAAGGAGTTTAGCGTGTCGAACGGGAGTACAGAGCTGGAGAGAATTGCCAACTTTGGTGTAGTGTATGACACTCATTGTCTCATTGAAAACCCAGATTTTATTCAACTTGGTAGCGGCGCTGGCTTCATCCCTAATGAGGAGAAAGGAGACGTAAATGATTCAGGTTTTGCAAAAAGAAAGGGGAGATATAACTATGCATTGGCGGGTGCTGATGATGGCGCAAAGAATCCTCAGTATAGAAATGTAGATATATTTGTACCTTTGAGATTCATGAGCGGGTTCTGCAATACTTTTAATCGCCTGACCAGCAACTTTAGTTACACGTTTAGGCTTACCAGGGACGATCGCAACAGGAGTGTTTGGACAGGAGCTGAGCATACTAGAATGGAAGTCAAGCTAGCAGGAGTTGAGTTGTACTTGGAAATCATTGAACCAAAGACAGCACTGAAAGCTGAATATTTGAAGGCTATTGAAAAAGACATTGATGTTGCTTACACAGCTTACATGTGCAGGGATGAACGTAATGAAAGAAGGCAACAGATTTGTATTAAGGAGGGTTCTTGCAGCAACCCAAGGTACATTATTGTCAGTTTGAGAGATCCATTAACTATAAGTCGTTATGAACATGGAAATGTGCGAACAATTCAGCATGAAATCAGTGATAATCTTTACCCGGCAATGCCACAGAATGGAGATTTTGCAACAAACAAAATTAGCAAATTTTACTGCGAGCTGGTTGACTTGGCTGTTAAGGAAAACAACGGAATCGTTATTACGGCATGGCAGTTCAAGACTCTTTTCCCCATTTTCGGTGCAGACGTGTCGGCCAGGCAAATGCCTACTGACAACAGTCCGGTGAATATTGTGACCAATATCGACAGAAGTGAGGCTACACCCGTTGACCTTTTTATCATTTATGCATTTGAGAGGAAAATTAAGCTGAACATGATTAATAATTCTTCGAGTAAGGTTTAAAATATTTTTTTTTTTGTAAAAAAATGGAAGCGATTGCTGAAAGACTAAACAATATCGTGTCGCATTCGAAGGAAAGTATCCCAATTACAATAACTGGTCGACTTACAGATTCAAGTGGAACTTTTATTGAAAAACTTGAGCAACCCATTCGTCTGGACCCAGAGGCAAATTACCATGTTTATCTTAATGACTTTACTGGCTGGTCAAATGTCCCCAACGTGACAGAAAAGAATAACATGTTTTATTACAAATGGAAACAAATTGGAGGCGAAGTGAAAGAATTTCCGGTTAAATTCCCTGTGAGCACACAGAGCGTGGATACTTATAATTACTTTCTGGAGAACGTTTTTACCAAAAGGGGGCATTTTGAAACTCCTGATACTAGCAAACCCGAGAATAAACTATTTCCTGTTAAATTGTCCTATGATCTCACTGTAATGAGAGTGGTTATGCAAGTTCATAAAGACGCAGAGGTGGAGTTTAAAGATGGCACCTGGTATCGAGAGTTGGGATTTGAAAAGAAAGTTTACAAGGCGGAAACCGCAGCACCACCCGCAACTCCTTCGCCGGGGGCAGTTATGTTGAGCCGCCAGCCAGCTCGCGGTTTATTCATGGCTGAAAATATCGCGGATATTGTTAAAAGTTTGAACATTTTGATCCGAAGCAATCTCAGTCTGGACTGGGTCTTCAAGGGAAAGCGAACAAATATTTTGTACAACATTTCTAACTCAGTTGCTGGTGGACAGATGATTGTTGAAAAACCTAATCCAATAAAAAGAGTTGTGCTCTGTAACAAAGAAATTAATGAAATATTGCTACAGTTTGAGACAGAGGATGGAGAAGCTGTTGATTTTAACGGTGAAGAGTTTGCAATGACAATTATTATTGAAAGAATGTGAATTGTCATTAGTACAGCGGTGGCAGGGACAAGCAAAGAAATGACTGGAAAAGAGGCAGGGAAAGCTCCAAACCGGGAATTGGGAAGACTGCTAAAAAAGGGGTAGAGAAATTCGCCCAGTATAGAAGTTATTTTTAGCGGCGCGCGTGGAGAGAAAGTACGCGGCCACAAAACGAGGCCAGAACCGAGGCCAGATTTGCGAATTTATTTTTCAAAAAGTTGGCCTCGGCCTCCGTTTTTGGCCAATTTTTCCATGACTCACAGTTGCTAATAATAGTAGTAGAGTTGCAGCTATGCTTTACAGTTGCTTAATAATTTCTGCAAAGTTATAGTAGCTGTCGTAATCTTTAATAGTTACCCCATGTAAATAACGCCAGTGAGTCTTAACCGCTTGATTAAGATTCAGGATGGTTGGTTCAATGTTAGGCCAGAATTTTTTCATATAATCTGTACATTCCTTCTTGCATTGGTACTTAGATTTGTAATTGGGTTCATGCGGTTTGTAGTAAGAACTTGGAGAGACGATTGGAAGCATTTTTATTGAGAATGTTAAATTTTTTTTTCGGGGTGAGTACCCTGAGTTGTTGCTTGAATGTCTTTAAGTTGCTAGAATGAGGCTTAGGTTCAGTGTCTCCGGATGAAAGCAGGAGGTGCATAGAACTCGCTAGGATGTAAAAAGTAATGGATTATGGATTATGATTTTTTTTTTCAAAGATTTTTAAGGTGATTTTTTTCGATTTCTTTGGGATTAACTAAGTTTAAAGAATCTAGATTACGTTGAATGGTTATCCGTGAAAGTCAACCCCTAATTTTCATTATTTATGTAGGTATAATAAGTTAAAAGAATCTAGATTATGATGGATGTTTTTCCATGAAGTCGATCCCCCTATTTTTTCTAACTGTGCGGGCATAATAAATTTAAAGAATGTAGATTATGATGGACGTGAAAAGTTCTGTCCTAGAAGCCCCGTCTTGCATTCTACTCTGCCTGTCTGTCCGCCTGTCTGCCGGTGGCTGTATTTCTGCCTGTCTGCCTGTCTGTCCGCCTGTCTGCCGGTGGCTGTATTTCTGCCTGTCTGCCTGTCTGTCTGTCCGCCTGTCTGCCGGTGGCTGTATTTCTGCCTGTCTGTCTGTCTGTCTGTCTGTCTGTCTGTCTGTCTGTCTGTCTGTCTGTCTGTCTGTCTGTCTGTCTGTCTGTCTGTCTGTCTATCTGTCTGTCCGTCTGTGTGTCTGTCTGTCTGTCTGCCTGTCTGTTTATCAGTCTGTCTGTCTGTCCGTCTGATTATATGTCTGGCTGTCTATCTATCTGTCTGTCTGTCTATCTGTCTGTCTGTCTGTCTGTCTGTGTACCTGTTTGTCTGTCTGTCTGACTGTCTGTCTGTCTGTTTTACTTCTCCCTCTTAAAAATAAAAAAAATTCGTGATCTGACACATTTTGAGCTAAGCATAATATCCAGGCTGATTTAAAGCAATAAAATTTATTGATTAATGAATCATTTTACTCAACAGTATCAATTGCTAAAGTGTGAATACTGTGCCTTTTAATGCTAATAAAAACTAACACATAAAACTTTTTAATGAATGATTTACAATTTATAATCAACAGGCAGATAAAACTACGAACTTGACTATTTTAAAGAGTAAATATTTATTCAGATGGAGCAGATTTTCAGTTCAGCTATGCACCTTAATAACTACAAGCTAGTTGCGATTCTGCTTGCTATATACATAGAATAGTTGTGCATTGGTGTTAAATATAGAGTAAGCAAGTTTTAATTCCATTGATGTTATCTGCTCCACTCGCGGGGTTCGTTTATCAATAGTAAAATATGACTTTCTGGATATCGGCTTGAAAATTGGCGCAGACAGGCATTTTATGGTGGCAAATTATAACTTCTGAGGGTTTCATTTTGCTAAAACAGTATCTTATAAATTTAAAATAAAGTTGAATTTTGTAGCATTAAATTTTATCGCAGTGTAACGACTCTACTTATAGTAAAGCGGTATTTTTTTAAGCTCGCGGTATTCTACTGATAGTAAAAAACAATACAATTTTAAGTAAAAATTAGATAGTTAACCTTTAATGGGCCGTTTAGTCTATTTTTTCAAGATTTTACACTTTGACATGTAGATGACGAAGACGTATTAAAAAGATATTAAAAAAGAACTAGATGTACTTTAACCACAAATTTGTCCTCAATTTCGCTGCATTAAACCAGATGCTGAACAATCTGAACACGGATCCGGTGGTGCGAATAAATTTTACCAAGCTGATCACCAATTCGGAGATTGGCGCTTTTCAAAGGCTGGCAACTCAGTTTAAAGCCACGTACGGTCGGGAGTACGAGTGCGAGTACTGGGTGCCGCTGATCTGGGCGTCACGGCTCATTAAAAAAGCTTTTCTACACGGCTACATACTTGACCCCAGGAGCATGATGTACCTTTTGGATGAGGTGGGATTGCATAGAGTTACTTTAGTACCGCAGGAAAAGAATTTTTGCTCAGCTATTTTTAGAAAACACACTTAAAGATTGCGTCGTCAGTTGAGTTGCTATTTTTAGAAAGCACACTCAAAGTTGCGTTATCAGTTGAGTAGCTATTTTTAGAAAAAAAACTTAATATTTACATGGTGTAGCTAATTTTATACAAAATTTAGTATTTGCATCATAAGTTCTTGGGCTATTTTTAGAAAGCACTTTTAAGTTGTTGTCCGGAATAAATGTTTTTGGCAGCTTTTCAACTTTTAGTAGAAGTTAGCAATTTTAGGCTTATTAAATCTAGAAGATAAAAAATTTAACCTACGTTATATAGATTCGGTAAAAGTCTTTTTCATTCGTAAATGTCAGTAATAATGAATATTCGCTTAACAAATTCAGGTTGACAAAATGCGCAACCAGATGCACACGCTTGTCATTTACAATGACGTAATGATTCCACTTGTTTACACGCAGGTAGGCGTTTTCGCTTTTGTGCTTGACCAATTTTGATCTTTATGACTTTTTCAGTTTTGCCAGTGCTACTTTTCTAAATCTTTGTAGTGCAAATAAATAATAGTTGTACTCGCATTTTTATATTCTTTTTTATTTGCCACCCATTGCCTCTAAAAATGGCTTCTTACTTTTCTAACAGCTGTAGCTAAAGTTTTAGCTACAAATATTTAAATCAACGAAATTTTTCGCCGCCATTTTAGGTGGTAATAATAGCCGTGTACTCCTACTTTCTGCTGCAATTGTTTTCTGCTCAGTTCATCCGGACGCCCTACTTGGAGGAGAGTCGCACAGACAACAGAAGCTGCGGCTGCTCAAAGCAGGACGCGAGCATCGACTTCTTCGTGCCAGTATTCACCATCTTCCAATTCCTGTTCCTTATGGGCTGGCTGAAGGTGGCCATGTGCGTCATGAATCCATTCGGTGATGACGACGAAGACTTTCAAACTTCGGAGATTCTCGACTACAATTTAGAGGTGCGTTTTTGTATTGACTTCGACCGACCTTTCTCTGCTCTCTCAACCAGCGAATTGTTTAACTTCTAGCTAATTAAGTAAACAACCAAAAGGCTTGAGTTCAAGTTTAGTTTCAGTGTCCAAATTGAAGTGCGCTTCAAATTACACTTGGATTAAAGTCTCGAAGTTTTCTGACCTAATTAGAAATCCAAGTGGAGGTTAAGTTGACTTTCAGTTTGATTCTTTTCTGGATTCCTTTAATTTTGCTAATCATAAAGAAAAAATATTGGTTCCGATAGTTCCCTAATTATGTCGCCTTGGCAACAAAGCAAATCTCCTTAAACCCGCAAAAGATCTCGCGACGGTCAGCCTCCGCCGACGAGATGATGTTCCCATTCGACTTCAAGATGCCCGACCTGAAGACCAAGGCCCAGCCGGAGGCGGAGGCTGACAACCTGCCGGAGTTCCTGGCCAGAATGAGCATCGAGATGGAGCGAACTCAGCGGGAACTGCTCGTGGAAATGTCGGAGCCAGTTGGTACGTCCAACGCTGGAATCGGTGGAGGCGGCGGCAGTGGCGTCGGTAGCGGCCACGGCTTCTGCTGCTGCGGTGGCGAGGCCCAGGACGAGTCGTTCGTGCACAGCTACAGTCGCGACGTGGTTGCCATGGAGACTAGGCAGCCACAGTTCGACGAATTCGACGAACGAAACCGACGGTCGAATCGTCGGCAGAAGCGACAAGCTGGCGGGAGACAGTCCGGCTACTGCTGCGGCCTCGGCGGTGGAGGCGGCGACGCCGGCCAAGACAGCGCCGAGGACGGTGTCGAGGCTGCTTTCATTGCAAAAAACTGCCACGCTGATGTTCCAGCGGCCTCCTCGAGTGGTGCAGCGGCCTCGGCCAGCTGGGACCGTCGATGCGGAAGCGTCGGGAAGGCGGAGGGCCCTGTGGCGGTGTGAACTGGACTGACGCTTTGACGTATGCAGAAACATAATTGTCAAAGAAGATAATTTGTAAAAGTAACTCGACAACCCACGGAGCTGCGTGGCGCATCTGCGAGCTTTGTACAGCTGGCTGCTCAGTCCTAATAGGCTGTAGGGTCTGTAACAGCCATCAAAATTTTTTCCCATGATCTCACAGTCATGAGTCGTTTTAGAGCTACATTAGTCTTGAAAAGTCGTATCTGAAAAAACCGAAGCTGATTAGCATTGTAAAATAATCTCCAAGCAAGCATGTTCGACTAAATTTATTGATATGTTTGTAGATAAGTTTTTTTGCATAGGCAGTATTCCGTCGCCTAGCTGTTATATCGCTACCTCATAGTTATATAAAATATTAATTTATGCATTCGACTAAAAAATACGTAACTTTGCGTGGTGATCAATTGATTAAATTAGTACTGATTAAGTACATAATGGATTATTGGTGAAAATTGGACGCCCAACCAACGTTTTGTAAGGCCTTTACATTAAATATGATTGTTATTGTTCCCGTATGAGGAGACACGAGCACCTCGTCTCCCCAGATCCATTCGCTGATTAAACTCTAGCTGAGCAGAGACTGATCTGATCCCACACTCTACACTCACACTGTGCGGTGTTTCTACTAAAAGTTCCCGGATCGTCATGGAGACTCAACTCCGTGGCGCTCATACACGCCAAATGATGCCCTGAACCGGATCTTTATATTTTCTGCATAATAATAACAGCAATGGCCAGTCGCTTTAAAGTAATTAAAATAATAAATATTTTCACTAATTCACTCAAGTAAGCCGTGCGAATTATCGAGAAAAATTGTTTTGGTCAGGAGAAGAGGAGCCGCGGGTACGACGGATTAAAAGAACTGCCAGCAGAGGCGCATGAATTTCTGTCAGCAGCAAAACAATAAAAATAACGGTACTTAATAGACCAACTGAAACTGCAGCAGCGCGCACTGGCCACACTGAACCATCAATCACATCTGTGAGTACAGGCGAGGCGTTTTGAAAGCCGCCGGGAAAATTATTGGTCAATTTTAGTCTGAAAAAAGAGAGCTACAATATAGAGCTAGAGGGATGAGCCATGGGAGCTCTGTGGTATCAGAAATGACAGCCAATAGCGGCCACTCTGAGGGAAAATGGCGCGTTAGACTGCGCTTCACATCAGGCGGAAACTGGCTTGATCTGGGCCGTGGCCTCGGGGCCGCTTCCACTTTGCCGCTCTTAGGCGTAAAGCTCTAAAGCTCTGACAACGGAAAACACTGTGCCATACGAAACACTGGTGAGCTGCTCGCCTAATCTCCGCAAATCTCTCTGCTGTCTGTCTGTGTGTCTGTCTGTCTGTCTTTCTGTCTGTCTGTCTGTCTGTGTGTCTGTCTGTCTGTCTGTCTGTCTGTCTGTGTGTCTGTGTGTCTGTCTGTCTGTCTATCTGTCTGTCTGTCTGTCTGTCTGTCTGTCTGTCTGTCTGTCTGTCTGTCTGTCTGTCTGTCTGTCTGTCTGTCTGTCTGTCTGTCTGTCTGTCTGTCTGTCTGTGTGTCTGTCTGTCTGTCTTTCTGTCTGTCAGTCTGTGTGTCTGTCTGTGTGTCTGTCTTTCTGTCTGTCTGTCTGTATGTCTGTCTCTCTGTCTATCATACAAACTACGTTCATGAACCAATGATATTTGCGTCTACCCGCTTATTTTTATCAGTCTTTTATCAGTAATTTTTACGATTTATTTTCTTTCAGACGATTTGTTTCGCCTGCATTAGTAGTATTCGATATCGAAATATCTTTTAAGCCGAATAATTGCTTTAGCGAATTAGAAGCATTAACTCTACATTCGTAAAGTGTGCCAATAAAACATTGTCAGAAAGTCGCGGCTTAGCTGACAAAAAACTCTGATATTCCGAATCCCAGAGGGATGTCTGGGAATTGGAGAGACCGCCAGTTCCGACACCGATTCGCAGCTTGCCTGCTCCTGACTGCAGTGCATTGCCTAACTGTACTGCCATCGCTGCTGCCCGGAGCGGCTGGAAGCTCGGCATCGGATGCTACTGCAAGGGTGACCTGGAGGCCGCACGCGTGTGAGCACTCTGGGGTGGCGGGATGATTGGTGCCAGACAGTTCGAACAAACAAAATATGGAAATGACGGAGATACAAAGCGAGCCATGATAAAGGAACTCTAGACGGAAAAAATATTTTAGTGAGATAGCTAAGCATGTATGACACCAGTCACCCTTTTTTGGTAATTCGCTCAAATACCCAAAAGTAAATTAGCATAGCAGAGCCCACACCACTCACAGCGGCAGCTGGAACAGTTAAAATGGTTGACTCGCAAGCCAACTGGGCTCGCGTCTGCTTTTAGGCAAAATTTGACAGATTTCGCTTCGTCACTGTCCAGCACTTACCCTATCCGCCATTTCGAGCAGGGGGTCCCGCTGGTCGGCAAGGGCCGCCAGCTGATGCAGCTGAGACTCTGCCGGCTGATGAAGAGGCAGCGAGCGAGGCCAGTGAGTTTGCCTCTGGCTGCACTTTTAGAGTTGCTGTGTCATCATCCCTTTGACCCGATGCTGAGCTTTGTATTTATCCCAGTCTGCAGAACCGTGTCATCACTGCCATCGAATGTGCACCTGCTGGCCGTGTCGGGCTCCGCATTCCACCCGGCCCTGAACAATTTCTGCCGCACCTTCAATGTAACCTGCATCTTTCTTGACGCTCTTGAAGGCGACACAGTCCCCATCGACTGGATGCACAATGCTGTTAGATTTTTTCCGTCACCTGAGCTGCGCAGTCGCTCGATCTACGAGTACATCACTTGGGCGATGTGGAGCAATTTCGTTGTACTCTATTGTGATTTTCATAGTAAGAGAAAAGTGTGAAAACTTTATGGTAGGTTGCCAACTACGATTTATCAAGATGATCTCTTCGTTACTTTGCAACCTTGACCAACTCAGACCTGGAGAGCACACACAGCCTGTTCCACTTCCCCATGGGCCCGGTGCTCTTCCGACATCTGGAACTGGACGACCCCAACAGCACCCTGACTGTACTCCGCCAGCTGAAGCTGTCAACCATCAACAATTTTATTATCGATATGCCGCACAATCAGATTCTCAAATTCCTTAAACTGGTGAGTGATTTTAATGCTCAGAACTTGTCTTCACAATTTTGTCTGACTGCTTCAAAACTAGCGAGTTTGCTTGCAGGCTGACGAAGCCAATCTGAAGGGCCTTGCCAGGAGTTTCCTTCTTATACGAGAGGTGAGCCAAATATAAAATGCTTAGAGAGCTTAGTGATTGACGGTTGGATTGAATTCTCTTGTTGTCAATCAAGGTTTTGTTCAGGAGGTTCCAAGCTCAGACAGGAAGCTTTTTGAGTGGCCTTTATCGCGAAATTTTACCTGAGTGGCAAGCTAGTCTCGAATTATCGTGCGGCTAACGAACAGTATCCCGATCTGTTTCCTCAGATAAACAGCACCTTCTTTAAGGAGCAGATGTCGAACAGAGTCTGGGCCGGAATGAACTTCACCTCGCACCTGTTTGATGGAATCCGTCTAGTTGGAGACGAGCCGGGTCTTGTGAGTTAATGAGCTCTTTTGCTTCGCATAATATAGATACACGAGCATAGTTACCCACTCGCTATCGTTCTCACTCATGCCGCTCATTCGGTCCATCATTAAAGTATCGTTCACACTGCCATCATGTCACCGAGTTCTATAAACATTCATTTGATGAACATAAAATGTACGCACACTCATTTGATTACAGTAAACGAGCCTTTTGTGGTTCGCTCACTTATGAGGGGGCGAGTGGCTTGGTAGTCTAGCGCGTCTGCCCTGTGTGCCACTGGTCCAGGTTCGACCCTGCGTTGTAGGTTGGCTATTTTCCCTAGCGCGGCTTCGTGTGCAGGGTCACATTAATTTGGGGTCTTGTGTACGAATGGGTTGGGAAATGGGCCAGTTGTGCAATTTACGCCCATGAGGACAACCCCCAAGGAATAGAGAGTGTACATTCCTGGAACCGCCGCTTGTACACCCTATGTGAGTGCATCGGTGCTTATACTGGGATTTGAATGCCGTTGCGCACCGTGTGTGTCTATAAAAAAGTCAGCACACCCCTATATTTAATAATAATTATTCACTCACTAATTTTCTCGTGAAACTGACATCCGAAAGAAGCGCAACAAGACGTCGGCTCTTGAAGCGCTGCTGAATCGGGCGTACACCAATTGGCTCAGCCGATGGGCATCAAGGAGCGCCGGCAGGATGATCCTACACGACGGTATGTGGGAGCGGTGCGGCCCCATGCAGGACCGAGTTCCCCACGCTGCTGGAGAGTTTCAACAGTTGCTGAAGGCGAGTTGCCAACCCGACGTTGATTTCAGTTCCTTCCTTGCATACCGAAATCCAATAACCCTCGTGTCGCAACTGCAGGAGCAAATTGAGCAGCAAGTTGGCACGGTGACGATTGGCGGAGAGACGCATTTCAATTTCAGTTTTAGCGTCTACCACATGTACTCAGAGCGAGACCCGGAGGTTAGTTACACATGGTGTAGATTCATTTTTCATCGATTATTTATATATTTATCATAAATAACAAGACATTGAAAGTCAAACTATATGTATTGTTAGCGAACAAACTTAACTATCAATTGCAAATCTTTCAGACCAAAACCAACTTAAAGGAGATGAGAGATGTAATTATAGCCATACAAACTACTTGGTTCATGTTGGCAGCATAAATTCATATAATTTTTCCTTCTTGCTCTCAATATTATTTTGATTAAATCAGCATGATATAGTTGCTAAATGCGCAATCAATACCCTTTTAACTATTTCCTCTTAGACTTTGAAGCACAGATTGAGTTATTATTGCATATGCTTTGGAATGCCTACTGTTAGTAGTAAAGAAGCGAATGCTCAGTTGATACCATCTGATTCTAAGATTAGATTGATTCGCATGCACCAGCATTGATCGGAACTGTGCCCGAATTTCGCTTTCAGCAGTACCAAGGCTGTTTTTGGGTCGTAATTCGCTGCATTTAAGTTTTACATCTGGTTTGTTGTCACCATTTGTTTCAGTTCGCTACATGGACAGCTCAGAGAGGTTACGTCATGGCCCCGGAAGCCGGTAGCCGCCACAAGCGACACTTCCGCGAGTTTATGAACGAGTTAAACCTAACCGTTGTCACCGTCATCGACCCGCCGTTTAGTTTTGAGCGCGATTTCGACGACAACGGCAAGCCACTGTTTGGCAACGATAGATGGACCGGATTTTCTATCGAGCTGTTCAAGCAGGTGGCCACCGTGCTAAACTTGACGTGAGTTGCCGATGTGTTTTCGAAGTACACTCTTAGTAACTTGTTCAGAGCCTTTGAAGATGTTGGAGAGCCTTGAGAATGATATCGTCTCTCGGGTCAGCAACAGTAATCAGTTGGCTACTGGAGCTCTTGTGTCAGGAAACCCCCTAAACTGTGCTAAAAGAAATTCCTTCCGACTACAATTAAAACAAACCTTTAATGCAAGAGATTATGCTTAGCTAACACATCTGCAATACACCAGCTATTTTACCATATCACTCAGGCAATAATGAAGGGTATCGGATATGGTTTACATAGTTTAGTTTAGCGTGAAAGTGCTTTCGATGGTATTCTCTGGAAATAGTATTTGTGGCTCAGGCCTCATGGTATTACTACTGCTCATTGCAATCACTGCTACTCAAAAACGCACGCCTTCAGCTACACAATCCGCATCAGCTCTGACGGCCAGTTCGGCAGTCCGATTGAAAGCGACACCGGCGAGCAGATCTGGTCCGGAACAGTTGGCGAACTCATGGCCGGCACCGCCGATGTGGCCGTGGCCTCCCTCGTCATCACCTACGACAGGGAGCGGGTGAGTACAGTAGTGCATGTGCTGCAACTGCTTAAAGGATAGTAATTAAAGTTTGACGAAATATTAAAAAAATTCAACAGGTTGTGGACTTCACCACGCCCTACTTAAGCCTCGGCCTGAGCGTGATCATGAAGAAGCCGGAGCAGCAGACCGACCCGCTCCAGTTCATGCTGCCATTCAGCGGCCGGGTGTGGACCTGCATGCTGCTGGCGTGGCTGCTCACCAGCCTGCTCATGCTGGTCTGCGCCAGACTGAGTCCCTACGAGTGGTACTCGCAAAGCGACTGCGTTCCTGTGGTGAAAAATCAGTTCGGCGCCCTGAACAGCATGTGGTTCACCATCGGCTCCCTCATGCAGCAGGGTGAGTCCATGCAGCGTCCTCCCGATAGTTCATACTCAGCTTCATCACTGGCTTACTCAGAAAATGCTGAACTCTGCAAACACTGACACCCGCGACATTGCAGGGTCCGACCTGGCTCCGAGAGCTTCATCAACGAGGATGGTAGCGACCACCTGGTGGTTCTTCACCCTGCTGCTCATCAGCTCCTACACAGCCAATCTGGCCGCCTTCCTCACCACCAACCGGCTCGGGACCATCGACAGTGTGGAAGCGCTGGCGGCGCAGAGCAAGGTGAAGTTCGGCTGCCCGACCGGGGGCGCCATGTACAACTTCTTCAAGGTAATTGAGCAGGTTTTGAGCTGTGTGCAAGTTGTTCAATGTAATTTAAGCTGGGTGCGAGCTGTGTGCAACTTCTTGAAGGTAAATTGAGCTGGTTGTGAGCTGTGTACAACTTCCTCATTGTGTACTGAGCAGTTTGTGAGCAGTGTGCAACTTGTTCCAGGTAAATTAAGCTTTGGTCAGCTGTACACTGCTGCTTATTTAAGGTAAAACAAGAAATAAAGTTTCTAGCCGCAACCCTCAGGGACAGTTGAATCAAATATTGATGCATCGATTTGGATCATACGAATTTTCTAAAAATTCTATTTTTATATACAGTGCTACAATTGTTAACGGAGCTAGTTAAATCTTTACCATCAAATAAACTTACCTGTTAAAACAAAACTTTGCATTTCAGAACTCGAAGATTTCACTTTATCGCCGGATGTGGGACTCAATGCAAGCCTGGAGCGCAACTAATGAATCATTTGTACGAAAGACTTCGGAAGGAATCAGTCGGGTGCGAAATGGCGGTTACGCCTACATCCTCGAGTCAACATTCAACAGGTATTATCGAGAGAGGGACTGCGAGCTCACTCAGATCGGTGGCATCTTCAATCCAAGCAGCTACGCGTTCGCCGTTCCGCAGGGCAGTGAGTGACCTTCACTCGGAGAAGTTACTGGAGACACAACCACGCTCGTAGAATAAGATTGCAGATTTCGTATCAACCTGATCCCGCAGACGTTCTGCTACGCGACGAGCTGAGCGAAGTGATTCTGAAGCTGCACAAGGAGCAGTTCATCGAGGACCTGTCTGATGCCTGGATTAAACGGTTCAACCTTAGCGGGCCGCCTTGCAGTGAGGCGTTCACAGCTGAATCGGCTCCATCGGGCACGCTGGACGTCACCTCATTCGCCGGTGTGTTCGTTTCCATGCTAGTCGGGCTTGGAATCGCCGTGGTGCTTTGCATTGCTGAGCTGCTTTGGCGCAGCGGTAAAGAAGCGCTGAGAAGCCGGGTAAAGAATTCATAATTACGCTGATACATTTAGCTTAATTTTAGTATGAATTCCGACACAATACTCGCTTTAAGCTTGAGTAGACGAATTACAATATTTCGGCGATTTATTTGCAGCGAAACTTTATCGAACTGTGCATGGAACAGCTGCGACTCGCCGCCCGCTTGACTGTCAACCGTAAATCGCCGGCCAGCTCTCCGAGGCAGCCGTCAAGGACGCTGAAGCCGCAGGATTCGCCGAAAATGCGGCACGGGCAGCCGTCTATGGGTAGCAACGAGGACAGCACAGATGGATACGAGGAGATGAAGATGAATGCTGCAGATTGCGGCTTGTGATGGCAAATTGCAGACTATCTCAGACTCAGTCGGTCTGTCTGTCTGTCTGTCTGTCTGTCTGTATGTGTATCTTTCTCTCTGTCTGTCTGTCTGTCTGTCTGTCTGTCTGTCTGTCTGTCTGTCTGTCTGTCTGTCTGTCTGTCTGTCTGTGTGTCTGTCTGTGTGTCTGTCTGTGTGTCTGTCTGTGTGTCTGTCTGTCTGTCTGTCTGTCTGTCTGTCTGTCTGTCTGTCTGTCTGTCTGTCTGTCTGTCGGTCTGTCTGTCTGTCTGTGTGTCTGTCTGTGTGTCTGTCTGTGTGTCTGTCTGTGTGTCTGTCTGTCTGTCTGTCTGTCTGTCTGTCTGTCTGTCTGTCTGTCTGTCTGTCTGTCTGTCGGTCTGTTTGTATGTCTGTCTGTCTGTCTGTCTGTCTGTCTCATAGTCGTTTTTTGTCAACAAAATCCTCTAAGATTCAAGCAGAATACTTTGCAACTGAAAAAAAATTTCATTCTGCACTATAGGCTACTGTCATGAATTGTTTACGCAGACAGTGGCACTAAGGCCCGAAGTTGTGAAAATTCAAGTATCCAAGCGAATTAATCAAACTTATTCGACGCACCTCTGGCGAACTTTCGTACCTTTGAATCTTTGGTGCATTGCGTCTTGGTAAACTTTGTTATCGAATGGCTGTCCAACAAAGTGACAGGCCGAGCAGGTAACCTCTGATAGTTGAGTCAGCTAAAGCAAACTAAAATAGTATTTCAAAATAGTAGATGAGCCTCAGCCATGACCAACAAACAGACTGTGTCTACCGGGTTGCCTGTACTTGCCTTTTGAAACAAGCAGTCAGTCTTGGTGAAGTACTAGGATGCATTCATAGGATAACCAAAATCGATGAAGGAACCGAATGGATTGCTAATCTAGTTACCATGAATGAAGGAACAGAATGGATTGCTAATCTAACTACCATGAATGAAGGAACAGAATGGATTGCTAATCTAGCTACCATGAATGAAGGAACAGAATGGATTGCTAATCTAACTACCATGAATGAAGGAACAGAATGGATTGCTAATCTAGCTACCATGAATGAAGGAACAGAATGGATTGCTAATCTAGCTGCCATGGATGAAGGAACAGAGTAGATGGCTAATTTATTTAAAATTCATAAAGACTGAAATGATCTCGGGCTTGTATTGGTTGTGCAAAAAAATCGACTCAGAAAAAAGATAAAATGTTATGAAGGTCACATTTATCATAGCATTAAGGCGACCCTGCCATAACCTTGTGAATCTACCTGCTTACCTCATTAGCATTCAGGTAATTCTGGAACAGCTATATTTAGCCAATGCAGCATGAAGTGAAGCCAATGCGAGCAACTTTGCCGCCATTTTTGGTATCATTAACCTCGCTTCATGACGCTGGAAAAAACTGCAAAAAAAACTTTATTTAGTACGAAAACAGTCAGCCAGGTAGGAAAGGAGGCAGGGATTTGGGTGAATCTGGGGGCAAGGAGCGGGGAGTCAACGGGTTTGTCACGATCACACCCTGATTGGTCCGCTGCCAGGATTTAAGCATCCGATAGAAGCCGCTGCGAGAATGCCATAAACGTCAGCCAAGACGGTCACCGCTTGCTCATCGCTCACCGACGCCTCTCCGAACTCAACGCACGCCGGTAATGGGACAAGTCTGCCTCGCTGTCAGGTCCTCCTCCATTGACGGGGAGAAGTCCGGAGCCCCGGTGCTCACCGAGGAGACCTCAAGGCCGATAGAATTGTCTACGGAAGTTGAGCCGGCATCGGTTCCAGCGCTCAAGATGCCTTCCGGAGCTTCAACACCGCCGGTCAGCAGCGGCAGCTACAATCGTCGCAGGAAGTCGCAGCAGGCCGATCCAATGCATCGTCGCAAGAAGTCGCTATTCCGCTGTCCGAGCATCGCCGACCGGGAGATGTTCGGCGACTTGCCCGACGGCGTCTCCGAGGCGGCCAGACGCGAGGTGATGCTGCTGCGCGGCATGGTGAAGTCCGGCCTGCTGCCGCTCAAGTCCTACAAGCAGATCGCCGCTGAACTCATTGAAGAAGATCTTCGAGCCGCTGCCTCTGCCAGCGGAGGCCGTCAGCTTGCGTCATCAGAGCTGCAGCCGAAGACTTCAATACTGAAGCAGAGGCGGAGCATCACGTGATGCCCGACACGCTTTGCCTCTCTTCTCTGTGACAAAGTTCAATGTTACCAATGCGTTCGTGTGTGTTTTGATGCTTACGTCCAGCTCGTGTTGGTGAAGCACTGGTTATGAGTGCAATATTAAGTACTCAGTCACTCGAATACAATACAATCGATTAGGGCGAGATTTCAGTTGCAAAAATGTGAGCATAATCACAATGGCTAGTATGATTCTTTGCGTAGACTGATTAGGCTTAGGCAATCTATCTATCTATCTATCTATCTATCTATCTATCTATCTATCTATCTATCTATCTATCTATCTATCTATCTATCTATCTATCTATCTATCTATCTATCTATCTATCTATCTATCTATCTATCTATCTATCTATCTATCTATCTATCTATCTATCTATCTATCTATCTATCTATCTATCTATCTATCTATCTATCTATCTATCTATCTATCTATCTATCTATCTATCTATCTATCTATCTATCTATCTATCTATCTATCTATCTATCTATCTATCTATCTATCTATCTATCTATCTATCTATCTATCTATCTATCTATCTATCTATCTATCTATCTATCTATCTATCTATCTATCTATCTATCTATCTATCTATCTATCTATCTATCTATCTATCTATCTATCTATCTATCTATCTATCTATCTATCTATCTATCTATCTATCTATCTATCTATCTATCTATCTATCTATCTATCTATCTATCTATCTATCTATCTATCTATCTATCTATCTATCTATCTATCTATCTATCTATCTATCTATCTATCTATCTATCTATCTATCTATCTATCTAGCTATCTATCTAGCTATCTATCTATCTATCTATCTATCTATCTATCTATCTATCTATCTATCTATCTATCTATCTATCTATCTATCTATCTATCTATCTATCTATCTATCTATCTATCTATCTATCTATCTATCTATCTATCTATCTATCTATCTATCTATCTATCTATCTATCTATCTATCTATCTATCTATCTATCTATCTATCTATCTATCTATCTATCTATCTATCTATCTATCTATCTATCTATCTATCTATCTATCTATCTATCTATCTATCTATCTATCTATCTATCTATCTATCTATCTATCTATCTATCTATCTATCTATCTATCTATCTATCTATCTATCTATCTATCTATCTATCTATCTATCTATCTATCTATCTATCTATCTATCTATCTATCTATCTATCTATCTATCTATCTATCTATCTATCTATCTATCTATCTATCTATCTATCTATCTATCTATCTATCTATCTATCTATCTATCTATCTATCTATCTATCTATCTATCTATCTATCTATCTATCTATCTATCTATCTATCTATCAAGTCCGCCTCCTTCTCATCGAATATATTTTTATCCCTCCATATAAAATGTAGGCGAAGCTGAGCTTAACAAAAGTTATTTCCAACTAATTCTCAGTTATTTGCGCAATATACTCGAATATCCTGACAAAATCCAGTTCACTCTGGATAAAAGTACAATCCGGTATTAAGTCTCAAATCTGGTCCGACAACAGGGGCAGAGGCAGCATCCGCCCGGTGATCCGGGCTGTGTCGTCAGTCGCACATAACGCTAATTTTCTACTCGCAAAGCAAGACTACAAGATTTTGAGTTCCATATGAAAGCAATTAGACAAATAGGCGGATGGGAGCTCAGCAAAGCGTGACTCGAGCAGGCGGGGGATCAAACCCCGGGCTCCCCAATGCCTGCGATTGCGAGTACAGTTGGAGGTTTTTTCAATGAGATTCCTTGCTTAATGATCATTAGAAGAAGGCTAGCTGATAAACATTTTTTAACGTATGGAGGATGCTTGCTACGTCATCAATCTACAAGTAATTTAGATTGTGTAGTAATGAATGTAATTGCTAGTGCATGAGTGGAAATGAAAAGTCACCAGCATCATACAAGATCCCCTGAGTAGTGGCTGGTTAAAACTAGTCCTTTCTACTTATCATGACCTAGCCACTCTATCAATCTATGTACGTAAATACTTCACAAACCTATCTATCCACCTACCCCATTCCTCAAGAATTTATTTGTTCACAGTAGCTACAATACGCTGCAGCTAACAAAGTCAGTAAAATTATGGAGGTAGTTTTGGAATCATTAATGCGCCTTCAGATATATATTTAAATCTTTTTACAGTGACAAGCAACGGTTTATCGTTGGCGGGTTTTTACACGGTATTTACAGCTATTGGGGACTGCGCGTGTGCCCATGGGCAGAAACGGAAATCAAGATTAATCGATAGAAATCAAGCGGAAAAGGAAAGCGTCGGGCGTGTCTTCTACTTTTTGTATTTGTTGGCGTTCCTGGCGGTCATCATGCGGTAGAATTCCTCAAAATCAACCAGCCCGTCTTTGTTAACGTCCGCTTCGGCTATCATGTCCGCGGCCTCTCGATCAGACAGTTTAATGCCCAGATTGCTCAGTACGTGCCGCAGTTCCAATGGGCTGATGAAGCTGGAAGAGAGTTGAACGGGAAGTTTCTGGTGGTCTGTCAGGCCCTGCTTTGTGGAGAACTTCGACTGGTTAGGAAAGTAGTTAGTCCAGTACCCTTTACTGCTGTAGCTTATATGCCTTTCAACCGCTACAACTTTAAGTCCTCAATCCCTCTCACTCCTCTACCCACCTCACTCCTCCACCACTCCACTTCCAATCGGGTCAGTCCTCGATCCCTCTCACTCCTTTACTAACCTCACTTCTCCACCACTCCACTTCCAATCGGGTCAGTCCTCGATCCCTCTCACTCCTTTACCCACCTCACTTTTCCACCACTCCACTTCCACACTTGCTTCCACTCACCTCACTCCTTGATCAAACTCTCTTCCCAAACAAGCTCACTCCTGGACCTACCTCTTTCCCTCACCCCAATCTTTTACTCTCTACGCCTTGTTTTGCCATGCACCTGACTCCTTCACCTTCCCCTTGTTTTTCTCATTCATCCAGTCCATCCAACGCACCCTTGTTATCTACTTCTATCATAAATTTTTAACTAATTGTCTTTTGATTCGTAGATAAGTAAATAAAATTTTCAACTTCAAAAACTAATGAAAGCAAAGCTTACCCATCCTGGTCCCTATCGAACACCTTGAACGTCTCGAGTATTTCAGCTCGGAGCTCGTCATCAGTCTTGCGAGTCTCCATCAAGGCAACAAATTCGGAGAAGTCAATTGAACCGCTGCGCTTGTCTGACCGCTGGTTCCCGCAATCCTGCATTACAAGTGCGGTGTAGCAATAAGAGTGGGCCAGTGCGCAGAAAGCTAGGCTAGTCGTGGGGGTGCAAGTGGGTGAGGGTAAGACCCCACAGTGAGCATTGGATAAAGATGAAACACAGTGGGTGAAGGTGAGACACAGTGTTCAGTGGGTGAAGGTGAGACACAGTGTTCAGTGGGTGAAGGTGAGACA
Organism: Macrostomum cliftonense; assembly: GCA_950096795.1. NCBI lineage: Eukaryota > Metazoa > Platyhelminthes > Macrostomidae > Macrostomum > Macrostomum cliftonense. The sequence continues at coordinate 213,842 of CATNEM010000309.1, read as the reverse complement.
CAGTGTGCAGTGGGTGAAGGTGAGACACGGTGTGCAGTGGGTGAAGGTGAGACACAGTGTGCAGTGGGTGAAGGTGAGGCGCAGTGTGCAGTGGGTGAAGGTGAGACACAGTGTTCAGTGGGTGAAGGTGAGACACAGTGTGCAGTGGGTGAAGGTGAGACACAGTGTGCAGTGGGTGAAGGTGAGACACGGTGTGCAGTGGGTGAAGGTGAGACACAGTGTGCAGTGGGTGAAGGTGAGACACGGTGTGCAGTGGGTGAAGGTGAGACACGGTGTGCAGTGGGTGAAGGTGAGACACGGTGTGCAGTGGGTGAAGGTGAGACACGGTGTGCAGTGGGTGAAGGTGAGACACGGTGTGCAGTGGGTGAAGGTGAGACACAGTGTTCAGTGGGTGAAGGTGAGACACGGTGTGCAGTGGGTGAAGTTGAGACACAGTGTGCAGTGGGTGAAGGTGAGACACAGTGTGCATTTAGTCCAAGTGAGACAGTGCGAAGTGTGTGCGGGTGAGGCAGTGAGCAATGTAAGAAGGCAATAGCAGGTCACCTTATCAGCGGCATTGCGTCTTGCATTGGCGATAGCCTGCAGCTGAGAGTCGGGCATCTCCTGTCCAAGGCTGCGCATCACTCGGCCCAAATCTTTCGTTGTTATGCAGCCGTCTCCTGCGCGAGGATATATGAGAGAATCGAAAAGGTGTCGCAAAAATAATACGAGCTAAATGCGCACGCAAGCCTACTCTCTGCAAGTAGCTAATAAGTAATATGTGTAAAATTTGAGAGACAGCTAGTATGAGAAAGGACGGATTGATCCCAGTGTTGCGTACTTTTGTATCACACCTTTTGTAATTCCCAGCCACGCTGCCTATACAAAATTGCACTCTCGGAAGTACTCTCAACCGACTGCGTCGCTCAGTGCAGCGTTTTAACAGTGGGTGGCAACTAGGATTAACAACTGCTATCCCTAGCTAGACGGGAAACTCTATGGGACAACTGGCCCAGGCTGAGTACCTTTCTGGCATCGCAAAATGATAGTTTAGTTTGTGCCGGTACACATCGCAAAGTGCAAAAATTCCTGCCAATAAAGGGTCTCGATAGAGGCACTTTTGTTGCTAACTTTTCAATGGTAACTAAAGAACTTGAACAATTTTATGTTGGTTTGTAATTTTTTACTACAGGGCTAAAGGGTTTTAAATGCTTACGACCATAAGTAAGTGTTAGAGCAAAGAAAAATAGATGGACAAAGAGAGACGCATGCAGTATGATATGCACAATATGGGTCTATTAGCTAATAATATTGAGCTAAACCACAGGGACTGCAGACTCTGGCCTCGACTAGCTAATGTACTTCAGCCTTAAGTAATGTTGAGCTAGCATTTAAAGTCTAACAGAGGGAAGCTTAAATAAATATTAATGAGAAAAGATAATACTCAGCCCTTCGGTATGAGCTTCCCAAGTTTAGCACTCTAACAATAATGTAGGAATACTCGTATACAGTGAAAAAAACGGGTCAAAAATGTCAAAAATACCCGACAAATTTTTGATAGAATAGCTTTTTACTAGAATTGCAAAATAAAGAATGCATGGGTAATCTGCTACCTAATTTACAATAATTTACAATATAGTTACAATAATTTATAATAACAAAACTTTATTTATTTACCTAGTGATGTAAAATTATGTGTGCACAATTTTAATTTCACACAGCTATCAATCAAGTTCCGACATTACGAGTAATAGTACTAATTCAAATACTTAGTCATCTATTAATTAATCATTGCTATAACTTGAGCCAATGCAATCAGCACACCTTTCTGGAAAGTGTCACTTTCTTAACACTCTCTTTAGGGTAAGAAGAAATTAGATATCATATAGATACTGTCTGAACCGCCAATCTAGCTAACTTTAGTTAACCACCAATAGATGAAACCAGTTCCCGCACTTTGATACTACCTGAGCCAGGTCTCAAGATGTCTCAATTTTGAAGGAAAGTTCTAGCAAATGCTTGAAACATCTCACCGTCTTTATCAAATAGGGCGAACGCCTCTCGATACTCAGCTACGAGATTTTTGTCGAATTTGCTGAGGTCAGCCATGCTGTGGGCCACCAAAAATTGATAAAGCTAGTCAATTTTTTACAGGTTTTATTGTTTAGTTTAAAGAAACTGGGGCCTTTTTCCGTTAGAAAAAGAAGTATTTTCTTACTCCGGAGGCTGCTGCTTTGACAGTTTTAACTGAGCAGTGCGCACGCAATGCAGCGAAACAGGGCAGAAGATTAATAGAAAACTGTGTGAAATGGCTATAGGGTAGGCGCTGGGTGGCCAGGGACCCTGCGGTGTCATCCAATCAAGCGCAAACTGTTGCTAAATTTGGCAAATTGCACTCAGCTCGGTACTTGAGATCGCCTCTGTGCCAACACAGCACCGCCGACACTGCGGTCCTTATCTTGCCGATAGTTTTTCTTACGGTGGTGCAAACTTTTCTAGTCGGTTATTTTACCCTGTTGCCATGCAGTGCTCCGACACTAGCCTATCCTGAGCTCTGAGCTGCTTATTCAAACTTGCAATATGAAAATTCATTTGCAAAAATAGACGCATTTCGAGAAGGAATAGAACCTGCCACTCCTCTTTCTACCTCTACCGCAATGCTCTCTGCACCCAGCAGTAGCAGCAGCAGTCTGTGGGGACAATGGGTTCAACTATGATGATAAAGAAAATAAGTCTTTCAGCCTGGCAAAAGCTCTTCATCGTCAGCTCTTCTCTCTCTCTGTGTGTGTGTGTGTGTGTGTGTGTGTGTGTGTGTGCATCTTATCGGAAGCGAGCTGCCACACCAGTCAGCGTCAAATGCCTCAGCCCATTGTTGCCACGGGGATTGCTCACCCGCCAAGAGAAAAAAACTTCTAAGCTAATGTAGTATCTATTTATTGAATAGAGAATGCGAATGAAATAATCGGAATTGACAGAGCTGGCGAACGCCCAGGGGAGCGCAGAGTGAGTTCTAATTAAAGTTGAGCTAGATCGTCTTTTTAATATGATTATCACAGCCGAGACAGCTTGAGAGCTTGAAATAAATTAGTTTTCTTTTCAACTAGGTAAACGGGTCTAACTGAATTCAATTACGCTTGATAATATAATTTTTCCTTACCTCAAGAAGTTGAAAAATAGCAATACACTAACTAACGATAGCAAATGTATGAATCTGCCTAGATAGTACATATCCTAAGGAAAAGTTTGAGACTGAGACTTATAATGAAAAAATTCTAAATTATTTAACTTAAATATTTTTAATTCAAATTGAATCAACCTAAGCTATAAGCCTATGACAACCTAAAAAGGCAAAAATAGAGGAAATTTCATCAAAATATTTTGGTTTTTTGTATTTGCTCAACCTTCTACTGACAGTATTAAAGTGAATTATTGGCATTACTTTTAATTGAATAAATAAGCTGTACAGCGTACATATTCACATTAAATAATAAATTCAAAATAACCCGTTAACTGGTAGTGAAGTCAATTAGTGACCAACAATCGATTTTTACTGAGCCCAGTACGTACTTTTAGCCGCAATAGTTAGACAGTGAAGCAGATAAAGTGGTTAAAAAAAGTTTCTTGTCTAGCTGATTAGCGTCTGCTAGACTGGCATAGGTCAAATCCGTGGGCCGCGGGGTGGAGAAGAACTGCACGGGGGGGATTGGAAATATAAGCCTTCTGATAGAGCCGCTCGATGCCAAGGTGCCCATGCCAGTTCGCTACATGCTGCCACCTCCAGCCGCTGTCTGTCTGCTGGTGCGCCAACAAACCCTGCAGACGCCAAGGTTATTATTCATTAGCTAGCTATCTCGCCAGAGTTGTTTTTGCCTTCATTAACCGTGTCTTACTACTTATTCTCTTGGAAGTGTTTTTCTATCTTCGTCTGTCACTAAATTGAAAAATAAAGGCAGAATGAAAATTCACTAATAAATTAGTACCATCATAATATTAATGCTTTTTTACTATTTTTTTATTCTGCCGCTTTTAAATTCACCAAGTCAGTAGAATTATTTAGTTAGCACTTTAAATACTAGGGAAAGCACTGGCCGATGTAAAAAGCTGGATAGGGTGTGCAGAAAAATACGGAATTACATGGCTTCGTGAGGGGGGGGCAATATAGTGGGTCAGCCGGTCTGGCTTGGGTCAGCGGGGCCTGGGAGACTGGCAAACAGATTCCCGCACTGCCGAGCCCGCCAACAAACCAATTATTTTAGCGCTCTGGCTCCACTTTCTGGGCGGAAAAAATACTCTAATAGTTGCTCGGAATTACGACCCGAAGCCGTACAGGCGGTCTGTATTCACTAGCTATAATGATTGCAATGGGGGACGTTCCACAGCGCCGAAAAGACGCATCGCCTAAATGACACATCGTAGTAAATATATATAGCGTTCGTCAAATGCTTACACCTTCTACGATGTATCTTTTCGGCGATTTGTCCTTTTGGCGATGTGTCTTTTCGGTGATGTGTCCTCTCGGTGATGTGTCCTCTCGGTGATGTGTCTTTTCGGTGATGTGTCTTTTTTGGTGGTGTCTTTACGGAGATGCGTCTTTTCGGTGATGTGTCTTTTTTGGTGATGTGTCTTTACGGAGATGCGTCTTTTCGGCGATGTGTCTTTTCGGAGATGTGTCTTTTCGGCGTTGTGTCTTTTTGGCAATGTGTCCTTTCGGCGATGTGTCTTTTCGGTGACTTGTCCTTTAGGCGATGTGTCTCTTTGGTTGTGTCTTTTCGGTGATGTGTCTTTTCGGTGATGTGTCTTTTTGATGATGTGTCAATTCGGCGATGTGTCTTTTCGGAGATGTGTCTTTTCGGAGATGTGTCTTTTCGGAGATGAGTCTTTTCGGTGACTTGTCCTTTAGGCAATGTGTCTCTTTGGTTGTGTCTTTTCGGTGATGTGTCTTTTCGGTGATGTGTCTTTTTGATGATGTGTCAATTCGGCGATGTGTCTTTTCGGAGATGTGTCTTTTCGGAGATGTGTCTTTTCGGTGATGAGTCTTTTCGGTGAGGTGTCCTTCGGCGATGTGCCTTTTCGGCGTTGTGTCCCTGCGTCTTTTCGGCACACGATTGTAATGCGTTCGTATGTTCTAACCATTCTATTCTAATGTACATTCTATCAATCACCCATTTTATACTACGCACAGTTGAGTAGGAAAGTTCAATGTACTCAAACTTTACTGACTCAACCGTTGTTCACTCAACAGTACTGTACACTCGGTCAGTCAAAAAAACACTACGAGCTATGTATCTACATATGAGATAATCAGCTAACAGCGAAATCAATAGTACATTGACAAATCAGCCTGCCTAAATGTACATAAGACTCAATAACCTTAGTAAGTTGAGCTAGTTTTCTGCTAGATATATTATTTTCAACAGTCTGGATTATTAACTGACACAAAGTTTAAGTAGGATAAAGAAAATTAAAAAATGAGAAATTTCCAGTCACGAGCGCGCACTAGCAATCTTTGTCAGACTAGACAAATAATTTTATAGCAAATCTAGCGACCGTATTAATTCAGTCGAACTCTCAATTTCATAAGCTGCACTCTTCTCCCCTTATCTGATAATCTCTGATCTGAGCTCAAGGCTATAAATAACGTATTCCTTCGCAAAAGCGAAATACCTTTTTCATTATTCTATTGCCACTATCTGACCGTTTTTGTATCGTTTTAGTTTATTAAGCCCAAGCTGATAAGGCAAAATTATGGTTTATAATAAGCATTGAACTCTACGAGTCTGAACTGGATTCCTCGCCCTCAAAGTCTTTGACTTTTTCCGGTCGAAAAGTGCGCTGCGTCGGGAAATGTTCGAACTTTCTTAGAAACCGAATCCAGAAAATAAACTTGAAGCCTTGCGCAGCCTCTTCCTCTCCCCCTCGTACTAATCCAGGGTGGATGACTCATCCAGGAGATTTTTGTAGGGGGCAGTCGAGTGCGGAACGGTTGCCAACTGGTATTTTCTGTCCAAGGGGATTATTTAAATTGCGGCTGTCAGTCTTCCTCAAAATCCGTTGCCCGTATCCCTTGGCTTCTATTTGTCTCTATTTTTGTTTTGCATCGCAGTTTAGCTACTCTGCCGTCATTTGCATTTCTACTCTACTTTCTACCCCGTAGTTATTCCCTCTGCCCCTTCCTCTACCTCCTCCTACTCAATTCTCTTATTTCACTTCTCCCCTCTACCGTAGTAACTTTCCTATCTTCACTACTTTCTCTGCGCTCTTCAATTGTTTGATTTCCTACGAGTTACCTATCCTCCGTGCCCTGCCACTACTAAGCCAATGAATTGTCTCATCCTGCGTGCAATATTCAACTGTATTTTGCTGGGCTTCAGGCTGTTACCTGACTTGCGGCATTTCCGCTAATATTAGTTGGCCCGGGGCCAATATCCCAACTTTGATGCATTGATTAATCGTCGAAAGCACCGCAAACCCTCAGCCTACAGTAGATACGAGAGGGCAGTGGGATCTTCCATGAGAATGCCATGCCGGTCTGCGGTCGGCAGCCAATGGGACAGCGGCCAGAACCATCGGTGTGTCTTCACTGGGGCCTGAATTGGGCCGAGGTACCTATAACGAAAAGAACGATGCGTTTTTAACTAACCCCACGAAACTCTCCGCCAATACGCTGTGTGGGAACCGCTAAGCGAAAGCAATAAATGAAAAATATACTAACCTAGACGAGAGATTGGCTTCCGCTACCATTTGCCGGCCTGTTGAGACCAAAATTTTGCCCCGTTGACCCGCCACTCGGCGCCCTCACCAGTCAATGCTGGCCCAAAAGAGGCACAAATGCTCGGCAGCTACTGGCGGATTAGACTAGAGAAGAAGACGCGCAACAGCAGGTTTGCTTTTTCTTATGTGTCTGCATGTTCAGGGGACAAGGGAGAAAGAATGGAAGAGAAGTTTTGTCTTGCACAGGACTTTTACTGGTCTCTTTGTAGCGTAGATTCACTATGTTCTAAATTCCCAAATCTTTTTTGGATGGAAGGGTAGAAAGAGAAAATGATAGGGAATGAGAGCGACAATCAGAAAGGGAAGGAGAGAGGATACGAGAGAGGGGATGAGAGAGTGAATGAGAGAGGGAATGAGAGAGGGAAGGAAAGAGGGAATGAGAGAGTGAATGAGAGAGGGAAGGAAAGAGGGAATGATAGAGGGCATGAGAGAGGGAAGGAAAGAGGGAATGAGAGAGTGAATGAGAGAGGGCATGAGAGAGGGAAGGAAAAAGGGAATGGGAGAGGGAATGAGAGAGGGCATGAGAGAGGGAAGGAAAAAGGGAATGAGAGAGGGAATGAGAGAGTGAATGAGAGAGGGAAGGAAAGAGGGAATGATAGAGGGCATGAGAGAGGGAAGGAAAGAGGGAATGAGAGAGGGGATGAGAGAGTGAATGAGAGAGGGAATGAGAGAGGGAAGGAAAGAGGGAATGAGAGAGTGAATGAGAGAGGGAATGAGAGAGTGAATGAGAGAGGGCATGAGAGAGGGAAGGAAAGAGGGAATGAGAGAGTGAATGAGAGAGGGCATGAGAGAGGGAAGGAAAAAGGGAATGGGAGAGGGAATGAGAGAGGGCATGAGAGAGGGAAGGAAAAAGGGAATGAGAGAGGGAATGAGAGAGTGAATGAGAGAGGGAAGGAAAGAGGGAATAATAGAGGGCATGAGAGAGGGAAGGAAAGAGGGAATGAGAGAGGGAATGAGAGAGTGAATGAGAGAGGGCATGAGAGAGGGAAGGAAAGAGGGAATGAGAGAGTGAATGAGAGAGGGCATGAGAGAGGGAAGGAAAAAGGGAATGGGAGAGTGAATGAGAGAGGGAATTTGAGAGTGAATGAGAGAGGGAAAGAAGAGACAGAAGGGAGAACAAAGGAGAAAAAGGTTGAGAGGAGGAGAGAGAGGGAAGGAAAAAGAGAGGGTGGTAAAAGACGGTCGAGTGTTTGAGGCTCCAGGTGAATCAAAGAGGTAGAGGATTTTGTTGCAGACATCCCTTAAAAGGCTATCAAAGGATTAAAATTTAAAGTCAATATCTTAATTAAACGAGTATAACCTAGTCGTTAGTTCACTAGGCAGCAATAAGCTTCAGTTTGCCAGTTGTCTATTTAAGTGACAAGCAAACACACGCGCTTGTCAATTATCAACCAATATCCGCAGAGAAGCGGCGCCACAGTTGAGCAGCCTGGCAGTTTGGATTCTACTAATCCTGCAGTTGCAACTCTGTCAGGTAAGTGTCAGGGAAACTTGCTTTACCAATTAAGGGACCGAATGGAGGTTGAAAATCGAGGCGTGGGCGGGGGCTGGGGAAGGCGGGCAGTTGTGGTTTTCTTAGCGATTGACGGCTTGGTTCTTGGTTCCGCCCACGCATTTTGTGCCAACTTCAAAGAATTTACCGCTAGGATATTGGCCAAGCTGTAGGATAAACACGATCTGTGGGGGGGGGGGGGCAAAGGGTAGTTTTTTGTTTTTTTTTGTGCACTTTTGTAGGACAACGATGATGAGGGGCAGGGGCGTGACTCATTTTGCACTCTACGAGCGTACTTGCGGACTTTCAGCAAAAATTCATTTGTAAAACGTTATTTGGTCATACTGACAGGTAAAAAAACATTTCTGTTTCCTAGCTAAGGTAAGCTTTAGATTTTTTCTGCTATACGAACGCATAGCTAAAATGCAATTAAACTTTCAAGTCAGGGGTCTATCGGGCTGGAAATGGTCGGTGTGTGCTCAGCCAGGTGTTAGGGGTCTATCGGGTTGGAAATGGTCGGTGTGTACTCAGCCAGGTGTTAGGGGTCTATCGGGTTGGAAATGGTCGGTGTGTGCTCAGCCAGGTGTTAGGGGTCTATCGGGTTGGAAATGGTCGGTGTGTACTCAGCCAGGTGATAGGGGTCTATCGGGTTGGAAATGGTCGGTGTGTACTCAGCCAGGTGATAGGGGTCTATCGGGTTGGAAATGGTCGGTGTGTACTCAGCCAGGTGTTAGGGGTCTATCGGGCTGGAAATCGGCGGTGTGTACTTAGCCAGGTGATAGAGGCCCATTAATGCAACCAATGCAAAAGGATGTCACGTTATTAATCGTCAAAACCAATCCACATGTTTCCAGAGAGTGTCAGGCTCCAGCAACCGGGTGTTAACCAACGGGCCTCTTGACGACAACCTGCTCCAAGCCAGCTCTGGTCCCGGCAGGACAGAACGTCAGCAGTTCATCCGCCTACGATCCGCTTGCGCCAATGCTTATTTAGCGCCGGCGCCGACTGCGATGGCACGGCGCCGAAAATTTGGCGCAGTCACCGAGACAAGAAAACGGACCTACAGAAGAGACAGGGACAGCGTGCTGACAGCGGTTTCCAATGGTCTGTCTGGCTGAATTGCCTTCAAATAGAGTTTGAAGCTCTGAAGACTGCGAAGACAAGTATTTTCTAAAACCTATGGACCAAAAATACCCTTCAAAAAACCTAACCGCAGAGATCTGGTTGGTGACCGATCACACTAAAGACTATTTGCATCTTCTGTCCAAGCATTCGGCAATGTCAGCGAGCTCAATGGAGCTGCGGCCGACTCACGTGATGAGCTTCCAAGCCAGGGGCGATGATGGCGGTTACTTGTGCGTTGACAGGTCGGGTGACTTGTCAGTCAGGGTGAGTCTCAAGGTTTCATTACCAAAATTTTCTTTTCCGCCATTTTTCTGTGCCTACACCAAGAGACCATCAGAGCACGAACACAAAGACAAATTTGCGGACCTGTTCCGTACAACATTATTACTTAATCAGCGCTTCATCACACCAAAATGAGTACTCAATGCACCATTTCATTCTGAGGTAAATCATCGTAGATTCTAACAAAATGATTCCGCAGCTTCGGAGCAGACAGTCCGGCGCCATTGGCATCAGCGAGCGAGTCTGGCGCCGCGCCTGTCTGTTCGCATTGGCGCCGGCAACCCGCGCTTCGTGCCGACGCTGTCGAGGACGCGACCGAGGACGCAAACGGCATCGGCGCCGAGAGCGGCGACACCGACATAGGGAAGAAAAGTGCGGCCTGCTGACAATGCGCCCGCTTGCTCGGCCTGACGTGCGACCGCGGCCGCCCAGCTGCGGTCCGTCTCGGCGAACCAAATCGAAGGTCCATCAAAATCGGAGGAGGAGGCAGCGGCGACGGCGAAATCGAAGGCGGCGCAGGCGTCCAAGCTGTCCAGAGACGGATCTTTTCCGGCTTTGCGACGCCAGTCAGCAGGAATTCTTTGTCACGAGCTGCCGCAACAGCACTGACGCCGCCCAGCTGCGCCGCTGCTACGATATACGTCGAACGCTTGAAGCGGCGCCACCGTCACAGTTCGCAGCCTGCAGTCTGGGCGCCCAACTTCAGCGCATTGAGGCCAGCAGGGTCAACCGGCTGACCGACGGCATATTCGACAGCGGGGACGGCAGAAACAGCAGCAAAGCGTGAACTGTCTGTCTGTCTGTGTGTCTGTCTGTCTGTCTGTCTGTCCGTCTGTCTGTCTGTCTGTCTGTGTGTCTGTCTGTCTGTCGGTCTGTCTGTCTGTCTGTCTGTCTGTCTGTCTGTCTGTCTTTCTGTCTGTCTGTCTGTCTGTCTGTCTGTCTGTCTACTGTCTGTCTGTCTGTCTGTCTGTCTGTCTGTCTGTCTGTCTGTCTTTGTCTCTGTGTCTGTCTGTCTGCTGTCTCTGTCTGGCTATCTATCGGTCCGTTTTGTTCGGTGTATGCGCCTAGATTACCCCTAGCTGGCTCGCTGTCCCAAGGCAAAACTAATCAGCCTGCCTGTCACTGTCCCTGTAATTATTCATTTTATCCTAGCAGATGCAAAGACAAAGACATTCTTAATTCTGCTTGTCAGGATCAAAAGTACCTCAATAGCGCTCGCACTGCTCGAGCTGCCGTTTCAATTCGCTCACATCAATTAGTGCATGAAAAATTTCACCGCTGCCCTTGTAAGCAGCGGGTGGCTACCCGGTTTGAAAATTAGTCAATTTGACTGTTGCGATGGAAAAATTTCATAAAACGTTTTTTCTCACTTATAATTTTATTGCTCTAAATTTGGCTTGCATCCATGGAGCCTAATGACAAGGGGCCACACCTCTCGCATGAATATTTAACATTTGTACCATCCTGAAATCTCAGTGATCTCAGAATCAGGTCCTTTTCGTCCCACCATGGGAGCTCCTCAATGATTTATGATTTTCCGCAATAAAAGAAAAAATAATTTAGAATCGAATAACCATAGTTTAGACAATGCAGTGCTTATTTGTAGTTAGTTTCTGCAGTTGCATGCGATTTATTTTAGAAAATTTTTGAAAGTTATTACTAATAGACCTACTGACAGAATAATGTCAATTATATTTATTATTATGCAACTAGCACTAGTGAATTATTGCGTTTTCTATGCTTTTGTTGAATAAAAATATATAAACGGCGGAGAGGAAAGGAAGAAAACTAATGTTGTTTAACTTTGTTTAAGTGCTCGAATTAACCGCATAGATGACCAGTTAGGTCAGGCAACCAAGTTGCTCCAAATATTAGCGCCGCTAGTCACTATCCGCATAAAATTCCGCTTCATTAATATCTGGAAAGCTGGTTTCCATAGAAACGCCTTTGAGCGTTGCTTTGGCCGGAGATTCTGTTGCCATGGGCCGGGATTTGGTTGCTATGGTTGGAGATTCCTTTCCTGTAGCATTCCGAACTGTCACTAAGGCCATGGCATCACAACCATGTTCCCCTTCAGTTTCCAAAGGCATCGGATCTCGGAAGGTGACGCAATCGCATGGAGGCGGCGCCGGAGAGATCAATTTCTGATTGATCCTCAGGCTGATTGCCAAGCGGAGGTGCTCCATCAGCAAGTCACGAAATGGACGCTGAAATTGATTTTTAAAATGAAAAAATCAAAGAAAATTCATTAGAAATCCCAGCTTCACACCTCCGATGTCTCTCACTCGAGTTCTCCGACCCAAGGTGGCGCAGCGCCAGATCAGTTCGACAAAACAGAGCGCAATGGCGACGCCCAGACCGGCCAGCATCGAGATGAACACGCCGCCGAAAGACGCAACCTCCAAGGTGCCCGACGGCAGCGCTTCGCTCGACGCCTCGCTGCACGGCGGTCCGCTGAGGTTGAACCGCTTGATCCACGTGTCCGACAAGTCCTCAATGAACTGCTCCTTGTGTAGCTGCAGAATCACTTCGCCAAGCTCTTTGCGCAGAAATGCGTCTAAAAATAGTTTATTAAGGTTTGGTATGCCCTGTTGGGATCTTGCACCGAGGTCTTGGGATCCAGGATGTGGAATAGGGAATAAAAGGGGAATTCTATTTTCACTCACTGCCCTGACGAACGGCGAACGCGTAGCTGCTTGGATTAAAAATGCCACCGATCTGAGTGAGCTCGCAGTCCCTCTCTCGATAATACCTGTTGAATGTTGACTCGAGGATGTAGGCGTATCCGCCATTTCGCACCCGACTGATTCCTTCGGAAGTTTTCTTCACAAATGACTCGTTTGTAGCGCTCCACGAGACCATTGAGTCCCACATTCTTCGGTACAATGGAATTCGAGAATTCTGAAAATAAAAGTGCACATAGATGGAATTTAACTTCAAGAATATTTACAAAGCTGAAACTTTAGTTTAATTTACTCTAAAGTACAAAATTTCACACTCAAGCTCAATGTCTCACTTCCATTCTTCAAGATAAGCACGATTCATTTGTGCGAAAGACTTTTAAAGGTTTAAAGAATAAGTCCAGAACAAAGTTTCACCCAGCTAAATTCACCCTGAATAAGTTACACAGCTCACAACCTGCTCAATTACCTTGAACAAGTTGCAAACAGCTCGAAACCTGCTCAATTACCTTGAAAAAGTTGTACATGGCGCCCCCGGTCGGACAGCCGAACTTCACCTTGCTCTGCGCCGCCAGCGCTTCCACACTGTCGATGGTCCCGAGCCGGTTGGTGGTGAGGAAGGCGGCCAGATTGGCTGTGTAGGAGCTGATGAGCAGCAGGGTGAAGAACCACCAGGTGGTCGCTACCATCCTCGTTGATGAAGCTCTCGGAGCCAGGTCGGACCCTGCAATGTCGCGGGTGTCAGTGTTTGCAGAGTTCAGCATTTTCTGAGTAAGCCAGTGATGAAGCTGAGTATGAACTATCGGGAGGACGCTGCATGGACTCACCCTGCTGCATGAGGGAGCCGATGGTGAACCACATGCTGTTCAGGGCGCCGAACTGATTTTTCACCACAGGAACGCAGTCGCTTTGCGAGTACCACTCGTAGGGACTCAGTCTGGCGCAGACCAGCATGAGCAGGCTGGTGAGCAGCCACGCCAGCAGCATGCAGGTCCACACCCGGCCGCTGAATGGCAGCATGAACTGGAGCGGGTCGGTCTGCTGCTCCGGCTTCTTCATGATCACGCTCAGTCCGAGGCCCATGAATGGCGTTGTGAAGTCAACAACCTAATTATCAGCAGCATACTACGCGCTATTTTTAAACGAGCAATTACAATTTGGTAGTTTTCGATTTAACGCCATGCTCTCACCCGCTCCCTGTCGTAGGTGATGACGAGGGAGGCCACGGCCACATCGGCGGTGCCGGCCATGAGTTCGCCAACTGTTCCGGACCAGATCTGCTCGCCGGTGTCGCTTTCAATCGGACTGCCGAACTGGCCGTCAGAGCTGATGCGGATTGTGTAGCTGAAGAGTGACATTGTCAGGATTCAGTTACCTCTACGCTCGTCGAAGGAAATTATCTTGCATTCAAGGAACACACAGGGGGGTAAGGAGTTGGGACAAATGGGAGTTAAAAAAATAGTGCAAAGTACGCTCGTATGCGGGGTAACTCACGAAATATTCAGTCGCCTGGCAACCTCCTTGAACAGTTCTACAGCCATGCCGGTCCAGCGGTCATTTCCGGTCAGTCGATTGCCAAAGTCGTCGAAGTCTCTCTCCAAGCTGAATGGCGGATCTATGACCGTGACAACGGTGGCGTTCAGATCGTTCATAGTCCGCTCGAAGTGCATCTCATCCATCCCGTCGCCCAGCTTCGTGATTCTGTAGCCTTGGTCGATGGTCCACTCGGCAAACTGAAAATATTCAATAGCATCAAAAGCCTCAAACATTCGTCTGAAAGTTGCAAAATAAAATCTTACCTTTATATTCGATACTTGAGGAGGACCCGTCGGAGTCTAAAATCAGTTTTGAACAAATAATGAATTTAGACACCCGACCTTTCGACAATATGTACAGCTCATGGCATAGCCGCAGCTAGTTACGCAGCAGCTAGCGCATCCAAGGGCTGTGTACAGCTACTCAGTCTGACGGGCTGGAGGGGCCGCAACACCCACCCTAAATTTATCCAGGTCAAAATGGTACCCGATCTCAGCTGGGTGGACTGAAGCAATGTAGGATTAAGTGCCTTGCTCAAGGGCACAAATTGTCTCCTAGAGCCAGGACTCGAACCCACGACCTTCCGGTCATAAGGCAGGCACCCTAGTCACTAGGCTACAACTTTTGAACAAGCATGAGTCACGAGCGTAGTAGTAGATAACACAACTCTGGCGCAAGAAAACCAGCCTTTGCATAAGAACAGATTTTGTGCCTTCATATTCAACACGAAAGTTTCTGTCATAAAAGCTAAATAAATAAGGTGATTTTAGGTATCATGGAAATTTATGTTCCATAAAATAAGTGCGCGTTCTTCTCTTTCTGCCATGCTCTGCTTTACCAGTCGAAAGGGATAGGCTGAAAATTCTGCTATCTCAACTAAGTCAACTGTCTCAGGTTAAAATGATAGGCTGCCATGCTGTCTTCCTTCCTACCCCAAAAACGTTTTACAACCATTTGTTAGCTGTGCACCCCCTCTCACTACCCAAACCCTAGGGTGGGCTGCCCACCACCCCATTAACATCGTCCGATACCCTCCTCAATGTAAAAACGCTAAGCCTTGCCCACGGAAATTCCGTGGAACTTCTTGCAGCAGAGGTTCTATCGCCTACTACTAGCATGATATGCGTGTACTTAGTGTAGCAAGCAACTTGAAATACAAACCTCTCTCCGACCCAAATGCCTCACAGCGAAGGAGAAGTTGTAATGACTGGCTTCGTTAAGTCTCACGACGCCTATGCGATAGCGAATTTCTTCCTTTAGAATTTTTTGTTCGTGAGTTAGTTTAGAAATAAGTTGTTATTAGTTGTAATTGAATGGTCCTATATATTTGTATGCGTGGTTCTCAAACCTCCAAAACATGTAGAAACTCTCCAGCTCTGTTTGTTAGTGGTGGCTGACACATCACCAATCGCTCTGATCTCAATTTTCCATTGGAAACAAACGGTGGGGACGAGGTTGAAATCCACTTATTGTAGGCTGATTCGAGTAAAATTTCCAGTGCATCAGCTCGAGCCCGAGTCGGCTGCAAGTTGCGGTTGCGGTTGCGGTTCAGACTTACAGTTTACTGATGGGAAGTTTATCAGTGCTTCACAAACAGATTATGCTTTTCATGCATGAGTTAAGAAAAAAACGCAGATCAGTCAACAATCGGTAAAAGTACAGCAAAGTGCTCACGCTATTCAGGCTCTCTCCGATAAATCGAACTCCGGAAAATTGGTGCGTTGTGAAATTAACGCCACCGTCTAATTTTAAGGCCACGTTGCGACGGAAGAAGGCGTCGTTCACCTGAAAACAGAAAATAGGAATCACCTTACTTCGAGTCGCAGCCTAGTTTTTAAGACGTCTGTCTTATGACCGCAAGGTGGTTGGTTCGAGCCCTAACTCTACTTAACAGTAGGACTACGAGTACCAAGCCTTTTTTGCACCCGTAGAACACCCAAGGGGGAAATTCCCCCCTGACAATTTTTTTTACTGTGCCCGAACGGGGCAACGCAGGCACATGAAATTCCAGGGCACGGGCCTTTCGCCGTTGATTTTCCTCGTCAACCCTTCCTCATGGGCAAAGTATACCTGCATAAGCTAATCGATCATATCTGCACAAGGGGCGTCAGCGGCATCGGGTGGCATCCATCGAATGGGCAGCGAATATTACTAAATGCAGTGTCTTGTCCTACTGTGCTTGTTGACAAGGTTTGATCAAGAATTTTGGCCACTTTAGCATCTGGTGCTTCAGGACCGCCTGGTGGCATCTGTTGAAGGTCCTGACGGTCCGTCCCGATGGTGGCTGATGGTTACTGGTGCTTGAATAGAGGCAGGCACATGTGGCTGACGTGTTGAGACCGCGGCAAGGCTCGGAAAGGCGATGGCTTGGGCGGTGGAGGGGCTGGAGTACAGGGGTGTCCAAAATGCATTGAAGTCAATGGAAAAATGGCGACCTTCTGGCAGAATCGTTTAATATCTCGACGGTCGGTGTGGTTGGCGACTCGGTTGATGCTCCATCAGATGCGCAACAAAATTTTAGCCCGTGCCCTGGAATTTCATGTGCCTGCGTTGCCCCGTTCGGGCACAGTAAAAAAAATTGTCAGGGGGGAAATCCCTCCTTGGGGGTTTTATTGTTAATCCCGCATTGCTTCAGTCCATCCAGCTGCACACCCATTCGAAAGGTTGCGTCGAAATTTTTCCCTTTACTATTTCAATTGGAATAGTCTCACCTCAGAAACGAGCAAGAAACTGTGCGCCATGCCGGTAAGTCCTGCAGCTCTAGCCTGTCCGGATAGCGTCAGGGAATTACACGAGGATTTTAAGCAAAGTGTTTGGCTAGTTGGAAACATAGTTATTTAAGCCTTTCAGGTTACCAATCTGAAAAAGTTCGGCAAGTCCTCGGCGGGCATGACGACAACGAACCGATGCAGCGTGCTCTGCCTGAGCCGGTGCAGCTGGTGCAGCGCCTCTCGGGGTCTACTCATGTTCAACGGTCGAAACAGAGCTCTTCCAAGCTGGTAGGTGAGCAGCGTCTGCACTTTGTCCAGGTCTTTGTTACAGAGTTTAAATAATTAAATAATTTCAATTCCGTTTTTTTGAGTATTAGAACATTAAATAAATTTTTTAGTGAGAGACTCACTGTCGAAATTGCTGTAGAACACAGCAAAATCGCTCCACATCGACCACCTGACGTAATCAGAAATTGACTGGCTGCGCAGCTCCACCGATGGAAAGAATCGAATAGCATTGTTCAGCCAGTCGTCGGGTACTCGTTCACCTTCTAGGGCGTCTATGAAGATGCAGGTGACGTTGAAGGTGCGGCAGAAACTGTTCAGAGCTGGATGGAATGCGGAGCCAGATACAGCCAGCAGGTGCGTATCGGGTGGCAGCGATGACATGGTTCTGCAGACTGAGTTAGACGTAATGACGATGAGGCACACACACACACACAGCTCATCATCAATTGGCAATAATGACAGTCCACCACGAAACTCACTGTGCGCTAAAGCCAGCTCTTCATAATCGGGTAGTTTAGAAGTGTAGTTGTGTAGTTTCAGTTTCGTTCCAGTCTTGGTATTCCCTGAAGTGAAAAAATTTCGTAATGAATGAAACAAGAGATAATTGCTTTACGAGCTGAATGGAGCTGGGCTAATAAACTTCTAACTCATGTGAAAAATACGGCCGAACTTTTCTGTTTTAGTAGGCACACCACTTCCGGGTTATAAAAGGGCGAATGTTATACCAGACTGCAAAATAGAAATCAATTTAATTCTTGGCTCACACGCATGAATTCTCCATTCGACTCTTCCTGCGGCGGCACCTGCAGCAGCGGCTGAGACATCGATGCTGAGCAAGACGACAACAGTTAGAGTCGTCAGAAGGGAACAAAGTTTAACTATGGGGATCGCGTCAATCGTGAACATTATTGAGCTTCGTGCTGCTGAATTGGTTTGCTGTGCATGAGAGATGGAGAATGAATCATCATGAAGCATCAATAATTTATACGATTTTTATGCACAGTAACAAAAAAAGATTTGAGCAACTTACCATATATCTAGATGCAATCCGTTCAGTGATGACTCTGGGACGAGGGAGAAGTTTGGGTCGAATTTTTATAGCCGGCTGAAAAGTCCTCTCGGAGCGGCGCAAATTCCATTATTGGTGGAAGCTGCGATCCAAGCCCCAGCTCAATTTGCCGTTTTAATGCAGTTACTCTGCTTAGCTGATCACGAAGATGCCTGCACTGCACTACCCGTCTCCACCAGTTTGCATATTAAAATAGCGGACACAGATAGTGACTGATTGACTGGGTAGACTGTTTTTGCATTCTGTGACAGACTTGACACACGCAAACACACACCACAGACGCACACAGGTTGCAGTCCTCTCTGCGTTCTATAGCGTGAAATTGCTGCAGTAGCTTCAAGTTAAGGCCTTTAATGATAATTTTTTGCTTCATTTGCGTAGCATTATACAAATTCTGGACTCAAATAAACATTTTTGGCCATTTAATTTAACTAAACCTCTCATTAATGGCTCTAACAGCCAAAAACTCTACAACGCATGCTGAAGCTTAAGCAATTCAAACCAATAACGATTAACAAATCGATAGTGGGTAGAGAAACTGTGCGGCGCTTAGTTGAGACAGTCAAAACGCAAAGAATAGTTCAGTGCTGAACACTAGATACGCCACCAGAATAAGCCAGCTGTTTTCGGCTTCGCTCCACATAGAATAGCGTATGGGCTAAACTCCACACTGGATGGACTTTTATGCAAACGCATTGGCGAGTTTATGTCATGCGGACAGTGCTAGGAATAAACTGAGTCCCTTGCAGATATAGTTTTCCAGAAATTTTTTGAATCCTTTGTACTCGTACGACGAATTTTTCTTCTATGGTCTTTGAACTGAAAGTCATCGACTTCAAACGACTCATTTGAAGCTTCTGGACGGAACTGATCGGAAGCATCAAAAATCAACAGCTCATTGGAAGTGTCTAAAAGGAACTGATCGGAAGCATAAAAAACCAACAGCTAATTGGAAGCGTCTGCAAGGAACTGATCGGAAGCATAAAAAACCAACAGCTCATTGGAAGCGTCTGCAAGGAACTGATCGGAAGCATAAAAAACCAACAGCTCATTGGAAGCGTCTGCAAGGAACTGATCGGAAGCATCAAAAACCAACAGCTAATTGGAAGCGTCTAAAAGGAACTGATTTAGTTATAGGGGGAAGCCTCCACTAAAATCAACTGAATAGTCCTAGCGATGCAACTGCCAAGCGATTTCAGCACAAAAATAATTTGGCTAAGCACACACAAGCGCGACCAGCTGAAGCCTGGCCTTCACTGCCGTCTTTTAGCCGTGGCTGTCAGCTTGGGCACTTGCCTATTCGCCCTGTTCTGCGGAGGCCTCCTGCTGCTGCTGGCGGGCGTGGACCGGGACAACGACGGGACGATCGGGCCTGACGGGGCCATTCAAGTGCGAGCGGTGCGGGTGACGGCCTACTGCCTCCTAGCTGTTGGTGGAGCTGGCGGCCTGCTGTTTGGCCTGTGCTGGCTGGTCCTAGTGAGGATGGCGCACTGCCAGATCCGCGACCAAGAGCACCAGCTGACCAGGGATCGCTACCCGTTCCCCGAATTCGATATTCCCGCAGTGCACGAGACCGAGATTGACATGGACTTGTTGATCATGAACAGTCATAAGACTGCGAACCGAGCTCGCGAGTTGCAAACAGTTAGCGAAGAACGATTGGTGCTCTGATGTCTGCACATTCTTCGAGTGCGTAGCTTGTATAGACGAAGGGTAGCTTAACTATGCAAAGTTTTTTAACGTTTTTAAGAAATTTTATTGATAACTAAGATAAAAGATGTGCGTAATTTTCTCATTGTAAAAATTTAGGCAATTTTTTTACGACAGAGAACCCATCTTAGTACGTCCAAAAAGTTCTTAGACACCCCTAATTACTTTGCTTCTGTTCGACTGATTTTGATAAAAATTTACACAGACTTGAGCCCGTATGTAATGAATTTATTGCTAAAGTCTCAGCCTAATTAGGCTCACAGAACAAAAGCTGTTAAATTTGAGGGCCGAAAATACACTGAAATAATAAGTTTTAACAATAGACAAAATAAAAAAATTAGTGTAAATTAGTATAAAATAGGCCTTCAAGTTCAAATATTTCGAGTGTCGCGTCCTTCTACTTGAAGTCCTTGGACGAATTCTGATACCATTTTTTAAACTTTAAAACTGAGCAATCAGCCTTCAGCATTCTCTTCTGAAGGCAGAGAACCCCTCTGCAAGTGAGGATTCAGCCTTTAGCAAAAAAAAAATCTCTCTTTGCATATGAGAAATCAGTCTTCAGTTTACTACCAATCCCGCAGCAGCAAAAAAGCAATCAATCGTAAGCTATAAAATAAAAATTAGCAAAAAGCTCATTCAAGACACATTTTTATTAACAAATGGTTGCCGTTTATTTGCACAAATACAACACAGCTCGTGACAACTAACTGTTTTAAGTAGCCCCTCAAGCCCAGTGCACGTTTGCCTTCCTTTGTCCATTCTCAAAACGCTTTGTCAAAGTCAATAGCAGAGGCTTCAAGGCAGCAGAGTCACGGCTCCCAGGCTGCTGAAGACATTCGCGGCGGCGGAGTTCTGGGCATCGGTAGCGTCGGACTGCCCTCGGCGAGTGACGGCAGCACCAGCTGGCCGGCTGTAATGGTGGAAGCGGCAGCAGCCACAGCCGCAGCTGACGGCACATCGGCGGCGGAAGCTCGACGACGTCCGCCAATGCGATTACCCGACGACGGCAACGGGTGCTGCAGCTCCGGCGGGGTCAGCGACGGTCGGGCGACAGCAGCAGCAGCAGCAGCGGAAGCAACGACTGATGAAGACGAAGAGGCGAACGGATGCTTGAAGCTGCGATTTCGCAGGATGCTCTTCACCAGGATGAGCGTCTCCAATTTGGCCACCCTGCGCACGCAGGCGTCAACCTCCTCCTCGGTGACGCACACTTGAACAGCGCAGTTGTCCCGCTCGTCGGGCATGCTGCATCGGCCGAACTCAGTCACCCACGGGTGGCTCTGTAGGTTGCAGTACGAAGTGTGTAGGCGCTTTCACACTCTAGCGATTTGTCTAAGCACTGGGACAAATATTTCGCACCTTAATATCCGACAGCGTAATCCTTGTCTTCGGGTCTTTGTCCATGGCGCGTCGCATCAGGTGGACGGCCTCGGCTGACACGGCTGGCTGGCGGCTGGGAAATACGGGCTGGTCGTGCGCGATGCTGTGGTACAAGGCCAACCGAGGCTCCCTGTCGAAGGGGACCTGGCCGTAGAGGAAGCAGTAGAGAGTGACGCCCAAAGCCCAGATGTCGGCGGCCCGACCGCTGAACGATCTGCGCTGCTGGCCTTCGCGCACGCATTCCGGCGCCAGGAAAGCCGGACTGCCAGCCGTGCCAGATAGTAGGAGATCTTCGCCGGAGAACTCGTTGCTGACCCCGAAGTCGGCAATCTGCACGGCGTCAACTATACTGTATAGCAACAGTTTCTACTGCTCTCTCACTCTTCTCTTTCTCGGATTGGCTGACCCTTACTTGCACGTGTACCTACTTTCATTTTCATTCCCTTGCTACAGACTTTCTCTCTTACCCTCTGACCCCCAGCTGACCGCTGATTAGCTGAGACGTTTGTGTTACTATTCTGCCTCCAATAGTTAATAGATTATTCACGCGCTAATGAGCGAGTAAATAAATCAACTTCGCTCTAACCTTGATTCGTCCATCATTGGTTAGCAACAGATTCGACGGCTTGATGTCTCGATGTATTATCTTCTGAAAGTGAACTGTAATGAAAAAATTGAAATTTTAAGATCGAAATATAATTTCTTAACATTTCTACTCTTAGTAGCTACTTGAGAAGCATTTTTGCTTTTGGGTTAGGATGGGATCATCGATCTTCGGTTGGAAAACCTCATAGCATAAATTTTCTGCCTGGATAGAAAACCAGAAAACAATGAGTGGCAAATAATCTGTTGCTATTTTTAGCTTAGCTTAGTTCGCATATTCGAGGCACGCAACTTAGGATTTATGAGGATTTTCTATGAAAAAAATCCTGCCTGTCCATAAGAGATGAAGCCTCATCGGAGTTTTGAAATTCAAACTATGATGACGGAAAGTTGTGGTCCTCAAATTTCACGAGCAGCGAGTTTTACTACTCACGGTACTCCAGGCCTGACACGGTGTCGCGAAAGTACACTCGAGCTTGGCACTCGTTCAGCGGCTGCTCGGTGGGCACTTCAAGGACGTGGCCGCGTTGGACCAATTCGAAAACTGAAATTGTAATTGCTTCATCATAAGTTAGATTGTAGATTATCCTTCAAAATTTCAGATCAAAATCGAAAGGATTTTTGCTCACCCATGTACAGATTGTCCTGCTCGGGATCGTCCAGCACTTCAATCAGTTTGACAACATTCGGATGGTCGAGTTTCTTCTGGATGGCGATCTCGCGGTAGACGCGGTGCAGCGGATCCTGCGGAGCCTGGCTTGTTGATGAAGCCGATGATGAGGACTCGGACATCCGGCTGGGTGGACGGCCTGTTGGTGAGGGGTTTCTTGGGATTAGAAACCAGTGTCGAGGGTCTTCAAGACACTGTTTACAAGCTACCGAGTTCCTTGGTCACAGATGTTAATGGACTTCTGTATTTCTTTTAGTTTCAAAGATGTTCAAGAGTGCTGGCAATTTCGCTTAAGATTAATGAATAAAATCAAAATATATTTTGTGCTCTTAGCAGTCACACATTATTATGCACCCATAGAATTATTTGTTTTTTTTAAAATTAAATTTGTTCAATCAATTTAGCGACACTACATCGCATTTAGAAAACTTCCCCCCGGAGAATTATAGAGGACATTGTAAATAAAGTAAGACAATGAAATAGGTCAAATGTTTGTTGTTTTCGGTTGCTGTGCCAACACTGGGGATGGGATGGGTTAGCGCTCAGTGACAGCCAAAGAGGGGAACAGATGAGCGGGACAATGAACTTGGCGCTATTTCAAGACTCCGCCATTGTCACGCAAAATGAAGCCCGGGCAGAAATAGATTTTGTGATACGGTGGAAAATCTCGTCAGCAGGGACTTCCCTGTCCGGCAGCTAACCCCCTCCCAGCTGTAGCGGCTCCATCGTGTCTAATTATCTATGCAGCACCCAATTACCTGAAGAGTTGCACTGGCTTGACTAACGTCCAAGGGATGAAGGTGAGGTGAATACAAGAGTTGAAATGCATCGTGTCACAAGCTGGGGATAAAGATCCCCAATTAATTTAGGAAATATAAAATTTAGTAATGAGTAACTTCCAATATGAGTAACTCCGTGGATGAGTGACTCCGTAGATGAGTGACTCCGTAGATGAGTAACTCCGTGGATGAGTGACTCGGTGCATGAGGTGACTCCGTGGATGAGTGACTCCGTGCATGAGTGACTCCGTAGATGAGTGACTCCGTGCATGAGTGACTCCGTGCATGAGTGACTCCGTAGATGAGTAACTCCGTGGATGAGTGACTCCGTGCATGAGTGACTCCGTGGATTAGTGACCCCCC
This sequence comes from Macrostomum cliftonense, assembly GCA_950096795.1. Classification (NCBI taxonomy): domain Eukaryota; kingdom Metazoa; phylum Platyhelminthes; family Macrostomidae; genus Macrostomum; species Macrostomum cliftonense. The sequence goes on along the minus strand of CATNEM010000309.1, from coordinate 190,403 downwards.
AGATGAGTGACTCCGTGCATGAGTGACTCCGTAGATGAGTGACTCCGTGCATGAGTGACTCCGTAGATGAGTGACTCCGTGCATGAGTGACTCTGTGGATGAGTGACTCCGTGGATTAGTGATCCCCCAGATGAGTGACTCCGTGCATGAGTGACTCCGTGGATGAGTGACTCTGTGGATGAGTGACCTCGTGCACGAGTGACTCTGTGGATGAGTGACTCTGTGGATGAGTGACCCCTCAGAAGAGTGACCCCCCAGATGAGTGAACCCCAAGATGATTAACTTCCTAGATAGATGAGTGACCCCAAGATGAGTGACCCCCAAGATGATTGACCCCCCATATGAGTGACCCCCCAGATGAGTGGCTCCCTGGATGAGTGACCAACCTGCTACTGAGAATTTTCCGGAGAACAAGAAGAACGGCAAGAAACAGTGGAAGAGGCAAGAGCGAAGAGAAACTAAATAATTGAACTCACGAGCGAAGCCGGCAGACCGGCGCAATTTCTTCTTGCTGAGAATCTTCATTGCCTGCAGAGATGAGAGTGCGAGTGAGCGCGTCAAATTTCATCCGACTTCAGCCTGGCCGCTTAATGAATTTTCGCAATACGAGACAGCTACGCCTGCGCTAGCTTGGCGAAGGATTCGTGCCGAAAAGCCAACTTCCCGATTGGGGATTAATTAAACAAACAGCAGTCAATGATGGGCGCTGGACGTGGCAAAAACCCATAAGGCTCGCTTACATAAAGATTGTCATCCGAAGAGTTGTAGGCCAGTTTCACAATGCCGAATGAGCCCTGTTGTTGTTGTTTTTAATAAATAAGAGTTGTTATAATGAACAGCGAACTGTTATACACGTGGCTCACAAAATCAATTTGAGGTAACTGCCCTGCCAATCTGGTGCTGCACCCGGTACTGGTTTAGGCGGCAAAATCCCCCGCTGCCACCGACGCGGGTCGGCACGCTCGATTTCGTGCACGCAGGTTGAGGATTTTGACAAATTTGATCTGCTTTAACAGTCTGGGAGCTTGGCTGGTTAGAACAAGCTTTGCTGGACTCTGAATTTAGATGAAGCTGATTATTAGACTGATGAGTCTGGGCCTGTTGATGAAGCTGCTTCTGCTGCTTCAATTGGTTTTGATGCTCATTCAAGTTCTGCTGCTGCTGGTGGTGAAACAGCCGCAGCGAAGGTCCCGGACTCGATCTCCGTCGACACCAACCCCTGCCGTGCTGTGAGCCAACGCTCAGCTGCTGTTGCCTTGGAAATGAATTGAGCAAATGCGGGATTTTATTAGTGCACAATGACCTCGGAAAGAGGCGGATAGGGGGGCTGGGGGAGGGAGCGGCGAAAAGATGGAGCGCCGCCATGCAGTCCGAAGAGACCCTGAGACCCTTATCAAGTCAAATGTTTGCCCGGGCGTGACTTCCTGTTGGTATTTCCCAGCAGACTTCATCAGTTAGCCTGGTCCCCCCCCCATTTTCCCTTCCTCTTCCCCCGTCAGCAGATGATGAATGGAGTCTGGCTGGCTGTCTGATCTCACTCACAGATCGGTCTGGGCCTGTTGCTGAGGAGCCAACAGTGACATCGACTGCTCAACTGGCTTCAAGCTTTGCTCAAACGTTGCTGCTTCCGCCGCCTCTGCTGCCGCAGCTGCTGCTGTTTGCGCTTCGGAATCTTTCGAGTCTGAAATGAAAAAGAAAATCAAACTGCGCCTCTGCAGTCCTCAACTCGAAAATTGGTCACTTTTGGTTCGCGCTCAGCAGCTGCGCTTCCACATTTGGGCTGTGCGATCTCGGCTACTTCCAAGAAACTTGGCTGAGAAAATTGGCATGTGGGCGTGAAATCACCGCCTTTGGGGACCAGTTGACTTACGTTGTAATTGGATGCATTTGTTTTTATCCCCATCTTGATGTTTCTCTTATTCACCTACGCCTCGAATACTCACCCAGCCTCGCATCCTTTCGCCGCCTCCTTTCTCTCCCTACTTCCAATCTCTTCCCATCTCCTTCCGCCTCCTTTCTCTTCCTGCCTCTCTTTCTCTCTTCACCTCTCCCTCTATCGCCTCTCTTCCGACTCATGTCTCCTACCGCTTTCCTCTATTCCCGCGTCCCCTCTCGTCAATCCTCTATTCTCACTTCGCCTTCACTTCTTTTTACACCTCCCCTCCACCCGATCGGCATAAAAGTGCAAATCACGGCACCGATCAACAACAGGCCGGCCTCAGCGGCAAGTAAGCTAAGCGGCGCAAATGCATCAAGCCAATTATCGCTTCAAGCCATCCGGAATTTGAATAAAGAAGCCCGGCAAAATTTGGCGCTTTGGGAGCCAAGGCCGAGCAAAGGCTCTAGCGCAACATTGAGTTCTGATTGAATTTCCCCCCTCACCCGCGCCCAGAGCGCGTGAATTTCGGACACTCTAAAAATCTGCATTGCAAATGAAGCCACTCATTCCCCCAGCGCAGGGGTGTTCTCTGAGCCTGAACTCATTCTCTGCTTTACTTGTAGAAATTTTTGCCAAGCAGAGCTGAATTATCGTTGCCTGCAGAAATCGCAGCGTTGGATGCCAAGACAAAATTAATACCATCACTCTCCTCACCCCTAACCCTCTCCTCACCCCTAACCCTCTCCTCGCCCCTAACCCTCTCCTCACCCCATACCCTCTCCTCTCTTCACCCCTAACCCTCTCCTCGCCCCTAACCCTCTCCTCGCCCCTAACCCTCTCCTCACCCCTAACCCTCTCCTCTCCTCACCCCTAACCCTCTCCTCGCCCCTAACCCTCTCCTCACCCCTAACCCTCTCCTCGCCCCTAACCCTCTCCTCACCCCTAACCCTCTCCTCTCCTCACCCCTAACCCTCTCCTCACCCCTAACCCTCTCCTCACCCCTAACCCTCTCCTCACCCCTAACCCTCTCCTCACCCCTAACCCTCTCCTCACCCCTAACCCTCTCCGTCACCCCTAACCCTCTCCCTCACCCCTAACCCTCTCCTCACCCTAACCCTCTCCTCACCCCTAACCCTCTCCTCGCCCCTAACCCTCTCCTCACCCCATACCCTCTCTCGCCCTACCTCTTCACCCCTAACCCTCTCCTCGCCCCTAACCCTCTCCTCGCCCCTAACCCTCTCCTCACCCCTAACCCTCTCGTCACCCCTAACCCTCTCCTCACCCCTAACCCTCTCCTCACCCCTAACCCTCTCCTCGCCCCTAACCCTCTCCTCACCCCTAACCCTCTCCTCGCCCCTAACCCTCTCCTCACCCCTAACCCTCTCCTCTCCTCACCCCTAACCCTCTCCTCACCCCTAACCCTCTCCTCACCCCTAACCCTCTCCTCACCCCTAACCCTCTCCTCACCCCTAACCCTCTCCTCACCCCTAACCCTCTCCTCACCCCTAACCCTCTCGTCACCCCATACCCTCTCCTCACCCCTAACCCTCTCCTCACCCCTAACCCTCTCCTCGCCCCTAACCCTCTCCTCACCCCTAACCCTCTCCTCGCCCCTAACCCTCTCCTCGCCCCTAACCCTCTCCTCGCCCCTCTCTCTTCTCCTCCCCACCCTAACCCTTTTCTCGCCGCCTAACTTTTCTCTCAAAATACTGATGAAAGAAATAATATTGAAAATCAACGAAACTATACTCGTATATTAAAAAAAACAAAATCAATAATGCGACATTAACTCACTCAGTTTGCCAGTTTTGCCTCCTGCATTGCACTGAGCCGAAGTAAACAAACTTTCCATGGCTCGTAGTTAACAATAACCGCAGCTGCCGTCACTATGTCACTATCTACTGTAGAATTCCATCAATACTGACCTTAGCTATCTGCTTTCGATAGATAAAAAAATACAGGAAACTATATCAGCTATACTAAGTAGTATGACTATAAAATGGCTAGCCAACGTCAATTCCAAAGGGAGTTGGCGGCCTAGACCTGCTGGAGAGTGGCCGAGAACAAATTTATCTACATGGCCAGCTCTTCCTTATGCATCTCAATCAGCGTCCGAGAGGTTGGATAGAGCAATAGGGGGGGGGGGGGCAGAGAGAGAGAGGCGCAGAGAGGTTCGGCACCCCAGCCAATCCCACTTGTCTAGAAATTTTCAACACAGTGAAGACCTGTTTTAGGCGTGCCAGGTCTCGAATGGTGGGGAAAGATTTTTTTGGATTACTGATTTTAGGCTAAATTTCAAAGGGGGCTAAATTTCACCTGCTTTATCGCGTATGTTGCCACCTCGATGCTCCCTTGAACAGAGGTTGAAATCCCCCAGCTTCTAAAATCCTTCCTTTACTGTATCAGATTCTCCATCTCATTTAGCCTCAGCACCACTCTGTGCTGCAAAAAGACAGTACAGTGTGCTGTGACTCTCACCCTCCCTATCTGTGCTGTGACCCTCGCTATCTGTGCAGTGACTCTCACCCTCCCTATCTGTGCTGTGACCCTCGCTATCTGTGCAGTGACTCTCACCCTCGCTATCTGTGCAGTGACTCTCACCCTCCCTATCTGTGCAGTGACTCTCACCCTCCCTATCTGTGCAGTGACTCTCACCCTCTCCCACTCTGTCCGTGATCCCAATTGCAAATAGTTCACAGGTGCACCTTTCCATAAATCCGCAACCCCCAATTCCCCAAAACTGTCCAGCCAGAATCCCAAGCCTGCATGCAGGGCAGCTCAAACAACCCAGCCAGCAAGCCTTTATTTCGGAGCAGTGCGAGTCGAAACTGGCAGTTAAGGAAAAGACAGACGGGAAGAGAGGACGAAAGTGAAAGCGGAGAGACTGGGAGGCTGCCACAGCACGAGTACTGTAGGACCGGGCGCGCACCCGTTTTTGGAAGTTTATTTCGGAGAAAATCAAAGCCAGCTTCATACTGAATTTCAGTCTCCCAAGCAGCAGAGTTGGACTCAGTAACTGGCAGAGTTAATGAGTCTGCATGCCCAATGGACGGAGGAACTTTTAAAAGTAAGATCCCCGAAGAAACCGTCTGGCAGGCTTGCTTCCTCATCTAGCTAAGAAGCAGACAAATTCATTTTCTAGCCCACAGTCAGCAACCAACGTGCAGCCTGCATACAGAAAGTGGGGCAGAATTTCCCATGCCAGCAATAGTGCATTGGCCGCACTCATCAGCTGGGTTGCTTCAAGAATGCGCGAGTAATTTGATTGCAAGATCGAGCGCAGGCCTTTGGACAGGCAAGGCTAGAGACTCTAGAGAGAAGAAGGCAGGGGGCACTAAAAGAAACAAGCAATATAGAAAAACACAGATCGATTACAGGCAGATAAGCAACAGACAAGCTTAACAGACACAATAAAACAGCTATAAACAAAACGAAAGGGTATGTATCAGAAGTACAGAGACAGCTAGACTGCAAGAGCGCAAGACAAGAAGAATAGGCAAATAGACATATTAAGGCAAAGACAAAGGTAACCAGAGGTGCAGAAGAGACCAACTAACAAACTTACTGCCTAATTCTTTTATGTCTACTCATAAATCTTTTTAAACTAAAGAAGACAAATACAATAAGTAGGTCAGTAGTTCTCTAGGCGCACGCAATAATATAGAATAAATGGTGTTCGCCGACTAAAACTGAGCCAGATAAACCATTAAGAAGAGACCTGAAAAATCTCTATTATTAGGGCATTAATATTTCAAATAAAAGCCTATTAGCCTAGCTAGGCTCATTGCACGCTCATTATGACACAATTACGGGCATAATTTATTGAGCAGTGGAAAAAAATCCTACCCGGATAAGAACAGTAGATTATCCCCAGTGCCTTAATGTCACCCGATCCTCTGGGTAAGCCAGCTGCCGAAGCCGTTGCTTTTATTGGAAGCCTGCACTTTTGTTTTAGCTAGATCCCTAAAGCAAGTAACCGAGTCGTTGATAATAATGACAAAATGTTTGTCTCCATGGAGATTTTTACTACTCGCCATAGCGTATCTAGAGTATATTTGGCGAAAATTTTCAATTTCTATGAAAAATCGTTTTTACAATAAAAAACACGACAAAATGGCTTTAGAAAACCTATTAGGGATATCTAGCAAAACAGAAATACAGCAGCCAATAACAGCATACAGAGTGCCCTGTTGAGACAACGCAATATTGTGGGCACCTTGATTTTTTTACACTTTTTAGATGTGAGCGTAAAAAGGGATTTATAAATGGCGCTTTAAGAGCAATTTTTTTACTAAACACATATTTTTAGTTAAGCAGGATTGAGAAATCACGTTCTTTAGAGAGAGAGGACAATTAGGTAATGATTCTTAGAAAGGTAGGACTAACAAGCCCAAGAGAGAGAATCACAGCTAAGATGCCCAAGAGAGAGAATCACAGCTAAGATGCCCAAGAGAGAGAATCACAGCTAAGATGCCCAAGAGAGAGAATCACAGCTAAGATGCCCAAGAGAGAGAATCACAGCTAAGATGCCCAAGAGAGAGAATCACAGCTAAGATGCCCACGAGAGAGAATCATAACTAAGAGACCCACGAGAGAGAATCATAACTAAGAGACCCACGAGAGAGAATCATAACTAAGAGACCCACGAGAGAGAATCATAACTAAGAGACCCACGAGAGAGAATCATAACTAAGAGACCCACGAGAGAGAATCATAACTAAGAGACCCACGAGAGAGAATCATAACTAAGAGACCCACGAGAGAGAATCACAGCTAAGATGCCCACGAGAAATAATATTTCAGTCTATTTAGAAAGATATGATAAAGTTAAATTAAAAGTCAGAACTTTCTTGCGGCTAATTAGGACACTGAGACATGGTCCACATTGAACAGGTAAAAGTGTTAATGATAAAAATTTGTTGAATCTATAGAACAATGGTCAATTCAATTGAATACACAGAGAGGGCGCAGTTTTAATTAACAGGAAAATTTGAGGCAAATCATTTCACACTAAGCAATGGTCACTGGGCAAACGGTTTCATCAGCTGCAGGGCAGCGTGACAGTTCAGCGACTTGAACGCTTCGCCCAGTCGTTTTAGCGTCAGAGCACCGGCGGCGTCACTGCTCGCGGCCTCCTGCAGCACTTTGCCGGCCGCCTCCTGGTCAGACAGGCCATCAACAATAATTTCCTCCTCTAGCGACTCGGGCAGGTCGAGAGCGCAACGCAGCCGCTGCCAAGATTTGTTGAGCTGCGGACAGGCGGCGAGCTGGCTGAGCAGGCCTGCATGGGGCGTGGAAACCAGAGATCGCATGTTGATGAGGATCTGGGATTTTTAAATCTGAGGATCTGCAATTTAAAAGTCTGAGGATCTGTGATTTTGGAATCTGAGAATCTGGGTTTTTGAAATCTGAGGATCTGTGATGTTGAAATCTGAGGATCTGTGATGTTGAAATCTGAGGATCTGTGATGTTGAAATCTGAGGATCTGTGATTTTGGAATCTGAGAATCTGGGTTTTTGAAATCTGAGGATCTGTGATTTTGGAATCTGAGAATCTGGGTTTTTGAAATCTGAGGATCTGTGATTTTGTAATCTGAGAATCTGGGTTTTTGAAATCTGAGGATCTGTGATGTTGAAATCTGAGGATCTGTGATTTTGTAATCTGAGAATCTGGGTTTTTGAAATCTGAGGATCTGTGATGTTGAAATCTGAGGATCTGTGATTTTGGAATCTGAGAATCTGGGTTTTTGAAATCTGAGGATCTGTGATGTTGAAATCTGAGGATCTGTGATGTTGAAATCTGAGGATCTGTGATTTTGTAATCTGAGAATCTGGGTTTTTGAAATCTGAGGATCTGTGATGTTGAAATCTGAGGATCTGTGATGTTGAAATCTGAGGATCTGTGATGTTGAAATCTGAGGATCTGTGATTTTGGAATCTGAGAATCTGGGTTTTTGAAATCTGAGGATCTGTGATTTTGGAATCTGAGAATCTGGGTTTTTGAAATCTGAGGATCTGTGATTTTGTAATCTGAGAATCTGGGTTTTTGAAATCTGAGGATCTGTGATGTTGAAATCTGAGGATCTGTGATTTTGGAATCTGAGAATCTGGGTTTTTGAAATCTGAGGATCTGTGATGTTGAAATCTGAGGATCTGTGATGTTGAAATCTGAGGATCTGTGATTTTGTAATCTGAGAATCTGGGTTTTTGAAATCTGAGGATCTGTGATGTTGAAATCTGAGGATCTGTGATTTTGGAATCTGAGAATCTGGGATTTTGAAATCTGAGGATCTGTGATTTTGGAATCTGAGAATCTGTGATGTTGAAATCTGAGGATCTGTGATTTTGGAATCTGAGAATCTGGGTTTTTGAAATCTGAGGATCTGTGATTTTGTAATCTGAGAATCTGGGTTTTTGAAATCTGAGGATCTGTGATTTTGTAATCTGAGAATCTGGGTTTTTGAAATCTGAGGATCTGGGATTTTGGAATCTGAGAATCTGGGTTTTTGAAATCTGAGGATCTGTGATGTTGAAATCTGAGGATCTGTGATTTTGGAATCTGAGAATCTGGGTTTTCGAAATCTGAGGATCTGTGATTTTGTAATCTGAGAATCTGGGTTTTTGAAATCTGAGGATCTGTGATTTTGGAATCTGAGGATCTGTGATTTTGAAATCTGAGGATCTGTGATTTTGTAATCTGAGAATCTGGGTTTTTGAAATCTGAGGATCTGGGATTTTGGAATCTGAGAATCTGGGTTTTTGAAATCTGAGGATCTGTGATGTTGAAATCTGAGGATCTGTGATTTTGGAATCTGAGAATCTGGGTTTTCGAAATCTGAGGATCTGTGATTTTGTAATCTGAGAATCTGGGTTTTTGAAATCTGAGGATCTGTGATTTTGTAATCTGAGAATCTGGGTTTTTGAAATCTGAGGATCTGTGATTTTGGAATCTGAGAATCTGGGTTTTTGAAATCTGAGGATCTGTGATTTTGTAATCTGAGAATCTGGGTTTTTGAAATCTGAGGATCTGTGATTTTGTAATCTGAGAATCTGGGTTTTTGAAATCTGAGGATCTGGGATTTTGGAATCTGAGAATCTGGGTTTTTGAAATCTGAGGATCTGTGATGTTGAAATCTGAGGATCTGTGATTTTGTAATCTGAGAATCTGGGTTTTTGAAATCTGAGGATCTGTGATTTTGTAATCTGAGAATCTGGGTTTTTGAAATCTGAGGATCTGGGATTTTGGAATCTGAGAATCTGGGTTTTTGAAATCTAAGGATCTGTGATGTTGAAATCTGAGGATCTGTGATTTTGGAATCTGAGAATCTGGGTTTTTGAAATCTGAGGATCTGTGATTTTGTAATCTGAGAATCTGGGTTTTTGAAATCTGAGGATCTGTGATTTTGTAATCTGAGAATCTGGGTTTTTGAAATCTGAGGATCTGGGATTTTGGAATCTGAGAATCTGGGTTTTTGAAATCTGAGGATCTGTGATGTTGAAATCTGAGGATCTGTGATTTTGGAATCTGAGAATCTGGGTTTTTGAAATCTGAGGATCTGGGATTTTGGAATCTGAGAATCTGGGTTTTTGAAATCTGAGGATCTGTGATGTTGAAATCTGAGGATCTGTGATGTTGAAATCTGAGGATCTGTGATTTTGGAATCTGAGAATCTGGGTTTTTGAAATCTGAGGATCTGTGATTTTGTAATCTGAGAATCTGGGTTTTTGAAATCTGAGGATCTGTGATTTTGTAATCTGAGAATCTGGGTTTTTGAAATCTGAGGATCTGGGATTTTGGAATCTGAGAATCTGGGTTTTTGAAATCTGAGGATCTGTGATGTTGAAATCTGAGGATCTGTGATTTTGGAATCTGAGAATCTGGGTTTTTGAAATCTGAGGATCTGTGATTTTGTAATCTGAGAATCTGGGTTTTTGAAATCTGAGGATCTGTGATTTTGTAATCTGAGAATCTGGGTTTTTGAAATCTGAGGATCTGTGATTTTGGAATCTGAGAATCTGGGTTTTTGAAATCTGAGGATCTGTGATTTTGTAATCTGAGAATCTGGGTTTTTGAAATCTGAGGATCTGTGATTTTGTAATCTGAGAATCTGGGTTTTTGAAATCTGAGGATCTGGGATTTTGGAATCTGAGAATCTGGGTTTTTGAAATCTGAGGATCTGTGATGTTGAAATCTGAGGATCTGTGATTTTGTAATCTGAGAATCTGGGTTTTTGAAATCTGAGGATCTGTGATTTTGTAATCTGAGAATCTGGGTTTTTGAAATCTGAGGATCTGTGATTTTGTAATCTGAGAATCTGGGTTTTTGAAATCTGAGGATCTGTGATGTTGAAATCTGAGGATCTGTGATTTTGGAATCTGAGAATCTGGGTTTTTGAAATCTGAGGATCTGTGATTTTGTAATCTGAGAATCTGGGTTTTTGAAATCTGAGGATCTGTGATTTTGTAATCTGAGAATCTGGGTTTTTGAAATCTGAGGATCTGGGATTTTGGAATCTGAGAATCTGGGTTTTTGAAATCTGAGGATCTGTGATGTTGAAATCTGAGGATCTGTGATTTTGGAATCTGAGAATCTGGGTTTTTGAAATCTGAGGATCTGGGATTTTGGAATCTGAGAATCTGGGTTTTTGAAATCTGAGGATCTGTGATGTTGAAATCTGAGGATCTGTGATGTTGAAATCTGAGGATCTGTGATTTTGGAATCTGAGAATCTGGGTTTTTGAAATCTGAGGATCTGGGTTTTTGAAATCTGAGGATCTGTGATTTTGGAATCTGAGAATCTGGGTTTTTGAAATCTGAGGATCTGGGATTTTGGAATCTGAGAATCTGGCTTTTTGAAATCTGAGGATCTGTGATTTTGGAATCTGAGAATCTGGGATTTTGGAATCTGAGAATCTGGGTTTTTGAAATCTGAGGATCTGGGATTTTGAAATCTGAGGATCTGGGATTTTGGAATCTGAGAATCTGGGTTTTTGAAATCTGAGGATCTGGGATTTTGGAATCTGAGGATCTGGGATTTTGAAATCTGAGGATCTGGGATTTTGAAATCTGAGGATCTGGGTTTTTGAAATCTGAGGATCTCGGATTTTGAAATCTGAGGATCTGGGTTTTTGAAATCTGAGGATCTGTGATTTTGGAATCTGAGGATCTGGGATTTTGGAATCTGAGAATCTGGGTTTTTGAAATCTGAGGATCTGGGATTTTGGAATCTGAGGATCTGGGATTTTGAAATCTGAGGATCTGGGATTTTGAAATCTGAGGATCTGGGATTTTGAAATCTGAGGATCTGGGATTTTGAAATCTGAGGATCTGTGATGTTGAAATCTGAGGATCTGTGATTTTGGAATCTGAGAATCTGGGTTTTCGAAATCTGAGGATCTGTGATTTTGTAATCTGAGAATCTGGGTTTTTGAAATCTGAGGATCTGTGATTTTGTAATCTGAGAATCTGGGTTTTTGAAATCTGAGGATCTGTGATTTTGGAATCTGAGAATCTGGGTTTTTGAAATCTGAGGATCTGTGATTTTGTAATCTGAGAATCTGGGTTTTTGAAATCTGAGGATCTGTGATTTTGTAATCTGAGAATCTGGGTTTTTGAAATCTGAGGATCTGGGATTTTGGAATCTGAGAATCTGGGTTTTTGAAATCTGAGGATCTGTGATGTTGAAATCTGAGGATCTGTGATTTTGGAATCTGAGAATCTGGGTTTTTGAAATCTGAGGATCTGTGATTTTGTAATCTGAGAATCTGGGTTTTTGAAATCTGAGGATCTGGGATTTTGGAATCTGAGAATCTGGGTTTTTGAAATCTAAGGATCTGTGATGTTGAAATCTGAGGATCTGTGATTTTGGAATCTGAGAATCTGGGTTTTTGAAATCTGAGGATCTGTGATTTTGTAATCTGAGAATCTGGGTTTTTGAAATCTGAGGATCTGTGATTTTGTAATCTGAGAATCTGGGTTTTTGAAATCTGAGGATCTGGGATTTTGGAATCTGAGAATCTGGGTTTTTGAAATCTGAGGATCTGTGATGTTGAAATCTGAGGATCTGTGATTTTGGAATCTGAGAATCTGGGTTTTTGAAATCTGAGGATCTGGGATTTTGGAATCTGAGAATCTGGGTTTTTGAAATCTGAGGATCTGTGATGTTGAAATCTGAGGATCTGTGATGTTGAAATCTGAGGATCTGTGATTTTGGAATCTGAGAATCTGGGTTTTTGAAATCTGAGGATCTGTGATTTTGTAATCTGAGAATCTGGGTTTTTGAAATCTGAGGATCTGTGATTTTGTAATCTGAGAATCTGGGTTTTTGAAATCTGAGGATCTGGGATTTTGGAATCTGAGAATCTGGGTTTTTGAAATCTGAGGATCTGTGATGTTGAAATCTGAGGATCTGTGATTTTGGAATCTGAGAATCTGGGTTTTTGAAATCTGAGGATCTGTGATTTTGTAATCTGAGAATCTGGGTTTTTGAAATCTGAGGATCTGTGATTTTGTAATCTGAGAATCTGGGTTTTTGAAATCTGAGGATCTGTGATTTTGGAATCTGAGAATCTGGGTTTTTGAAATCTGAGGATCTGTGATTTTGTAATCTGAGAATCTGGGTTTTTGAAATCTGAGGATCTGTGATTTTGTAATCTGAGAATCTGGGTTTTTGAAATCTGAGGATCTGGGATTTTGGAATCTGAGAATCTGGGTTTTTGAAATCTGAGGATCTGTGATGTTGAAATCTGAGGATCTGTGATTTTGGAATCTGAGAATCTGGGTTTTTGAAATCTGAGGATCTGTGATTTTGTAATCTGAGAATCTGGGTTTTTGAAATCTGAGGATCTGTGATTTTGTAATCTGAGAATCTGGGTTTTTGAAATCTGAGGATCTGGGATTTTGGAATCTGAGAATCTGGGTTTTTGAAATCTGAGGATCTGTGATGTTGAAATCTGAGGATCTGTGATTTTGGAATCTGAGAATCTGGGTTTTTGAAATCTGAGGATCTGGGATTTTGGAATCTGAGAATCTGGGTTTTTGAAATCTGAGGATCTGTGATGTTGAAATCTGAGGATCTGTGATGTTGAAATCTGAGGATCTGTGATTTTGGAATCTGAGAATCTGGGTTTTTGAAATCTGAGGATCTGGGTTTTTGAAATCTGAGGATCTGTGATTTTGGAATCTGAGAATCTGGGTTTTTGAAATCTGAGGATCTGGGATTTTGGAATCTGAGAATCTGGCTTTTTGAAATCTGAGGATCTGTGATTTTGGAATCTGAGAATCTGGGATTTTGGAATCTGAGAATCTGGGTTTTTGAAATCTGAGGATCTGGGATTTTGAAATCTGAGGATCTGGGATTTTGGAATCTGAGAATCTGGGTTTTTGAAATCTGAGGATCTGGGATTTTGGAATCTGAGGATCTGGGATTTTGAAATCTGAGGATCTGGGATTTTGAAATCTGAGGATCTGGGTTTTTGAAATCTGAGGATCTCGGATTTTGAAATCTGAGGATCTGGGTTTTTGAAATCTGAGGATCTGTGATTTTGGAATCTGAGGATCTGGGATTTTGGAATCTGAGAATCTGGGTTTTTGAAATCTGAGGATCTGGGATTTTGGAATCTGAGGATCTGGGATTTTGAAATCTGAGGATCTGGGATTTTGAAATCTGAGGATCTGGGATTTTGAAATCTGAGGATCTGGGATTTTGAAATCTGAGGATCTGTGATGTTGAAATCTGAGGATCTGGGATTTTGGAATCTGAGAATCTGGGTTTTTGAAATCTGAGGATCTGGGATTTTGGAATCTGAGAATCTGGGTTTTTGAAATCTGAGGATCTGGGATTTTGAAATCTGAGGATCTGGGATGTTAAGATCTGAGGATCTGTGATTTTGGAATCTGAGGATCTGTGATGTTGAAATTTGAGGATCTGAGATTTTGGAATCTGAGGATCTGTGATGTTGAAATCTGAGGATCTGAGATTTTGAAATCTGAGGATCTGGGATTTTTAAATCTGAGGATCCGTGATTTTGGAATCTGAGAATCTGGGTTTTTGAAATCTGAGGATCTGGGATTTTTAAATCTGAGGATCTGGGATTTTGAGATCTAAGGATCTGCGATTTAAAAATCTGAGGATCTGTGATTTTGGAATCTGAGAATCTGGGTTTTTGAAATCTGAGGATCTGGGATTTTAAAATCTGAGGATCTGGGATGTTGAGATCTGAGGATCTGGGATTTCAAAATCTGAGGATCTGTGATTTTGGAATCTGAGGATCTGTGATGTTGAAATTTGAGGATCTGAGATTTTGGAATCTGAGGATCTGTGATGTTGAAATCTGAGGATCTGAGATTTTGAAATCTGAGGATCTGGGACTTTTAAATCTGAGGATCTGGGATTTTTAAATCTGAGGATCTGGGATTTCAAAATCTGAGGATTTGGGATTTTGAAATATTAGAATCTGGGATTTTGACATCTAAGGGTCTGGGATTTTGAAATCTGAGGATCTGGGATTTTGAAATTTGAGGATCTGGAATTTTGAAATCTAAGGATCTGGGATTTTGAAATTTGAGGATCTGGGATTTCAAAATCTGAGGATCTGGGATTTTAAAATCTGAGGATCTGGGATTTTGGAAACTGAGGATCTGGGAGGTTGCCGATTTGAAGTCTGAGGATCTGGGAGGTTACCGATTTGAAGTCTGAGGATCTGCGAAGTTAGCAGTTTCACCTGATAATAAGTGAGGATCTGAAGATTCAGGAGGTTGGTAGCCAATACAAAATTGATCTCATGAACAAAAAAATGAAACGTACCGCCCTCCTCAGTCGGGACAGGCGTGGCGGGCAGTCGCAGGTCGAACAGAGGACTGAGCTGTGCAGTCTCGCCTGGCCGCAGCTTGTGCGTGTACACATTGCCCAGCACCTTGCCGATGGAAATAATTGGCGGCAAGCTGATGCCAGATTGCGACTGTCCCGAAGCTACGGAGCCAGTGCCGGAGTCCAGGCGCTGGACGGGCCGCGCCACGTCGGGCTCCGCAGGCGGCGGTTGGCAGTGCCGCAGCACGATGCTCCGCTCTCGATCTAGACCGGCCGCGGCGGCAGCGGCCATTTCGCCGGAAAACTGCAACTCCCAGGACTCGGCGATGCTGGCGAAGCTCGGCCTGTCCTCCGGGTTCAAGGCCAGCATGTCGGTCATCGCGTTTAATAAGCTGCTGCGCAGTTGGGCGAAGGCCTGCTCAGGAGACCGCAGAGAGGCCTGCATCAAAATATAAAAGCAGGGTCACGTGACCTTTCTCCTCAGCGTGAATTTCTCCGGCTCAGCGCTGCAGTGCACAAATGCAATGCACAGGCCTAGCCTCACTCCTTACCCCGCGCTGCAATGTACAAATGCAAGGCACAGGCTGAGCCTCACTCCCTACCTCGCGCTGCAATGTACAAATGCAACGCACAGGCTGAGCCTTACTCCCTACCCCGCGCTGCAATGTACAAATGCAACGCACAGGCTGAGCCTTACTCCCTACCCCGCGCTGCAATGTACAAATGCAACGCACAGGCTGAGCCTTACTCCCTACCCCGCGCTGCAATGTACAAATGCAATGCACAGGCTGAGCCTTACTCCCTACCCCGCGCTGCAATGTACAAATGCAATGCACAGGCTGAGCCTCACTCCCTACCCCGCGCTGCAATGTACAAATGCAACGCAGTGGCTGAGCTTCACCTCCCCCTTAACGAAGCCTTCTCAGACGCACCGGGTACAAATCGAAGCACTCGACATCAACCATGCGAGCCAGCCTGTTAGCCAGCCTCCCAGATGTGGCCATCTCTTTGTATGCCGCAGTGCCGGAGGCGGCTAGGCGCTGTCTGAGACTGGCGCAGACCAGGGCCTCGCACAGGCACACACCGAATAGGAACCGATCGATGTACACATCCGGCTGGCGCAGCGGATCCAGCAGCAGCTCCGGCGGACGTCGTTCAACGCCGATTCGTTGCTCAAGATCGAGCGTGTTCTGCGACACCAGCGAGTTGTGACTTTTTGATAGGCCGAAGTCGCTCAACTGAAAAATAGTTGATGGACGATTCTTAAAGTTTTGTTTGACTTATTTTTGGATACTCAATGGCAATACATGCAATATGTGCAGCTCACTTTGGCTCTGAAATCAGCGGTAATAAGGACGTTGTCAATGGCCAGGTCTTTGTGCAGAATAGGCCCGTTCTCCAATTGTTCATCTTGCAGGCAGCGCATCGCTTTGCAAACGTCTAGCATGAAGGATTGAACTAGCCAAGGGAATCTAGTTGTCTCCAGGCGCTTTAATTTTAGAATATTGTTGCACATTTAGACAGGTATGCACATAGAAGCCTACTCACTACTTACTATTGGTAAGTAGTAGTAATGGGAAAGTTAAAAAAATATTTATTAAACTTCGTTATTGGCCAGTCCGTTGAAGTTATTTTCCAAAAAAGCTAATGTTAGCCATAACGGCGTTAACTTGAAACGAAACTAACGGCCTATTACTATTTTGTACATTAAGGCGCTACATTGTTCGAAATGTCTCTTCACGTTAATGACCTCCGGTTAATGACCGGTCATTAACTTCTAACCCTCTTTTGACCATAGGCAAATCGATCAATGATGCTAATAGGAAGTGAGACTTTCAGTTAATGGCCAAGGCCAATGGCACGCGCGCTCGTGGCCTTGGCCATTAACTGAAAGTCTCACTTCCTATTAACCACCCATTAAAACTAAATTAAAACCTGAAATAAAAAAACATATTGGAATAACCAGCTCAGTCTTACCGCGTTGCAAAACCTATTAAGAAAGTGCCGAAGGTCGCTAAAGTCGCAGTATTCCATCAAATAGCCACTAAACACATTGTTGCAAATAAAGAGGCCGTGAACTTTCACAAAGTGCTCCGATATGCCGCTTAACTTTTTCAGCAAGGAAATCTCTTTCATAAGCTTTTTTAACGCCCTGAAATTCAATTGCATAGTGGCAAAATTTCATCCATGCATTTAGTTTAAAAAAATGCAATAGAAGTTAGAACCAAGTCAAAGCATGCATGTACAACCGTGGTCCTACCATTGTGACTGGACAGACTCTGTAATCCGGAGAATTTTTATGGCGCACTGAATGTCTTGCCACTTGCAGGTGTAAATTTCACCAAATGAACCCCGAGCTAAAATTGTTAATAAAGATAACTATCGATAAATACAAATGATTTCACAGAGTGAGTAATTAAAAGAGAAAAATAAATATGTTTACCTAAAAATTTCTTTTCGGTAATGGCATCCTCAGTTACAAAGAAAAGTTTTGACTCCTCTGCTGCAGCCATTTAATGAAATTATTCTGCAAAAATTCAGGATAAATGCGAAGAAATTTTTTGTAAAAAAACTTAGAACTATAGGGCTTTTAGCACATAGATAGTTAAGTGATGGATATTATAATGTTATTAAATTCTTTGGTAACAAAACTTTATAATCACACAGCTTTTAACAATGGTCTATCTAAGAAATTAAAAAAACTGCATTCAACTTTTTCATATTTGAATTTTAACACTACCACTTTAACACTAGGTCTTGCCAGCCTATTGCATTATCACATCAATGGTCTGCTCATAATAAACTTTATAAGCATATGAATATTAATCTTATGGCCAACTTATTGTATACAAAAGTAATTTAGGCTACATAGAATCTTTTTAAATATTTTCTTGCATAAAACAAATCTATAAGTTATTTTAAGTTTGACTACTGACTTCAATAAGGATTAAAAATTTCAAGTAAGGGCTATTCTAAAGGTAAAAAAAGTTGTTTAGTGGAGCTGAATTTGTAACATTTATTGCATTTGGGAACATATAGGCAATATTGATGAAAAAGAAAAATGGAAAAAACTAAAACATGGTAAACAGTAAATGTCAACAGTGGCAAAAATCTTAACAAATTTTTTTTACTTAAATAGCAGCATAAATGATGTCATGATAGCATGGTAAGTGTGTGTGTGCATGCATGTGCATATGTTTGTATAAATAAGCTATTATAAAATAAAATTATAGAAGCCCTCTAACAGATAGAAATCTTAGTCTTCTGAATCCTAAAATCAATATAAATTGGTCCACTAGATACAATTAAACCTACTATAAAGCTATCAAATTTAAGCTTATCAACATTTATATCTTAATGTTGACAATGGTAAAAATGTCCAAGAATGTTTCATTGGCTTTATTGGGCTTAAGAAGCAAGATGCAATAGCAATTTTTTATGCTATCAACTAACAGCTAGAGATTCTATAGCTTGGCAAAGACTGACTTATTGCCCAAGGCTATAATTGCCAAAGGTATAGTACAAGGCTATATTTAAAGGAAATGCCAAAATGCAGTCTATATCCACTGTTTTAGCCATGGCAGTGGATGGCCAACATGGCACTTAAAAACTAAAGGCCAATTATGCAACAAATTATTTTGTATCCAATTACTTCTTGCATTCCAATGTCAGAATGCACATAAGTATATCAAACACAATCCAGCAATGTAAATAATGCTTGTTGCCAAAGATCTACTAGCCACAGACAATCTTCCTTATGACTCTATTGACAACAAGCATTATTGAAAGGTCATTTAGTACCCTGAACCTTCTAAAGATACATACCCAATGGACCATAGGTAAAATTTATCTAAATGGACTTGCCTTTCTAATTATTCATAAAAATATCCCAATTAACTATAACTAAGTAATCAATGAGTACTAACTAAGGTTTGACTTTTACCTTTATTTAAAATTAGTTTGCAATCAACTTTATCTTGAACAATACAAAATTTCAATTATTGATATATATAATTTACTAAAAAAACTAAATGCTTGCATTGCCTAACTATAAAGATATTTATTTATCCATTGTAAGTTGCTAAATTGCCTTATTGCCAATTGGCCCTTATCAGTTTTAGCTAGAGAATATAGCAGCTTGTTAAATGTAATAAAACTATCAACCATATTAATAGCCTTCTCTAAGAATTTTATTCCTATTCTAAATAATTTTTTTTAACTAAAAAGGAAATTTTTAATACACTGAAGATACTAAAGTCTATAGCAAAGTATAAATAAGTATAAGTAAGCCAAGGAAAAGGTATCTCTAGACCCTACTGGTCCCTACAGCTTATATTTGAAGGCATGAGTTGGCCCTAATACATTAAGATGCAAAAAATTGCATTTCCATGCTTGAATTTCTTTGATTATAAAAACAAAAATTTACTTTAACCATAAAGTCCATAATATACAACTGTAATAAAGTACTGTACTCCATAACTTCCCTTTTTGGGGCCTGTATCAATAATAAATTTAAGTTATTTTTTTCTTTTATCATCAACAAAAGATGTGCATAAAGTTCATAAGCCATGCAATAATAAAAATAGGGGTACGTACGTGGCAATTAAAGTATAAAAGTAATTAAAGTAATTTTTGGTAAAGACAGATTATTCGTTGGGTTATTTCCTAGAATTAGATGTTTTCAAAAGTTTTTTTACGGTTTAAAGCAAATGTACGAGCTCGTATATTCAAGATTCGAAACTTAAACTTTGAATTTCATTGTATTGCCGTAATTTCTGCTAACTATCAATAATACAGCGTACTTTACCGGTATAAAAACTGAGAGGCATAGCCAATGATTTGATCAAGGACCACTTGAAATTACACTAAAGCTACTTTAGCTCAAGCTACTTTAGTTGTCCTTGGATTTGACACGTCTCAGATAGGGCCACAGCTGCTGGGTTGAATTATAAAACCTGGTTGCCAAACTGAAATGATTGGTGATGATGACTGTCTGCAAATTGTGCAAGCTGTCTGCCTGCGACGCTATTGGCAATTAAGTCTGTATGGGAAAACCCATTACACGGTCATGCATGTACAGTTAGGAGTATGCGTCATTTATTACCCCAGAATTAGTGACATGATGAAATTTTCAGCGTCGATAAAATTTGTACATTCGCGGCTAATATATGAATTCAGATAGTAATCCCATCCGATAATCTCAAATTGATCCGTGCTCAATTTTTTAGCACTTCACCTCGAAGTTGTATCGGGGCAGTATAGTTGCTGTAGGTTGAAGTAAATCAAATATTTGCTCCAAAACGAAGCATTTAACAACCGAAATCAGCGAATTTTCGGCGCAGAAAAATTGCCTGAATAGTAATTAAATTTAAACATAAAAAATTGCCATAAACGTACAATTGATTGCAATGTATATATTTCGTGGGAATAAGACTAAAAAACAGGAAAGATTCCGGGCTACAAAGATACAATGGACCTACGTACGCATAAAACCAATATGCAGAAGGTATACTAAAGAGCCTTCAATGAAGAGCAGCGACAAGAATGACAAAGATATGGCCGCATATTTAAAAAACAATAGGGCTAATCCTTAAAAAGCAGACCTATGTTAATTTTTAATCATGATTCAAGAAAGTGCCTGGCGGTCTACAAAAAAAGCAATGAAAATAAAACTAAAAAACTAATTAAGCAGCCAAAAAATCTATCAAGAATAGACATGTCGAGTGTGTCCATATCAGTCTAAAAATCAGTGTACAAAGTGGATAGGTCAATAATAGGACAAGGACATCTTAAGTAGTCCTTAAGTACTTAAGATGTCAGCGTACGTGTATTGTAGATACTAAGGCAGAGTATTTACACATAACCAAACGAAACACTTATTGAGCTTTAAATAAACCGTTAAAAATACAACAAATTTTGCTCTGTAAAGTATAATTGTTCTGTATCTGAACATAAGCTTGCTTAAGGCCTTTAGCCGGTCGGTGCGAGGCTTCTAGCAGGGCGGAGCTTGCTCAACAGTCGGTCTCGCACCGCTACGTTGAAAGCCACGGTCAAACAGGGTACTGCAGCTGAATTCGTGTAGAATGCAGCGTACAGACAGTACTCCTGTGGAATGCCGGCCACATGTTCCAGCGTCATGGGCACGAGACTCAGCAGCTGGATGAGGTTTCCGATGGCCAGACCGACAAGAGACAGGCGGAGAGCTCGACGATCGCCGCCTCCTCCTTCGTCAGTCGAGCCGGTACGACGCAACGCCAGAGTGACTGCCGTGGCGATGTAGGCCACAGCCGAAATCATGTACATCGAAATGCCAATGCCTGCCTTCACAAGGGCGCCTACACGGTATTGATTGCTGATGTGATCGCAGATAGCCTGTTGTGAGACCGCTTGCGACAATCCCTGCCAGCGCCATACTTGCAGGCCCACCTCGATGGTTGCCAAGGAAACCAGACCGACGCTCGCAAGACCGACGGCCAGCTTGTGGCTCCACACGCGGTTAGTCGGTGCCACGACGGCAAGAAGCCTGTCGATTGCCAGCAGGCAGTAGGTGAAGATCTCTGCTCCGATGGTGACATCGCGAACGCTGATCAGAATGGACAGGAAGCTGGGGCGCCGCAACTCCATCGGGTTCTCGTGTTCCCTCGCCCAGCTAGGATCCACCAACGTCGAGCTGTACAGCCGATTGTGCCGTCCGATACCCATTCGGAACAGCTGCAGGAGGAGCAGCACAGCCGCAAGCAGCTCGCAGCCGCAGAGCAGCAGCGTGAGGCTGCGGTAGGTCGCTCGACGGATGGCGCTGCTCCTTCCGGCTACGACGCCGACCACGGCGCAGTTTCCAAGTACTGCCAGCACAACGACCAACGGGTAGGCGATGAAGAAGCACGGGCTGCTCAGAGCGGTCTGGAAGCTGCTGTTTGAGGACTGCGGACACTGAGCAGGTGGGACGGTGGTTGAACTTCTGTTTGCAGACATGACGGGATCTTCTGACTTAGGAGCGGACTTTGGAGGAGTTTCTGACGGTTTCCCAGAGTCTGGCACGAGTTACTTAAATGCGAACAAAATTTTCCGTCCGAGACGTTTTTGATTGGCTCTCTGATTTTGTCTTCGATCGAGTATGCCTCCGTCTGCTTGCAGTGCTGCATGTGCCTATATTTGACCCTATTTGGGGGGATCCGTTTCAGACATTGTCGAGTCCTTTACTAACTACAGAGAGTTTAGGAATTAGGAGTTACACGTCGCATTTACTTGATCTACAATCAAAAAGCAGTAGTCACACGATGGGCAGGGAAAATTATAGCGGAGCATTTAGTAAATGTAAGAATATAATTGGCACAGAAAACAAGATGGTTAGGAGATTGTCTAAGCAAGTCTTATACTTTTCCATTTAAAAAAAGTTCTTCACTACTTTAATGAGAAACCATATCCGTCACACTGAATTTGATTTAAATTGCAATTAATATTTTAATTGCAATACTGATTTTAATATTACTGTACTGACAAAAAAATTGAAAGTATCTATTATTCATAAATGGAGTCAGAGTTTAGCTCTTGGAAGCCTCTTTCACTCATCTGCATCGTTTAAATCGCAAGGGTAATTAGGCTCGCGTACAACTATTCCCCATTCATTTTTTCCGAAATCAATTTCCACATTGTCACTATCTCAGTATCTCAGAAACGAATTCTTTTATGGCAATAGGTATAAACCTGCTTAAATCCCATCTTTAAAATACTTTGCAACTCAGCTTTTAGGGGCAGTATCTACAGCGGTAATTAATGTATATATAGCGAAAAATATAGTACAATGATTAATTTGTTACCAGCATCGTCCACGATACCCTTTTATAGGAACGGATCGATTGTGAAAAGAAAAATGAAATTGCTTCCGAATTTGTATGCACCTGGACTCATTAGCTACGGTACGAGTATGCAAATGCGAGTACGAGGATGCCTATACTTCCTGCACTTTCTTCCGGTTGTTTTTTTAAGCCAACAAAAAGAAATTTCGCGTTCTATTTCGGCATGACAAGCTTTACTCAGAGTTGCCTTCATGGAGGGTTGGTTGCTAAACCAATATAAAACGGCGTGTACGAGCTATGTAGACTTGTGGACTGAATTGTATTTTTTAATCGAAGGGCTGGTAACTAAATCGGATCAAATGATATTCAAATCTGCGAGAACTGCAAGATTATGTGGGCATTATTTTTCAATCAGTGCCTCTGTTGGCAGCAAAAAATGCTGTTTATTTAAGATGCTTCGTGCAACTTCCTGACTGTGCTGCTCTTAGCCCTGAACTCAATGCATGCTGCCGTGGAAGAATCTCTGGATGGTTTCGAATTCGAAGTCACACTGCTGGCATCATTGTATATAGTACTAGTGAAATCCCCCCGGGCGTTTTCTGTATGAGAATAGTGAATTGAACCTATGCCGTTCGGTACATGTATTACTGGCTACTTTCAGTAGTTAGTATCATCCCGGTTCACATGCCCGTCTTCAAGTGTAATCTTGACATTGACAAGCATTCCGCTACCCAATAACGCGCACGTGGGATGCGTGTTATTGTCCATGAACGCGTGTTATTGTCCATAGAAAATGTTTTATCAACTTTATTAAGAAGCTCATTTCGTAACGATAAATAATAACGATATTAAAACATTACAACGAGTATGAACGCATGGGGAAACTCCAAAGTTTGTCTCGTATAGGTATAGTCTGTCATAAATAGAAGACCTTGATTATTCGAATACTATGTTGATCAAATTGTTGCTACCGTCAATGCTAACACGCATCTTCTTGGTCGGACAGGCCTCGATGAGAACTGGCCGAGGAACAGGCCCGTCAATTGATGTTAGAGCGGCATCGCGACTGGTGATTGTCATCACTAGCGTGCAGATTTTTGTTGTTTCGATAGACTCGCTTGCATTAGCAGAGAGAGGCGCCTCATTGGACGGCATTCCACTGGTGCTGGGAAGATGCCGGCTAAGCGCACAGTTCACTGCCTCGGAGCTCTTGAACAGACTGCGGTCGCGTCGCCTTGTTAAATACCGCTTGACCGTCTTCTCGCATTTCTGACCGGTAATTAGCATTATGTCTTGCAATGTATGACCAGCGGCTTCTAAGTCGCACACCCTGGTGACTCTGTTGAGAATTCAGCAAAAGTATTTTCATGTCAACATCTACGAGGCATTTGGAACTAGTTATGCACAATATCGTATAATAAAGTTTACTTACCGGATACAGTGATTAGTATACACCTTGCTTAGTCGAGCCTTCGCACTCAGGTTTTTCATGAATTCTTGTAGAAATCGGTATCCGCGAGCGGTCTTATCGGAGAAGCGAATCGGTTTTCCCTGTTGTCCTCGAAGAGGCTTCGGAAAAAACGAATTAGCAGCCTGTGGTAGATGACTCATGTATGTATATATAAGCTCAGTGTTGTAGATTCTGGCATGCTTTCCGTCTACACTTTTTTCCGGATGGTCAACGTCAGCAGATCGATTTTTCGACGGCAGGGGAGGCAAAGCCAAATACTTGCGACCAACAGCATCTACACCGTGTTGCAAACAATTGCGTCCCATGAGGGCACGTAAGTGCTCCTGTCCACGCTCGCCAAGCTCGTAAAGAATCCGGAATAGCGTCTCATCCTGCAATCTTTCAGCATCACGCCTGTCGAAGTAGTCACAGATCTTCCGCATATCCCCTTCTTCGATAGCGTCGTAGTTGCGCGTCTCTTGGCCGGCTTCAATGAACTGCTTGATCTTGTAGCAGAGCATTCGATTGCTTCCATCGAAAGCAGTGTGCTTAGCCATCAGATTGGTTGGTCGCTTGCACAAGATATTTAAATACCGTTGGATGCCAGCTCGAATGCAACCAAGTGACGAGGGTGCGTAATACTTCCCTTCTTTCGTCTCCAATTGGAAGTAGTAGAGTCTCAAATACTCATTCAGGGCTCCATCATCCAGATCCTGATAGTCAGTGCGCAATCCTTTGCTCATACAGAATTCGAAAAACCGGCGCCCATTCTCCTCCATTTGTCGCTTACTGCTAGTGGGTAGTCCTTCCAACTCGACACGGTCTAAATCAGCTAACTCAGCCGACAGATTTCCATCACCAAGTTGAGCTTCGTATTCTCCAAGACTGTTGGATTGATCCTTGTCTTCTTCCAAAAACGCAATAAAGCTCGAGATGAGCTCTTCACAATCATCTTCAAGTGAAGATAGTCGCGTAATGACGTCAAGTTCGTCGGCAGAAACGCCACTCACACAATTATCAGGCAGTTTCTTCAAGTTAATCAACGGCGGAAGAATTTTTCGTCTGGTTGCCATTTCACGCTCGTAGTATAAAGAATTTTATTTACTACTCATTCCTTTGCTCTCTCTTCTCTTCTGAAACCCTGGCTTGTCAGTTAAATTCATTAATGGCTTAATCCACCCTTCTCTTTTCAGTTAAAATTGTCTATGGCCATAAACTCTCCACACCCGATAACTCTACCGCGCTCGCGTGTTATACCAATATCATGCATCCCGACTGCAGAAGAATATACCATTATGCCTCACATATTTGTAAATTTGTTTTCGCCTTAGGTTAAATATAATAGGACCAATCTTGTTTGGAATAGATTTTTTTATTTGTGTTTCTACCGATCAATCACAAATTTACGAGCGTATTTTAAAGTATTTTTCCAAGAAACAGAATCTTACCTGCCCTATTTTCTGTAAGGCAATATCAATCAACTCAGCTATATATCAGAAAATTAAAAGACTAAAGATACAAAATTAATTGCTTCATGTTTAGGTCATGTTTACTTAACCCAAGGTCAACATAGAAAGAAAATGAACTTTACCGGCTAATAGATTTGCTAGTAGTTGATTGACATGATTTAGGGCCGATACAGTGCCCCGTTCATCGGAGGATGGCTCCTTCTCTCTATTCATCTTTATGTACCTAATTCCAACTAAACGCTGCAATAATTAATGCAAAAATTGGATTCTGTCGGTCGAGGACTAAACTACGCATACCAGTAAATATGAGGCAGGAAGTTCTGTTCTTTTCCCACTCCCTTCTGTGCCGAGGTGTCTGCTCCACCTCAAATTTTAAGATTCTAGTGCATTTCTCGATGTAGAATGCGTCAGACTTTCCATTTCCAATCTTCCTTTCCGTTCAGGATGCGATAAAATAGAGTATTCACGCCTTCGCTTCAATTGTATTCCACTTTCTCCTAACCAGATTTTTTATTCCGTTACCAGGCACACGCTAGTTTGATTGGCCGTGCGGCTTTGCAATTCATGCACCCATGCCCAGTGTGAGGTGCATTGCCCCCACAGGGTTTGCCAGTCTGTGTACGGCTTGCCCCTTTCCTTGCCGGAGTAACGGCCTTCAATTTGTGTCCCGTAGATGAAAGTGTCATGCTCATGCTCGGGTTGCTGGGGGGGAGGCTGAGTGTGCGGAGTAGTTGCCTCGTAGACCACACTGAGCCTGAGCAGATTGCTAGATGAGCAAGCATCAAGCGTCCTTCATTGTTTGCTCTGAATCCTTTAATAGCCGTCTCTCTATCTGTGTCTATCTGCATGGTCTCTCCATTTGCGATTCACTCAGCCTGCTTCTCCCCAGCTCCATGCAGTCCGCATTGTTCTTTTCTTTTCTACACTCGTAACTCAAGCTATTAAGAGTGGCTCTGTCTAGCTGAATTGCAAGGTGGAGATTGCCGAAACTGAGACAGTTAACTGTTAAGTAAATCTATATTGTTGAATAGATTCTAGCTATTGGGATTGCTAAAACGTCGCCTAATAGATACTTCAAATATGGTATTTGTAACCGTGAAACATGGAGGTGAGTTTAAATTAATTTAGCTTGTTCCATCCGAGCCCCAAAGTTCAACGTATTCTCAGAAGGCTAAAATCTGCGTTTCCTTTTCCTCCCCGTCAAGAATCCCTTATCGTTGTCTGTCCGCTTTTCTTCCTATGCTAAAGGCCCAAGAATATGCCAAACTGGGCCAAATTAATTCAATTAGAGTAGAAGCTAAAATTCTAATGCTCTAACAAACAACGTCTGAAAAATTGCAGTAAACGAGCAAACCCTGTTCAACCAGGACTGTCGATCAATAACGCTGCTGAATGCGATCAGGGAGAAGTGCTCCCTGGATGCCAAAGGTAAGGAATTCTGTTCTGAGCAAATTTTTTAAGTCACCGACCAAACGCATCAATTATCCCCTCCGTCGAACTTCAGAGGTGATCGACCTATCCGACCGGGACGGCAACGTGAAAGATCTGCGCAAGAATCCTAACATGCGAGCCAAGGATGTGCTGGCAGACCGTGAGGATGTCATACTACTTAGAGTAGGTGGTAAGTATCAGCGGTAGATAAAAGTGTTATTTTTTTATTGAATCGTAGGTGACTAAAAACATCGTTCCTATTCAGAAAACGACCGGGGAAAACTGGTGTACACGCCTCTGCTTGAGAGCGATGAAATTGTTACGAAGGCCTTCCTTGGTAAGTTACTTAAGTTTACCAATATAGTGAGGGTAATAAGGTAATACACACAGGAGCGCTGAGCTAACCCTTGCGCTAAAATCCTCGTCGAAATTACCCTAAAAGTCTTAGAGTAGAGGCGGATATGGCGGAAAGTGCGTATGCATACCTGTCAGTCTTTCTCTAGCTGTACGTAAGGGCATCAGGTCTATTTACCCTCCATCGCCTAATGCTACCTGATTCTCTACTGAGCTCAATTTATTGTGTGCTGGCAGGCATGCTCTGGCGAGGTAATGAAACAATGTAGCAGTTAGCTACTCTCTCATCAATCTATTGACACATTGCAGTGCGCCTCCATTTAGTTTTAGGTAATTTTTAAACAATAAAAAAGCCTCACTTTAGCATTACTAACCGCTCCGCTACTCACTATCTGTTGTTTAGATAATCTGCTGCTGTTGCTCCGTCCGTGCAGTTTTCCGACTTGCCCACTAGGAATTTTTCTGATCACATGATGTCAAACTAGTTTGATTGCAAACTATTGGTTTGCAAAATATCGCAAACTCGGGTTTTCTCTTGGATTTTGCTCCGCTCATTCATACCTCATTCATTCCAGACCGTCTTGCCAAGGGTTCCAAAAAGGAGTCCATGGCAACAAAGGCCGGCAAACCAGGCAGTAAATTGCAACAACAACAGCAGCAACAGCAGCAACAACAGCAGCAGCATTCTTCACTGTCGGCAACCTCAAGCGCATCGTCCATGAAGCGAGTTTCAGCTGGTCTGGGGCAACATAAAAAGCGCTGAGCAAAAAATGTGAAGTGCGCCTCATTTTGCGCTGTTAAGTGTATGCGACAGATTTCAAACAGTTAAATTTGGGATTATTTGTATGCCAGGTTTTTTGAAGGCTATTTGTCTCGTCTGCTTCTCTTTAGTTCAACACCGATTTTGGAGTACTTAACTTTACGCAAGCAGAGTAGCTAGTAAGTACGAGCGTACTCCTTCCAAAAGTAACCAAAGTATAGCTTTTATCTATGAAGTGCATCCGGAAAGTATGAGCTCAATATGAAATAAGCAATATCCAATTTCATAGTAACCCACTAAAAAAAGAAATCTACATGCGCAGTTTGCTGCGATCGGCGCAAACAATGGCCTTCACCGCTAGCTACATGTAACTCAGTTGAATCTTTACCTGAATAGGAGGACCTCTTTCATTCACGCAACTCTGCATGTCTCAGGCAGATACACGGTAGAAGTTTTGCCGTCATATTCCACTCTGTGTATTTGCCAACTTTGCCATTATTTTGAAGTTCCCAGCATAGCGTAAAATAAGACAAGAAAATTTTGTGGCTTGTCACATGCAGCCACAGTAAAATTGGATTTGTAACATGAGTTTACTAGCATTGATTTTTTACTTAATCCTATAGATGCGTACTTTTCCTGTACTATTCGGAATTTGGTTGTCTAAATTAAAATACAGTGTAATGAACTGCTTGCGATATTGATGCATCAGTTAAATTTTAACCTTTTTATTGAGTGCAGCCACTTCACCAGGTCGAAAACTTAAACTTAACCGCTCCCTTAATTTTATGAGTTTGTTCGTCATGGGTGCAAATACAGTGCATTTATTGGCAGTCAAATTAAACATTGGAAATAAAAAAATGGGAGGGATATAATTCGATATTTATTTTGGTATATTTTGGCAATCGATTTTAACGTTCTCATGGTTAGTTTTCAGTTGTGCACAGCAAGCAGACTCTCAATCGGGGAATTACGTGGAAAAAGTCCCACGAGTGTCCTTGTGGTTTTTTACAAACAGGATACAAACATTCTCACCGTTAGTATTTTAATCAGTCATTGTGTCCTATTTCTGTCCATCCAAAATTTTTTTTTGAAATTGGATTTTTGGTGCATTCGGAAATAGCTCAGCGCCACAGTAAACATTTTTTTACTTTTAAAATACTTTTTGTCGAAAAATTTTGAAAACATTATTCATCTAAGCCAACTTGAGTCAGGCTTAAAAAAGTATGTTAAGATACTCTCGTAGACTTAACTGAGGACAGCTTGTGCCCACGCAGTACCAGAACACCCGTTGCTTCAACTTTTTTTAATTTTCGTGTAGTAAATTAGCAAAATTCTATTTGAAAAATCAGCACTGAAAGACAGAAATCCAAGTTCGGCTTCCTATGGACAAATTTAAATGATACCATAAGTATTTTTGGTTTGGTACTCTCGCAGCAGTTTATTGAGTTGATATAAAAAGCAGCCCCTCTGTCCGACTATCTTCATTTTGCGCTCCTACATGGCTCAGTAATTGTCGATTGAAACTAAAGTCGGAGCTCTGAAAGCGCACAACAGCTAAGATGGATTGAGCCAATGCTGCACTGCTAGTGGATGGAGCCGTACTCAATGAGAGACAGACAATGAGAGCACCAATCAGAAGAGATGCTGCGATGGCATTTCCATTTCTATTTAAATGATCGCAGGGTCCACGTCCGGGAAACCGTTAGCGACTTCTCTAAAATCCGTTCTTAAGTCAAAAGATCTTGTTATGTCTGCAAACAGAAGTTCAACCACCGTCCCGCCTGCTCAGTGTCCGCAGTCCTCAAACAGCAGCTTCCAGACCGCCCTGAGCAGCCCGTGCTACTTTATCGCCTACCCTTTGGTCGTTGTGCTGGCAGTACTTGGAAACTGCGCCGTGGTCGGCGTCGTAGCCGGAAGGAGCAGCGCCATCCGTCGAGCGACCTACCGCAGCCTCACGCTGCTGCTCTGTGGCTGCGAGCTGCTTGCGGCTGTGCTGCTCCTCCTGCAGCTGTTCCGAATGGGTATCGGACGGCACAATCGGCTGTACAGCTCGACGTTGGTGGATCCTAGCTGGGCGAGGGAACACGAGAACCCGATGGAGTTGCGGCGCCCCAGCTTCCTGTCCATTCTGATCAGCGTTCGCGATGTCACCATCGGAGCAGAGATCTTCACCTACTGCCTGCTGGCAATCGACAGGCTTCTTGCCGTCGTGGCACCGACTAACCGCGTGTGGAGCCACAAGCTGGCCGTCGGTCTTGCGAGCATCGGTCTGGTTTCCTTGGCAACCATCGAGCTGGGCCTGCAAGTATGGCGCTGGCAGGGATTGTCGCAAGCGGTCTCACAACAGGCTGTCTGCGACCACATCAGCAATCAATACCGTGTAGGCGCCCTTGTGAAGGCAGGCATCGGCATTTCGATGTACATGATTTCGGCTGTGGCCTACATCGCCACGGCAGTCACTCTGGCGTTGCGTCGTACCGGCTCGACTGACGAAGGAGGCGGCGGCGATCGTCAAGCTCTCCGCCTGTCTCTGGTTGGCCTGGCCATCGGAAACCTCATCCAGCTGCTTAGTCTCGTGCCGATGGCGCTTAAAAATGTCGCCGAAATACAAATCGAATACTGTCTGTACGATGCATTCTACACGAATTCGGCTGCAGTGCCCTGTCTGACCGTGGCTTTCAACCTAGCGGTGCGAGACCGACTGTTGAAGAAGCTCCGCCCTGCTAGGAGCCTCGCACCGGGCTGAGACTCTACGAACAACACCTTCAACTTAGATAGAATAGATAGAATGGTTCCAGCAAGTATTGTTCGTGAAAGAAAAAAAAGCTTTGTTTGAACGCTAAATAACCTGCTCGTAACCTTACTGGATTAGCGAAAGTTGAACTACAAACAGGACAGTCGCATTGCGCCTGAAAGTTTTATGTACACTGACTTCTAGTCAGCTTGTGTCAGCAATGATCTACCTTCAACACTATACGCTGTCGTTTTGTTCTCTCAATTTTTCCTCTTTTCTATTCTGAACTATCATTAGTCAAAAAAATTTCAATTTTAGTGAATTTTCTTTGATACCAGCAGGATTTCTGGCGCGTTTCTAAACGTATTATACGAGCATATCTACCACATATCTTTTAAACACTCACATAAAATCAACGTCATTTTACACCAACCCAAAGTTCAGCCTTGCCTAAAACACCCAAGTGTCGTTCTTCTGAGTGCTTCGTCAATATTAATACAACTGAAGTTCAACAGAGTGAATATCACTATAGGTCGTGCATTATCAATGCACGAGTAGAGGAGTTGTAGCCTAGTGGCTGGGGCATCTGCCTTATCACCGCAAGATTGTGGGTCCGAGCCCCATCTCTGGGATAGAATCCCACACTGCTTCAGTCCACCCAGATTATGTATTTCATACCAGTTTGAGTTTTGAAAATTTAAATGGTGGGCCTTGTGGTGAATTGCCAAGTTGTATTGGGTGAATGTTTTAGATGCCATATTTTTGTTCGGGCCCAGAGTGAATAAAGCATATATAAAGTCATGCTTGTCACTTGTCATGCATGTCACGATCGAAAAGGCAGCCAGTAGATGACACCTTGGCGCCACACGGTGTACACAATTGAACGCGTTCTGGATAAGAACCTTTACAGGCTCGCTGGAGAGGTGCAGCAATTACTGGTCGTCATTTGAAGCCTTTTTCATGAGTAGGTTGAAGGACAGATTTTTTACAATAGCTTTTAAGCTCTTTTTTGGCTGAAAGTGTGTTTCCGCTGTTAGTAAAAGTTTTTGGCGCAGTCTTGATGACATAAATTTAGTAGAAGACATATTCGACTATTTCATTCAGACAAAGTAAAAACGCAGAGATTCAATTATATGTGACATCGGGTGTCTAAATTTATTACTGTTAATTATTATGACCAAATGCACTTTTATGCCTGCTCTTACGTGTCTAACTTACCAACAGACATATTGGAGTCCAGGCATCTGTTCAGTTTCGTTACTTGCTTAACAGCACGTGCAGGCACACGATCAAGAATTGGCAGTCATTGCACAAAAAGCACTCACAACTAGCTACGCAGCTAACGCAGCTAAATGGAGCAAAGGAGCTAAAAGTATGGGGCTGTGCTACGTTGGCAATCACCTCCCTAAAGAAGTTGAAAATTTGTAACTGACTAATATTCAGCGATATCTGTGCCGTTCTTAATCTTTTGTCGTGTTTACTTAAATCTCTCATCAGTTAGTCTATTTACTGAAGGATCCCAAGTCATGCATTTCGTTTACTTCTATGAGCGTAAGTTTGCTTAACTTTTGTGTTTCCTGATTCGCGCTATTTTCACGATTTAAAAATTCTTCTGAATGCTAAGATTTAATTTATTGATTAGTCTTAACACCGTCTGGTTTCCAGAATAGAGGTACAAACACGTAAGTCTAGTTTACTCTACGAGTATCAGCGCACCTGTTCCCGCAAGATAAAGCTCACTTAGGCCAATCAGTGAGATTCGCATTTTTCGTAGCTTTATTGTATAGAAAGTCTCCCAATAAATACTTAAATACTTGAAATATGCTATGTGCAACCGTGAAGCATAGAGGTGAGTTAAAATTGCTGGTGAACCTTAATTTTTGTTATTTTAAAGTTTAAAAAGCTGATGAACCGCATTTTTTTATTTCAGAGCTCAAGTTGCCCATGAACCTTAATTTTTGTTACTTCATGCAGCTGCACTAGAGCTCTTATGTTTGTCGTTAGTCCAGGCGATAAACAGAAACCTGCATTTTTGGTAAATAAACGCTTCTTTACGTACGAAGAAACCCTTTTCCCAATTTTTAACTGGCATAGCTCAAAATGTGTGAAACGCCAAAAATATAACAAAAAATATGCCCGATCAAAATGATTTGGGTAGACATACAACTTCCAATGTGTCGAAATCCCAAAACCCTGGCAAGCAACGTCTGAAAATTGCAGTAAACAAGCAAACCTGAAAGTGCTCCCTGGATGCCAAAGGTAAGGAATTCTGTTCTGAACAAATTTTTTAAGTCACCGACCAAACGCATCAATTATCCTCCCCGTCGAACTTCAGAGGTGATTGACCTATCCGACCGGGACGGCAACGTGAAAGACCTGCGCAAGAATCCTAACATGCGAGCCAAGGATGTGCTGGCAGACCGTGAGGATGTCATGCTACTCGGAGTAGGTGGTAAGTATCAGCGGTAGATAAAATACGTTACAATTTGTTGAATAAATTTTATTTAAAAGTGCCTTCTTATTCAGAAAAGGACAGGGGAAAACTGGTGTACACGCCTCTGCTTGAAAGCGATGAAATTGTTGCCAAGGCCTGCCTAGGTAAGTTACTTAAGTTAAGTAATATAGTCAATTATCCTCATAATTCCCCATAATTTCTAATTAATAAAAGAGCCGGATAAAGTGAGTATGCATAAATTTGCATCTCACCCGTCAGTCTTTCTCAGTACGTAAGGGCATCAGCTCTATTTACCCTCCATTGCCCAATGCTACGAGTTACCTGATTCAGTACTGAGCTCAATTTATTGTGTGCTGACAGGCATGCTTAGGCTAGGTAACCAAACAATTTAGCAGTCGATAGATAATCAATCGATTAACATATTTTAGTGCGCCTCCAGTCAGTTTTTGGCAAGTCTAGCTACAAATTTGTGCAAAAGGCTGAATTTACCATTACTAGCCACTCCGCTTCACACCAATTTGATATGATCAGAAAAATTCACAAAGTGTCAGTCGGAAAACTGCTCGGGTGGAACCTGCGAACCCTTTGGAGGGTTGGAATATCACTATGTGCCATCTATTCCCTGCCAGCCTTACCGGCTGAGCTTTTCTAGTTCATCGAACTAGAAAAGCTTAGAAAAGCGAAAGCAAAAATTAAATGATGATCTAAATGCACTTCTAGACCGTCTCGCCATGGTCTCAAAATGGAGTCCATGGAAACAAGCGTCGGCAAACCAAGGCAGTAAATTGCAACAACAACAGAGATCGACGAGGTACCGCGTCTTACGTCGCGATGAGAATACATAGGAGCTATAGAGGCTTGCCGGTGCCGAAGAGTGCCTCAGTTCAAATTTTCAAAGTTCAAAATTCTCAGACCCCAAAATAACAGCTGGGCTCACCAGTGTTTTCGACCAGGCGAGGCGCAAACCCGGCCGAGTACCTCCCCGGCCTTCTGCTGCAAATGGCCGGCGAAATCAAGACAAACCCGGGTCCGCTGGACGGCGGTCAAAACTGCCGCGCCTGTGATGGCAAGCTTCGTGGACGCTCGCTTACGTGCTCTGCATGCAACGGCACCTTCCATCTCCAACGCCGCTATTCAGGCCTGTCCCGTTGGGCTGCAGTCCAGGCGAGTACAAGCTAGCAGCCAATTCAGCTGCCCCGGCTGTAAAAACCGCAAGGCCACACAAAACGCATCCGACGGCTCGCTCCCGTCGGCCAATCCGACACAACAGGCCGACATCATCCGTGTCGAGGTTCTCTGGCGACGCATCTAAACTGACAAACCTAAATGCTGGCACTGCCACCAACAGACGCGAATTCCAAAATCATTGCCTGCTGCTCGTCCAGTGAAGGATTATTCCACAATGTTTGCACCGGAGCCACACGTGACTGCATCCAAAACGATGTCAAGCATAGCAGATGGCGATGTCAACAATGTACCACGGCGCGCTCTCACACTGACCGCTCGCCACCTCCACAGGTCTGTCCATCCCAAACAAAAGAATCTGTGGTTTAGAATTTTACAATGGAACGCGGATGGCAATAGAAACAAAAATCGGCGAGCTGGGGGATCTTTTGAATCGCCTGGATGTCGACGTGATTGTTGTGCAAGAGAGCAAACTGGACTCCCTTGCTCGCACCCAGGCTACACTGTGATCCGTAAAGATCGACGATTCTTGGGCCTGAATTCTGCCTGTAAAGGCGCTGGCCTCATCTTCTTGGTCAAGCACTCCGTTCCGTTCTCCAAGATTCACGGATGGAACGCTAGAGTCACTGAAGGCCCTAGCCGAAAACTGCTCCTGGCAGATGCTCAATGAACTTGGTTCCGACCATGAACCCATTTTGATTGAGGTCGACAACTTCTGGCAAATCCTACAACAAGCTTTTGGTCCTGACAGAAAGCCGACTGGACTCGGTACCAGGCCATGCTCGATCAACAGACCGATGATCTGCTTAAAGGCACCATCAAGTAGCAAATTAAACGGCTATGCAACCGCATGCTAAGGGCCACTAAAGAATGTATTCCTTAAAAGAAGGTCGACCACAAAAATAAACCCTACTGGGATGCCTAACTTAGCCATCTCCGCGATGAGCGCAATCTCTCTCGTAGGCGTGGTGACCCCCTGAGGTGTGAAGGAATCATAGCCAACAGCTCAGCAACCTTCGAATCGTCATGGACCTTGACTCTAGCTCAGATATCAAAAAAAGTCTGGCGCACTATCAAATGCATATCCACTGGAGACAAGCGCAGCCCACCTGACAAAAACATTGTTGTCGACGGCAAAACCTACCACACTGACCGGGAGAAGGCAACCGCATTTGCTACGTAGAAATCAGGTAAGACCGATCGTCAGTTCAAGGTCGCTGTGGCAAATAGGATTCGACAGTACGGCTTTCCCGTCGATCCCACTTCGATATCTCCGATAATTAAGCGCGCCCCATTGTGCGCTGTTTAGTATGTGCGACATGTTTCAAACAGTTTATCTAGGATTATTTGAATGCGAGGTTTTTTTAGGACCGCTTTGTCTCTTCCGCTTCCCTAGAGTTCAATACCAATTTTGCAGTACTCAACTTTATTCCGCCAGAGTAGCTAGCACCTACTTCTTCGAAAAGTATCTAAAGTTTAGCTACTATGCAGTGCATCCCCGAAAATATGAGCTCAATATGGAATGAGCAATATCCGATTTCAAGGGAACCCAACAAAAAAAAGAAATTTACATGCGCAGTTTGCTGAGATCTGAGCATACAATGTCCCTCACCAGCGGAATATTTTCCTGAATAGGAGGACCTCTTTCATTCACGCAACTCTGTCTCAAACAGCTACAGTGTTGAAGTTCTGACGTCAAATTTTGCTTTGTGTATTCGTCAACTTTGCCATTATTTTGAAGCCTTAATATAGCCTTAAGTAAGCCAAGAAATTGTTGTTGCCATGCAGCCAGACTGAAACTTGATTTGTAACACGAAGCTTAGGAAGCAAGCTTTGAATTTATTAGTATTGATTTTTTACTGTTTAACATTTAGTACTATTTGCAATGTGTACTTTTCCTGTATTGTTAGCCTTACTTTTTCTAAATAAAATGCTGTAATAACTTCATCAGCTTAATCGTAACTTTTGTTATTGAGTGTGGAGCCATTCTACCACAAAATTTAAAACTTAATCGCTCACTTAATTTTATTACGTTTGTTCTTCACGGGTGCAAATACACCGCCTTTATTGGCAGTCAATTTAAACATTTTGAGATGAAATAATGGAAGAGGTAAAATACAATATTTATTTTGGTGCATTTCAAACGCTCGTAATCCACTTTAGCATTCTTATTTTTTAGCTTTGCACAAGAAGCAGACTCTCGATGCGTGGGTCACAAGGGTCAAAGTGTCATTAGTGGTCTTTTACAAACGGGGGACAATGCATGCTCATCGATAGTATTTTTATCATTCAGCGTGTCTATTTTCTGTTGATCAGCAATCTCTCTTGCAATTGGACCTTTTGATGCCCTTAGAAATAGCTCAGTACCATATAAAGATTCTAGTGCATGTTTAAAGACCTTTGTCTAAAAGTTTCTAAACATTCATCAAAGCAAAACTAAAAAAAATTTTACGAGTAAAAGGTTTTGAAAAGGACATTTTCAGAAAGCCAATCATTTGAAAACTTAAAATTCACCTATTCAGTACACAAAATTTTAAAAAAGTTGAAACAAACGGTTTTCTGGCACTGTGTGGGCATAAGCTGTCCTCAGTTAAGTCTACGAGAGTATTTAACAAATTTGACACCATAAGTCTTTTCAGTTTGGTACTCTCGTAGCAGTTTATTAAGTTGTTATACTCGTAAAAAGCAGCCCCTCTGTCCGACTATCTTGCGCTCCAACATGGCTCAATAATTGTCGATTGAAACGAAGTCGGAGCTCTGAAAGCGCACAATAGCTAAGATGGATTGAGCCAATGCTGCACTGCTAGTGGATGGAGCCGTACTCGATGGGTGACAGACAATGAGAGCACCAATCAAAAGATATGCTGGGGCGGTATTGTCATTTGTATTTAAATGATCGCAGGGTCCACGTCCGGGAAATCGTCAGAAACTCCTCCAAAGTCCGCTCCTAAGTCAGAAGATCCCGTCATGTCTGCAAACAACAGTTCAACCACCGTCCAACCTTCTCAGTGTCCGCAGTCCTCTAACAGCGGCTTCCAGACCGCCCTAAGCAGCCCGTGCTTCTTCATCGCCTACCCTTTGGTCGTTGTGCTGGCCGTACTTGGAAACTGCGCCGTTGTCGGCGTCGTAGCCGGCAGGAGCAGCGCCATCCGTCGGGCGACCTACCGCAGCCTCACGCTGCTGCTCTGCGGCTGCGAGCTGCTTGCGGCTGTGCTGCTCCTCCTGCAGCTGTTCCGAATGGGTATCTGACGGTACAATCGACTGTACAGCTCAACGTTGGTTGAGCCCGGCTGGACTAGCGAAAACGAGAACCTGATGGAGTTGCGGCGCCCCAGCTTCCTTTACACGCTGTTCAGCGTTCGCGATGTCACCATCGGAGCGGAGATCTTCACCTACTGCCTGCTGGCAATCGACAGGCTTCTTGCCGTCGTGTCACCGACTAACCGCGTATGGAGCCGCAATTTTGCCGTTGGTCTTGCGAGCGTCGTGCTTGTTTCTATGGTAACCATTGAACTGGGCATGCAAATGTGGCTCTGGTTAGGACTCTCGAAAGTTGTGTCTCAGCAGGCCGTATGCGATCACATTATGAGGCAAATGCGAGTCAACTACCTACTCAAGGCGGGCTTCGGAATTGCGCTTTACATCGTTTCTGCTGCAGCCTTCATTGCTACGGCAGTTAACCTGGTGCTGCATCGCACCGTCTCGACTGACGAAGGAGGAGGCGATGGTCGTCGAGCTCTCCGCCTGTCTCTTGTCGGTCTGGCCATCGGAAACCTCATCCAGCTGCTGAGTCTGGTACCGATGGCGCTCGAAAACGTTGCAGAAATACAAATGGAATACTGTCTGTACAATGCGTTCTACATGAACTCGGCTGCAGTGCCCTGTCTGACCGTGGCTTTCAACGTAGCGGTGCGAGACCGACTGTTGAAGAAGCTCCGCCCTGCTAGGAGCCTCGCACCGGGCTGAGACTCTACGAACAACACCTTCAACTTAGATAGAATAGATAGACAGCAATGATCTACCTTTAACACTTTATGCTGTCGGTTTGTTCTCTAAATTTTCTATTCTCTATTCTGAAATACCGCTATTTAAAAAAATGCACAAATTTTCTTAATATTAGCTAGATTTCTAGCGCTTTTCGAAACGTTACTTCTATCTCATATTTCTTAAACACGTACACATTTTCTACTTTTTTATATGCACCAACCTAAAGTTCACCATTGCCTATAAACACTCAACATTCGTTCTTCAAAGTTTTTTGTCGAGGGAAGACCACTTTATAGGCTGTGCATGATCCGGTGCAATTTTGTATCAGATCTTACATGTACATGTCTTACTTTATAACAGACGGAATGGACGGAATGGATCTGCAGCTCTGGCAAGCATCTCCTCGAAATGGCACCGGTCTTGCCATTGCTGAATTCTTTGCACGAACCAGCATGTCATGAACCCCTTTTTCATCCTGTTTAGGAAGGCGAGTGGCTCGGCGGCCTAGCGCGTCTGCATTGTGTGCCACTGGTCCAGGTTCGACCCCGAGTTGTAGGTTGACTTTTTCCCTAGCGCGGCTATCTTATGCAGGGTCACATTAATTTGGTTGGGAAATGGACCAGTTGCCCAATTTACGCCCATGAGGGCAACCTCCAAGGGAATAGAGTGTACAGTTCTGGAACTACCGCTCGTATATCCTATAGGAGGGCGTGACTGGGTGCTATTCTGGATTTCCGCTGTGCATTGCGTGTGTGCGTCTATGCCTGCGTACGGTATTTAGTATGACTAAACGCGCTTCAGGAGTTAGCGCAATGGACAGTCATGCCCCGTCGCTGGTTGTGGGACATTGTCGCTTTAAGCGTACAGCCTACAGGCCTCTTGCAGATTTAGCTTTTTTATCATGCTGGTTTGTACCCGACTTTGGGGCTGAACGAGCTCTCCGGTCCGCCAGCCTTTTTCTGTTCAACGAT
This sequence comes from Macrostomum cliftonense, assembly GCA_950096795.1. Classification (NCBI taxonomy): domain Eukaryota; kingdom Metazoa; phylum Platyhelminthes; family Macrostomidae; genus Macrostomum; species Macrostomum cliftonense. The sequence continues at coordinate 151,125 of CATNEM010000309.1, read as the reverse complement.
TGATGCTTGATTAGCGGAAACAAGAGCATGACAGCAACAGTATCATTCGTTACTGTATGCAGCCTCAAGTACTTTCTTGAATGAAGTGTGCTTCGCCGAGCTTCGATGGGCATGAAAACAAGTAGGAAAAACTGACTGACAATTGAAGCCTGTATAGTGGTTCGGTATCTTAGGGGACACTCACTAGGAGTGCTTGCTGGGCTTTAGCAAAGAAAGCAAAAACTTGAAATTTCTGCCAGAATGTTTTCAAGCCAAACAGCACAGAGTATTTCCTTAAGTCTGCAGTTAATGGAAAGCTTTAGTTAGTGCATAGCAGGACATGATTCAGGGTTTAGCTAGTGCAGACTAGAAGTCGAAAAAAGGCTAAGAAAGTCACTAAAGTAAACTTTAGGATTCGGAGATCAAGCTCCCTAAGAATAAAATAGTTAATAGTAAGTTTTTTTGGATTTTTTTGTCATATATCGGTGACTATAGTGGTTCGATTTATTCTGGGAGAATTCTAGAGAATCAGCTTGAAAATGATAAGATCAAAGATTGATGGCTGCTAAGTATCGGTAGCAGATGCCTATAAAAATCAATCGTTAAAGTCTCCAGTTAAACTTTTATGTGTTATACGAGCTATAAATTTTATGCTACTCATTGAATGCTGGTCAGGACTGAACTTCGAGGATCGATGGTAGCTTATAATAAGATTTACTCATGCACAACTACTTAAACTATCTAATGTTATTGAAATATGGACTCTTTTAAATGTTTATAACGTGTCTTCTGTATGGTCCAGACTGATGATTAGACGGAGGGACTGATGATGGAGAGGAGGGAAATCAAATGAAATCACAAACACTCAGTAAATTTAGCATCCAATCAAACAAAACGTGCTATTAAAAAATTGGTTTCATTTTACTTTAATTAAGAAAGAAAATTTGTAAATCATGCGTACTAAATTACTACACGGCCAACAGCAGCTGTTAAGTGTAAAGGAGCCTTTAACTTTGGTCAAACAGAGCCTTATGAAAAAATCAACAAATAATTCGAAATTATAATTGTTCACACAATTCCTACTACATGTAAACTACCAGTATACAGGTAATCATAGAAAACTCAGTACAGCAATGATAAAAAAAATTGTCCGCTTTCGGAGTTCCCCCGATTTCCATACTGTATGCGGATTGCACGCGCGTTTCTTTGGAAGTCATTGAAAATCCTTTAAGTAGCCGAGACTGCAACTGAGCGTAGCCCCACTGTCACCCCGCTCAGTCCAGAATCTTCCTGGCCTTGCCGAAGCTCATCCCGGCCTGACTGGCGCCCTTGTTGTAGCCGGCCTGCAGGCCGATCACCGACTTGCCGGCGCTCAGCTGCTCCTCGGTGAATTGGCGCCGGTTCTCCTCGGACAGCTTCGGGCCCAGGGCCGGCCCGTTGTAGTCCGGCTGGGTCTGGCACTGGGAAATTCATCAGCGCGTGGCAACATGAGCAGGCGTGCAAGCCGTTTCCTTCAGTAACCAATCAGAAAGAGGCGCCCCCATTCTACTTTCGGAGTTCCGAACCAATCATAGAGGGGCACGTAATTCTATTTACGAAACTATCAGAGAGACCCGTCATTCTACTTAAGAACCAATTAGAGAGAAACACGTCATTCTATTTTAAAGAACCAATCAGAGAGAGACACGTCATTATACATAAGAACCAATCGGACAGAAGCACGCCACTCTACTTACGAACCAATCAGAGACAAGCATGCCATACTAGTTACGAACCAATCAGACAGAAAAACGCCATTCTACTTTTTTCAGTGACTATCTCTGACACCTAAACTGGTGTTCTCCATCGATAAGCTTAGTAAGCCTATTAAATAACGCATACGAAAGAAATTTATCTTCAAAAGATACTCACAGTCCGACCCAGGGCAAATAGGCACTGGGTCACCTGGCTAATGTCCTTCTTCTCGTACAGATCCACAGTCTGGAACAGGTCGCAAGAGGGCACTCCGTAGGCCCTGGCCGCTTCAAGAAACGAGCCAATGTTTTCCATCAGTTTGAACGGCATTCGCGTAGTTCGATTGACCTTCTTAACGCTGCCAGGTCTGATGGCGTTCATCAGGTCGCACAAGACGATCCCTTTTAAATTGATCATAGTAAAAAGTTATGCACGTCTCAAATCTAGAGACTAGACAGACATGCAGGTTACCCTACTTTAATGAAGTAAGCATTGAAGCTTTTTATCGCTTTTTATAAACCTTTGCAAAGTCGTTGACTTTCGAACAATCTCTAATTTAGGGCCATTAAAAACAGTAAGCTTTTATACGCTTACTGTTTGTATTAAGCATTCGACAAAATGAAATTTCGAGGTTGCCGAATTTCGTGTTTGTGAAACACCCTCATCTGATTTACTAGATAAATCTGCAATATAAATTAAAAAATATGGATTCACTTACCATCAAGCAGAATATCTTCGTAAGCTTGATCCCGAGGCAGAGACTGCTTCAATAGAGCTTCAATCCAGTCTAGCGCCTCTTCCTCTTGTTTCGGGTCCCGTTTTTCTTCGCGCTGTTTTAAATATACGAGTAGATTGCACGTTTTTAAATAAGAAATTGATTGACCTGTATCTCAACTTTTCTTCAGACTACTCAGAAAGCAAATCCTATAACTTTCCTCATGACTAATCTACACTGCACATTGAAAGCAGCAAAACAGTTAAACAGATAATTCATAATGATTAGCTACCTTCTTTTCTAGCTCGGCACTAAGACCATAGCTTTTTCCGTGGTTGGCCATTTGATTGATTGCTCGCGAACGCTGCTTGTGTGTGTAAATTAGCGTGGACTCAGTGAGACGGTGAAGTTTGATTACAGAAGGCGCAGCCAAAAAACGAATAACAGAGGCCTTTTTATTTGTGCGTTGGTAAGGTTGGGGTGATAGCCAGATCAGCAAAAAAGGGTGCCAGCGCTTTTCTCAACACAAAGAAAGGGTAGAGGGAAGAGAGGTCTTTGGGGGTGGGCAAATTGTGCATACGAACCCTAACTGAAAGACTAAAACAAGACCAGCCCTAACCTCACGTTTTAATGTACAAGCAAGCGAGACAGTGAACATAGAATTTCTGCATTTGCCGTACATTTATATAGCCCGATAGCGATAAACTAATTTAAAACGAGTAAGGGCACAGAAAGTATACTAAAAATACAGAAGGCTGCATTTAGTTTGTGTGCATGTACAATGTGCGTACATTCATATTTAACTGTTCCATCTTATTCTTATAACGTTACGACAATAATACCCTAAGCCTAACAGGGCTACCCAAACTATACGGCATTTCGTTCAAAACAAGTTTCATTCTGCGTGCGATTTCAACTGCAAAAAGCAGCAAAAAACAATGTATATATATGGCCATATATAGTCTTTAATTTATGCTATTTTTCTCTTGCCGAATGGCAAAGGCCAAAATGGAAATTGCGAGCTGGCCAGCAGGTGAATAGTGCTCTGTGCTACAGTTCTAGTGATTTCCGCTGTGCCATTTTTGTATTCTTTTATTTTTGGCAAGCCTTAGCACGCTACTTACTATAGCACCAATTAACTAGGGCCTTTAAGTCTTTCGGAGTTAAAAGGTCCCTTTATATTTTGCGTAGAAAAATATTTGCCGAAAGAGTATTTATCTTTTATTTTATAATTCGGCTTTCTAATTTATAGCATAAATTGGGAGTGGGCATTTAGCTGCGCAAATCGGCTGAGTCGTCTAGATAGTACGATAGTAATTAATTTTATGCACGCATGCCAAAGAGCTCAACAATATTATTTAACTTTACTTAGCACTAATTATAGGCAGTAAATTCGTATTGAAAAAAGAATTGAAAAGACAAAAATGTGTTCAAGGCGTATGATAACGTGTGGCTTATCTATAGTGCCATCAATTTTTATTTTTAAAAGGAATAATCGTAAAAAACCTAGTTTAACAACTATGATAACGCCTTAGCACAATTCTTAGTGAACAGCAATAAAAAATTAGCATAAACATTGCATAATTGTTCAACCCTTAATAATGCTAAAGCTGAATATTTTAGGCTAGTATAATTATAAATCATAATTTGCTTCGCTTCGGGTTAAACTTGTGAAAAAAATTGAAAAAAAGGAATAGAAAATTCTTAGCTAAATAAACGTTACATAATCAATAATTCACATATTGAATAAAGACTAGACTTGGCCGCCTTTGCCATTGTACGTTTAAATTTCAAAGTGCAGGGCCGCATATTTTAATTATTACTGATGTAACCATGCGGATGTAACCATGCGTTAATGCTAAGGTAAGAAATTTTGGAATACTTGAGTCACAACTGAATTGATTAGCTGCCCCGTTCGTTACCATCAGGACGCAGCACATTATACAGTTAACGTATTAGCCAATAATCATCTTGAGTAATAGTTAGGCAGCAAAGCAAATGTATAAATATACTGTACAAAATAAGTTGTAAGCGTGTAAAGCCAAGGTAAAATAAAATGATTTTAATAAGCCTCGCTCTAGCCCTTTTGAATGTTGAAATTTCGCTTTAACTCGAAAATTATTGGCCGGAGCAGGTTTGTACATTTCAATACTGACCAACAACCTCACGCCCCGACGCTCTCCAACCAATCAATTTCAAGCTCAAAGTTCCGAGTCTGCTCTTTGATTGGCCATGGCTGTGGCCAGTTTAGCCGTATAAAAAACAGACCAATCAAATCATTTGCGGCTAGGCATCGCACACAGTAAAGTCCAATGACTCTCCAGGCGGCAAATCGATATTGTACCGAATGACCAGCTCCCGGGTCTCGCCCGGCCCCAGTTCCATTTCCCATTCGACGCAGTTAGATCGGTTGACTCGAACCGGCTTCTGCCTGTCGTATTTCTCCGGATGCTTGACAACGGGCTCCACTAAGTTCACTTTGATTTTGTCTTCCCCAGCAACTGGAAGCGGCTCCATCAGCAGCATCCGCACCGGCCTGGCGTGCCCGTTGTGAAACTCGATGGACTGCCGATGCGACACCGTGGCCACCTTGGACTGGACGTGCTCGCGTTTGCGGAACACCGGTCGATAGGCCACCCGGATGGCGCGGTCGGCGCCCAGCTGGCAGTGAAATTCCTCCAATGGAGCGGCCGCTTTCAGTTCCGACTGTAATGTGTATTTAGGATGGCCAAATATAGGAGCTTCTGTAAATTAATACATATTTTAATATTGGCTACTAAAAGTAGGAGAGGGAGATATTGTAATAAAAATTTGGACTAATATACCAAAATGGAGTCAGAATTATAATTAAGTGAAAAAATTGCTGCCAGATGTTCAGACAATCGGGGCATAATGAATCCAAGCATGCACAAATACTCGTATATGCTAAAATTCATCGTGTAAGAGGTTGGAGAAACCAAAAGCCACTGCGCAGAAGATTCGGATAAAAGTCAAGATTCCCTAAGCGAGGCGCAGAAACCCTCAGTGCGTGACTAAAAAAGCAAAATGGCTTGGCACTTCGATTTTTATTTGCGTGACACGCTCGCCGCTCTCTCAAGGCCCGCAGAGGCCCGCCTCGAGCGCCCCAACCTCTTCACTCTCTGGACCGAATGTTACTATCGTATACTACACATAGGCTGTTAAATTTATTGCAAAGCTGGGGTCGGGAAAAAAGCCAATTTATTCGAGATCGATTCCCTTAAGCTCTGTATAATATCAAGCCGGCTTCTCCTCCCTGCCAGGACCTTCCCTTCCTTTTCCCTTCACCCCAAACTCCGTCCGGTTGCTTCCGTTTTCTTCGTTACAGCCTTGCCGCTGCCGCCCGTCAGAAGTCAGAAGTGAGAGTCTGAGTCAGAAAAAAATTGTAATTAAAAGCATCCATAGTTTTAAAAAAGACTTGATCTAGGTTTCTCTAAATAATTACATGATTATTAGTGACACCCTTCTATGACTGTTCGTAGAAAGAGGGCACCGTGTCCTGTAACTGTGGCCAGTAAGCCCATAAATTGTTACAAATTATTTTTGCCTCATCTCTTTCCTCTTCTATCCTTTCGGCATCATTTTAGCTTCATTCGTGCTTTTTTTGACAGACATTGTCAATATCGAGGCTCTCACTTAAACAGCTACTTTTTCCTCTTTTCACACCCTGGATATCGGGATCACGTGACTCATCGAGGACTGGGCCAACAAGTAAACATTCGGCTGGCTGTGAAATATTCATCAATTAAATAAATTTCTTAGAATCGGGCCTGTAAGAGCATGTACAGCGATGTACATGTAATGGTACCATTGGTGGTTTCTTAACGTTAGTTAATGGAGCGAGGTGGGTGCAATAAATGGGGTATATCGGTTTGATTGGAGTGAGGTGGGTGTAATAGGTGAGATGGGTGCAGTAAATGGGGTGTATCGGTTTGATTGGCGTGAGGTGGGTGTAAGTAAGAAATGAGGTGGATAACGCTTCTGACTGTCGTACCCAAAATCCGACAGGCTTGACTCCCAACGCAGAAAAATTGGGCCTGATTATGTAATGGACGCTCATAAGAGCCAATCCCAAAAGCGTAAGGTGCAAACGCTCGTACACTGCCTCATTATGAGTAAGATTAGAGATCCTGTACTTAGGAGTCAGTGGAATGGACAAAATTGCTTTTTGCGTCAGGGTGCCCACAGCCCCTGTGTACATCAAAATGATAAGAGTGCATGAAGTGAGGCATGATAGAGGAAAAACGTGACCAAGCTGAATAATAGAGTGAAAAGGAGAGACAACAACTTTTATTAAAAAGTTGCTGTTTGTGTTTTATTAATTTGAAAACTAGGTCTCGCTAACCTTGCCAACAAAGCATCCATCAACAAAGATATTGGCAGGACCCGACAGCAGAGCGTAGGGCGAAGAATTCGTGACCGTCGCCTTCAGATAGGCGTAGGGCGATCGCTGCGGCACGCACTCGTACTCAAAAACTGGCGTCAGGTCGATGCTGGCCACCGTCACTTTGTGCCAGCCGTCGTCGGAGGGTATTGATATGGCGCTGGGCACGTCTAGCTTGGTGCTTTGCACTCGCTGCGTCTAATGGTTGGAAGGATTGGGTGGCGTTAGCTGAGGTGCAAATTTTCTGAAGATAAATAAATAATATAAAAATTCAACTCAAGAAAAGCGTGAGTAGTAGCTATATATATATATATAGTAGCTATAGATACATGTCTATAAGGGAGGGTGGTTTCTGGAGTGGGGTGGGTGCGGAGTGAGGTGGTTGCTGGAGTGAGGTGGTTGCTGGAGTGAGGTGTGTGCGGAGTGAGGTGGTTGCTGGATTGAAGTGTGTGCGGAGTGAGGTGGTGGTGATTGAGGTGGTTACTGGAGTGAGGTGGGTGGTGGATTAAGATAGTTTGCTTTGAAAAGGAAAGTCGAGCTGTTATCGGACGGGATTTTTCGTGTTAGGCAGTACCAAAAATGTGCCAAGATTATGATATATGAGCGTAAAAAACAAGAGATTCTGTGAGCGATTTCAGTCGGCTTATTTGATTCAATCAACTTCGGCAACCGACCCAAACAAGCCTAAACACGAGGCATAAATCTCCAGATATGATGTGCCACACGGAAAGCACGCCTATGCAAAGATCATTTCGGGGCACTGTTAACTCCATCGACCACTTATCATACGAAAGTACATAACGTAACGGAAAATTAGTTCCGTGTTAGTTTTTGATTAACAACATTCTCCCTTTGCCACGCTCTCATTCTCTTTCGCCAATTCCGAATGTTGACCTAGTGACCCAGTGTGGATGGGAAAAAGTTGAGATGAGGAAAAGGCTAAGCCAATTGACCAGCCGGCGAGAGATGTCTGACCGTATCAAGTTGCCTCCATTAGCTCCTTTTCTCCAAACGGCTGAGACCGCCTCAATGCCTCATCCGGCAGCTTGCGTAAGTAAGGGGAAATCTTGGCAGAATGAGCTGTTTTTATTCCGGCCAGAGAATCGCAAGATAATAAATCTAGTGTGCAAAATAGTTCTTCTTTTCCGATCTTCAAATTTTCGACCAGATTAGCCACAGCTAGCTGCATTGCGCATCCGAGGGCTGTGTACGAGTACAGCTGTTTAGTCCTGACGAGCAAGATTAAGCGGTCTTGCTCAATAGCACAAAGAGTTAGGACTCGAACCGAGGACCTACAACTCTATAACTCCTCTCGTATACCTACTATGAGAGCTGCTCATTGTGTCAATTTTTTAGTTCCTTAACTTTGAGTTGCATCTTTGTCGCCATGTACCTACTAAATATAAATAAAAAGCCTGTTCAATAATTAATAAAACCCGATATACGAATCGAACTCCTCACCTCAGTGGGACCAAGTGGGACCTCATCGGCCGCTCCGGGCGCCAAGTCGGCCGTCTCAGCGATCGGCTCCGGATGCTGCGCCTGCTGCTGCTGCTGCTTGCTGCCGCTGCCGACTGCGGCGGATTTTTTGTCCAACTTCGACTGGCGCTGAGTCGCGGACCTGTTTCAACACAAAAAATAAGTTTCGTAAATTTATGCTCTTTGTTAAAAAGGGATCACGAGGATTGACTTAAAATTAAGCTAATACTATAATTCCACCCTTAACACTCGCGCACGACACGTTTCACTTTTCCATTGCGGCGTCCGTTCACTTATTGTGTCTCAAAACTATCTCAGCTACCCCTTCCTCTCCCGGTCTCTCCGGTGTTGCGCAATCGATATTACGTAATCATTTACATCGCACAGCTAAATGCCGCTCCATGTTGCTCAAAGCTCAATGAAAAAAATTCTGATCATACGCTCGTAAAAGGACCCCAAAAAAGGCATTCCTTCTTGTGCAATATTGTGAACGCGTGAGAAAGATAACTCTATACTGCACCATTTTACCTAGTTCTCTCGCTAATTCCATAACTACCCACGGCATCCTATAGCGGCACATCCGTTTTGCATGATCAAAAGAATTTTTCGCTTCCTCTGCATTGAAGCCTGGTTCGCGAAGACGAGATTATAAATAGCAAGTCGAGGACAGGGAGGCTTAGAGCGAAGAGGAATATTATTGCATTAGGACCCTGGCTTAGTCTTTTGGGAATAGGAAACCAAGGATTCGCCTACTCGGCCTGGACAAAATTCCCATATTGTGTGTCCTTGGCTGCTCGAATCTGACATCCTCTGAATGATGCGCCAATTTAAATTTTCCATCCATTCATAGAAATGAACATTTAAATCAGCTTAGGGAGAGAGGGTAATCAGCTCTTCGGTATGTCTATTACTTGCCACACTTTAAAAATGCTTCAAAGGGAAGTAGCAAAGCGAAGTAGCTGTTAAACTGCAGACATCCTCAGTCAGGTTCCAGTACTACCTCACATACAGAGGACCAACCCACATACAGAGGACCAACCCACATACACAACCCACATACACAACCCACATACTGAAGACCAACCCACATACTGAAGACCAACCCACATGCTGAAGACCAACCCACATACTGAAGACCAACCCACATACTGAAGACCAACCCACATACTGAAGACCAACCCACATACTGAAGACCAACCCACATACTGAAGACCAACCCACATGCTGAAGACCAACCCACATACTGAAGACCAACCCACATGCTGAAGACCAACCCACATACTGAATACCAACCCACATACTGAATACCAACCCACATACTGAATACCAACCCACATGCTGAAGACCAACCCACATACTGAATACCAACCCACATACTGAATACCAACCCACATACTGAATACCAACCCACATACTAAATACCAACCCACATACTGAAGACCACCCTTACCCGCTAGCCCAAAACTCTTCTAGCGAGCCGCTCTATTTAAGCCCCCCCCAAAACGAGCAATCAGACCCAGCTAAAAACCCGTCGCACTCACCCTCGGCCTGGGCAGCGCGAAAACTGGGCCCGATGGGTGGCAGCCGGGGGCGCTGAGCCGCCAACACCCGGCCGACTGGTTGACAGGCTGAGCCGCGTGCCCAGCCAGTCCTCGCCAGTCTGCTGCTGCACCATTCCGTGGTACACAACCTGCGATGGCGCGCCATGTTTGATATTCGAGAAATTTTGTTGCCATGGGCCAATATACTGTCGACAGAAAATCAATTGAAATCTACCTGCAGAATTGATTCGTTGCTACGGACGCGGATATCGTATCTAGGCGTCCACTTGGCTCTGGACACAATGTAGGACAGCTGCAGCTCGATGTCGGCCGCCTGCCGGCTCTCAACGTACACTCGAATCTCTCTGGAATGAGGGGATGGGTGAGCCCTGTTTTAAGTTTGCTGTTGCCAATTTGGGTTGTCATCTCTCCCTTTCTGTCTGCGTCTATCGATGTTTATTTAGCAATCTGTCCATGTGTCTATCTGTCGATCTGTCTGTCTATCTGTCTATCTGTCTATCTGTCTGTCTATCTGTCTATCTGTCTGTCTATCTGTCTATCTGTCTATCTGTCTATCTATCTATCTATCTATCTATCTGTCTATCTATCTGTCTATCTGTCTATCTGTCTATCTATCTATCCACCTATCTACCTATGTATCTATATGTATCGTTCTATCCATCCAGATCTATCTAGCTATCGATCTATAATGGATGTAGGGTCCAAAAAAGAAGCTAATTTTACAGGGAAACTTGTCAACCAAATCCTGCCCGATTTGAAGGCAAGAATCTGAGGCACAGATGGTGAAGCCCGAATCGGCAGCAAGGAATCTATCTAGCGACAGTGTCTGCAGTGGCGCGCACTACGTAATGCCCACCCCCGCCGCTCGGTTAACCCGGCAAATGCATCCGTGCATTTGTTAAAAAGCTTCACCCCCGACGAGAGGTAAAAAGGCAAAAAGTTATTCAACCAGACCCCAGTTGGGCCAAAAGGCAGAACGCAGGCATTTCAAGTTGTTGCGTCCTGGTCATCCAGTCTAAATCGGTTAAAATTGCCTCCAGCCGCTATCCGCACGCAGATAGACGAGTTTCGCTGGGTTAATCAATAGCCTTCAGTTTAACTTGTACACAAGCGTACGCGCCCGTTTCCATTATTTCTTATTGACTTAAAATATTTACGCAACATATCGGAAATAGAAACACGCACCTGTGCAGCAGCTCGCTGAACTCGGCTTCAATCTCGTGCAGCCGGGCCTCTAGCTCGCCGGCCGCCTCCTGGTGACGGGCCAGCGCCTCCCGCGCCTGCGCCGCCTCCTCGTCCAGGCGGGCGGCCTGGGCCTCGTACAGCTCGAAGAAGCCGCTGAGAGTGGCTACGCGCCTCGGATCGTAGGGGCCCTGAAATGTTTAGGGAGAACTGAGGCTGACCAAGACTTTTCCTGTAGTTGAAAATGCTTATCTCCTTAGCACCACGACGTTTCTCTCCCATCACTAATCCCTCTAGCGCCGCAATCTCTTTGTCATTCGCAACACTCTGATCCCTTTCTCACGCTAATCCCTCTCTCCAACACCCTGATCTCCCTCTAACACTCTGATCTCCCTCTAACACCCTGATCTCCCTCTAACACCCTGATCTCCCTCCAACACCCTGATCTCCCTCTAACACCCTGATCTCCCTCCAACACCCTGATCTCCCTCCAACACCCTGATCTCCCTCTAACACCCTGATCTCCCTCCAACACCCTGATCTCCCTCTAACACCCTGATCTCCCTCCAACACCCTGATCTCCCTCCAACACCCTGATCTCCCTCCAACACCCTGATCTCCCTCTAACACCCTGATCTCCCTCTAACACCCTGATCTCCCTCCAACACCCTGATCTCCCTCCAACACCCTGATCTCCCTCTAACACCCTGATCTCCCTCTAACACCCTGATCTCCCTCTAACACCCTGATCTCCCTCTAACACCCTGATCTCCCTCCAACACCCTGATCTCCCTCCAACACCCTGATCTCCCTCTAACACCCTGATCTCCCTCTAACACCCTGATCTCCCTCAAACACCCTGATCTCCCACTCTAACACCCTGATCTCCCACTCTAACACCCTGATCTCCCACTCTAACACCCTGATCTCCCACTCTAACACCCTGATATCCCTCCAACACCCTGCTCACGCTGCAGTCAGCCGGCATTGGCTGTTTAGCCAGAGCATCCGCGTAGCTCGCCAGCACTTCCCGCTGCTTCATCGCCCTGTCAAGCCTCCCAGCAGCGGCCGCCGCAGCTCGCCGCTCATTGTCAAGCTCGGCGGTGGCGGCCGCCTTGTCGGCAGCCTGCCGAGCCGCGTCAGCCGGACTCGGAGCGGCCGAGTAGGTCACGTCCGAGATTGTCGCCTGGCCAAGCATTTCGACCCTGGGAGTGCGGCGGCACTTTGCTGCATTAGATTTTACCATGGAGGGATTTTGGGAATTTCTTCCCCAGAATTACTCACCGGACGGAGTCGCCGTCAATAGCCGGCGTCAGGTCGCGCACCACAACCTCAGTCTCGCCTGCACGCGAGCGCAACTTCAACTGGCGGCAAACCTCGGCCCTGTCCAGGTAGACAGTCACTGACTGCACGGGGCAGTCGGGACCGCTGAACTCAACCAGGGCCGGCCCGTCCTCTAGGCCGGGGGTTGTTGGCTCCGCCGTGTCCATCAGCTGCCGGTCCTCCTCCGCAGCAGCAGCGGAGTCTGCAGCAGCTCCAGCCGGTAGCGGAGCAGGCAGCGGCGGTAACGGCGACGGCGGCAGCGGCTCCTCGGAGGCCTCTGTCTGCTTCTGCACCAATTCTTCTTCTTCGCCTCCTCTTTCGGCTCCAACGAGTATTTCGTCCTGTTCTTCCCCGTCGTCGACAAGAACCTCTTCGGCGACGGCGCTCTCTGCGATCGCGCTGCTGCTGTCGGCCATCCTGGCTTGGTCGGTCGCCGCGGGAAGATGCTGGTGCTGATGATGAGGATGAGGATGATGGCTGCCGATGCCGCTGGATGCCGGAGAGCTGCGGGACAATCAAGGAGAAATCGCGACGCTAGAAATATCTTCTGCTAGGGGACGAGCGTACGGACAAATGCCGGCGGGCCAATGGGAAGTAGCGTGAAGGAGCTTCGCCAGGGCAAGGGATTAGCGCTTCAAGAGATAAGCCGCTGCCCCTAAACCTCCCCCAACTCTCCATCTGCCACAGCCGGAGCTGGGCTAGCGCTGGGGCATTGGCCGAACTCCTACAGATTACAGAGCTTTTTTTGCGTCCGCGTATCTCCTGGCATTGCGCCAGATCGGCTCGTAAATATACTTCCTTTTGATTCATCTGTTCCGCGGTTTCAAGCACATGCGGTTTGCCCCGCTTTGGCCTCGCGAAATCCCCAAGGATGGGGATAGCGGGTTCAGGCTTGCTAGGCCACTGAATAAACGGCTGCTGCCACAAAAAAAACAGAAAAAAGGTCCAGACCTCGCTGGCGGCCTCATTCTTCATTTGATCTAATTATGAACGAGTTAATTCCATGCTGCAGTTGATAATCCAACTGCAGCAAGCCATTCCCACCCAGTGTTTTTGTCATTTTCCGCTCCGGGAAATTGTGCCTCAAACTGGGAGCTAGTGGACCGTTTTTTTCATTGACATCAACTAGCCATGACAGATTCTAATACGTACTGCCCTGACTGCAACCATTTTTCTGATTATCACAGTCTGTTTCTCGTATTCTGATCCTCACTGTGATATTCTGATCCTCATTGTGATATTCTGATCCTCATTGTGATTTTCTGATCCTCACTGTGATATTCTGATCCTCATTGGGATATTCTGATCCTCATTGTGATTTTCTGATCCTCACTGTGATATTCTGATCCTCATTGGGATATTCTGATCCTCATTGTGATTTTCTGATCCTCACTGTGACATTCTGATCCTCATTGTGATATTCTGATCCTCATTGTGATATTCTGATCCTCATTGTAATATTCTGATCCTCATTGTGATATTCTGATCCTCATTGTGATATTCTGATCCTCATTGTGTTATTCTGATCCTCATTGTGATATTCTGATCCTCATTGTGATATTCTGATCCTCATTGTGATATTCTAATCCTCATTGTGATATTCTGATCCTCAGTGTGATATTCTGATCCTCATTGGGATATTCTAATCCTCATTGTAATATTCTGATCCTCATTGTAATATTCTAATCCTCATTGTGATATTCTGATCCTCATTGTAATATTCTAATCCTCATTGTGATATTCTGATCCTCATTGTGTTATTCTGATCCTCATTGTGATATTCTGATTCCGGTTGTGATATTCTGATCCTCATTGTGATACACAATGAGGGCTACATGGATCCTCATTGTGATATTCTGATCCTCATTGGGATATTCTGATCCTCATTGTGATATTCTGATCCTCATTGTGATATTCTGATACTCACTGTGATATTCTGATCCTCATTGTGATTTTCTGATCCTCATTGTTATATTCTGATCCTCATTGTGATGTTCTGATCCTCATTGTAATATTCTGATCCTCATTGTAATATTCTGATCCTCATTGGGATATTCTGATCCTCATTGTGATATTCTGATCCTCACTGTGATTTTCTGATCCTCACTGTGATATTCTGATCCTCATTGTGATATTCTGATCCTCATTGTGATATTCTGATCCTCATTGTGATATTCTGATCCTCATTGGGATATTCTGATCCTCATTGTGATATTCTGATCCTCATTGTGATATTCTGATCCTCATTGTGATGTTCTGATCCTCATTGTAATATTCTGATCCTCATTGTAATATTCTGATCCTCATTGGGATATTCTGATCCTCATTGTGATATTTTGATCCTCATTGTGATATTCTGATCCTCATTGTGATATTCTGATCCTCATTGTGATGTTCTGATCCTCATTGTAATATTCTGATCCTCATTGTAATATTCTGATCCTCATTGGGATATTCTGATCCTCATTGTGATATGTTGATCCTCATTGTGATATTCTGATCCTCATTGTGATATGTTGATCCTCATTGTGATGTTCTGATCCTCATTGTAATATTCTGATCCTCATTGCCATATTTTGATCCTCATTGCGATACTCTGACCCTCATCCTGATGCTCTGATTCTTGTATAATTCCTACAGTAGCAGAATCTCGTATCACCAGTATTTTTCTTAGTGGTCAGCAATTCCACAGCGATGTGATACCAAATGCTCAAGTGTCCTAACTGTGCTGGTGGCATGCCTATAGCTGTGAACCATCTATAATCTATGCATTTGACCCCAACTCTGCGTAATCCCCTAAGCCGCCCCCTAAGAGGCCGTCAGCGCACGTGGAATCCCCTCCAGGGCTACACGAGAGGGGGCCGGGGGTGAAGGGAATGATTCATGTCCTAGATGGAATCCGTGACTTTCCCGCTCACCAACCGTCGCACACACACACACACTCACACACACACACACATTAGTCATCGAGAAGTGAGGTCTGTTTTTCCCCTAAGCCCAAGGCTTTTTATTATGCAGAAACTGTGCTTAATTGAGGGACGAAACACAAAAGATTAACGCTAACACGTAGCTAAACATCCTACTAGATAGTAGTGCGCAATGAAAGTCACTTAAAAATCTCTGTAGTTAAATTTGAAAGGTGCTAAATTTTAAGAATATTGACAACTTTAAACGAAGAGAAACGTTGAGAAAATAGAGTGTAGAAGAGAGGATCAGACCAATAAAGGCAAGAAAGATTAAGGATGTCGGAACTTTAAGGATTTTCGACTTTCGGAGACGCTTGCAGAGAAGAAAATCAAGCAAGGGACAGAACTACGAGTCTCAGCTCAGAAACACGGAACATTGATTTCGCTCCAGCGCTGTCTCGAATAAATCATCACAAATCGATTTATTTTGATGCTCAACCTCAATGCAAAGCAGAAACATTTACGGACTATAGATTGGCATGCAATGATAAGAGTGCGTATACTATGAACTTTTAGCGCTAGGCACCTCGCACTCGGATGCATCCGGGAAATCTATTTCTGTCTAACATTGCATACTAGAGAGAGAGCGCAAATTATTTGCCTGATCAGTGGACTGTTTGGATGAGTCACAGCCGCTTCAACGGCCCCTCTCCCTGCATCTCTCAGGCTCTTCCTGTGCCAGTTGGAAAAAACAAAACTGTTTTAAATTCAGCCTCGACAAGCGGCGCGCTGTGTTATAGTGCCAGAGCACGTGACGCACTGTGGCCGACTTGCTCCTAGGGGGAAGGGGCGCAGCCGATCGATAGCAGCACGACGGAGGAGGGGGGTGGGTGAGGGACGAACCGGCTCAGCTCAATCGCTTTCATTCTGGTGGGGTTGGGGCAGAGGGGAAGACGGCAAACGGGGGGCTGGAATTTTTCTGCCATTGATTTATGACACGCTTCTTTTGTAAAGCCTCCCCCTGCGAGACTTGTGTGCAATTGTTCCCAGACCTGGGTCACGTGACTTTGGCTTCCCAGTCACTCAAACAGCTCCTTCAGTTGAATATTAACGGTGATAGTGGGTAGAAATGCTCAAGCTGGCTCTCAGTTTGACTACAAAAATCGGTGCAATAGGGTCGCAAAGCTTTGGCTCGTATGAGGAGGGTAGCGGCTTATCAAACCGGTGAGCTGGGAGGGTAGCAGCTTATCAAACTGGGGAGCTGGGAGGGTAGCGGCTTATCAAACTGGGGAGCTGGGAGGGTAGCGGCTTATCAAATTGGCGAGCTGGGAGGGTAGCGGCTTATCAAATTGGCGAGCTGGGAGGGTAGCGGCTTATCAAATTGGCGAGCTGGGAGGGTAGCGGCTTATCAAACTGGTGAGCTGGGAGGGTAGCGGCTTATCAAACTGGTGAGCTGGGAGGGTAGCGGCTTATCAAACTGGGGAGCTAATATTGAGGCTCAATAACCAGAGAATCAAGAAGATTGGCGCATAACTTACAGTATTTCCAGTCCGAACACTTATATTAGCAGTGAAAACTTTGCGAAGATGAAGTTATCAAAGATTAGAGATTAAAGCCACTGGCTCTGAATCGAATATATCATTCGAATGACGGATGGAGGATAGACGTACGCCCGCAAACGCACAAAGTTCGAACGGCAAAGCCCACCCCCAGCGTAACGTACAGACGGCAAGAACGCGCACTAACTGACTATTTGCATCAACAATAACAACAACAGCAAGTTTAATTCGCAGGCGATTGCTTGCATTTTTGATGGACTTAGTTATGAAGAGGCCACGGGTTGGACAAAAATGCAGCTTAGAATAGTCAGCCTTGACTCCTGCCGCAAGCGCTAGTATTAGCTCTGCCTCTGTGGATGCCAGGGCTTATCTCAGATCTCAGCTTCCTGCGGTCACAGGGCCGCCAAACTGATAATTATTAGCTACTAGATTTATTGCGGTGCCCCTCCCGGCCAGTTTTGGCACAGTTTCCGCGCGCACAAGCTGGTATGGCAACTGCCTAGGCAACCAACAAACCGCAGTTTCTAACTCTGACTAAAAACCCTTCCTATCTTCCTTACTGGCCAGGCATTAAAGTTTCATTTGAATTTGGCGGCGGGATGGCAGGAAGACGCGGCATTTGTGAGCTTTGGTGGAGAAGATGGAAAAAAACTGGGAGTGCCGAGCTGCTAAAGTCGAATCGGAGAGAATAATTTTATCTGCCTATGACTATAATTTCTAAGATACAACCCAGACAAAGTAACAGAAACAGACGCACACAAACACACACACATGCACACACACACACACACACTGAAAGAAAAATACGCAGACGGACAGACAGACAGGCAGACGGACAAACAGGCAGACGGGCAGACAGACAGACAGATAGACAGACAGACAGACAGACAGACAGACAGACAGACAGACAGACAGACAGACAGACAGGCCGGCAGGCAGACAGACAGACATACAGACAGGCAGACGGGCAGACAGACAGACCGACAGACAGACAGGCAGACGGGCAGACAGACAGACAGACAGACGGGCAGACAGACAGACAGACAGACAGTCAGACATACAGACAGGCAGACGGGCAGACACAGACAGACAGACAGACGGGCAGACACAGACAGACAGACAGACAGACAGGCAGACAGACACATAAAGACACACACAGACAGACACAGACAGACAGACAGACAGGCAGACAGACACATAAAGACACAGACAGACAGACAGACAGGCAGACAGACACATAAAGACATACACAGACAGACAGACAGGCAGACAGACAGGCTGACAGACACATAAAGACACACACAGACAGACACAGACAGACAGACAGGCAGGCAGAAGTCAGTTAAATAATTATGAAGAAAAGACAAAGTGAAACGCACCGTCCCTCCAAACGCCTCGTCCCCAGCAGAGGCAGCGGCGAGGCTTCCAGCGGCGGCGGAGGCGGCGGCGGGGACGGCAGCGCCGTCAGCGCATCCCGCGACTCTTCCTCGTCCACCTCCTCCTCGTCGTCCTCGGCCTCGCCATCGTCATTATCAGCTCTGGTGGCTCCATCGCCGGTTTTCGGCGGCAGGGGGGTGCCAGCGGCGGAGCAGCCGAGGTCGGCGAGGTAGCCGGCGGCCAGATCCGCCTCTGGGTAGAGCGCCTCCTCGCGGTAGTCCGTGAGCCCCGCCAGGTCCGGGTCAAGACTGTCGAACTCAGTCGATGGAGAGTTCATGATGCGATCCAGCGTGGACGTGCGACCTTCGCCATCGCGTCGGCGTCGCAGTTCAGCGGGCTGGTGCTGCTCGTAGGTCACCTCCGTTTGCTCTGTCTCCAACTCTTGGTGGGCCTTCGGTTGTTCCTCTTCTATTGCTGAAGGAAATTTCAGTTGATCTTCTTTTTGCTGCTCTTCGACCTCCAGAGGCTTTTGTAGCTTCTCTTCTGCCTGTTGATGCATTCCCAGTTGGAATTCCTCGTCTCGTCGACTTTCTGATAGCTCCTCTTCCACAACTGGAGTAATCCCCTGTTGCTCCGGCACCTTCCTTTGCTCCTCCTCAACAGCTTGAGGACCCTCGGGGGGCTCTTCTACGACCTCTGGAGGCACCTCTAACTGCTCCTCTTTAACTTGTGGAGGCACCTCTTGTTGTTCCTCTTCTACCTCACCAGGAACTTCTGGTGGCTCCGCTTGTAGCCGTGGAGGCTTTTCCAGCCGCTCTGCTTCCAACACTGAGGGTACTTCAGGTTGCTCCTCTTCCACCTGTGGAGGAAATTCAGGTTGCTCCTCCTCCCCTTGTAAAGGTACTTCTGGTTGCTCCTCCTCCACCTGTGAAGGTACTTCTGGTTGTTCCACTTCCACCTGTGAAGTAACTTCTGGTTGTTCTTCCTCCACCTGTGAAGGTACTTCTGGTTGCTCCTCTTCCCCCTGTGGAGGAAATTCAGGTTGCTCCTCTTCCACCTGTGAAGGTACTTCTGGTTGCTCCTCTTCCACCTGTGCAGGAAATTCAGGTTGCTCCTCTTCCACTTGTGAAGGTACTTCTGGTTGCTCCTCTTCCACCTGTGCAGTAACTTCTGGTTGTTCTTCCTCTCCTTGTGAAGGTACTTCTGGTTGCTCCTCTTCCACCTGTAAAGGTACTTCAGGTTGTTCTTCCTCCACTTGTGAAGGTACTTCAGGTTGCTCCTCCTCCACTTGTGAAGGTACTTCTGGTTGCTCCTCTTCCACCTGGGGAGGTACTTCAGGTTGCTCTTCCTCCACCTGTGAAGGTACTTCTAGTTGCTCATCTTCCACCTGTGGAGGAAATTCAGGTTGCTCCTCTTCCATCTGTGAAGGTACTTCTAGTTGCTCCTCTTCCACCTGTGGGGGCAAGACCGGTTGCACATCTTCTACCTGTGGATTTCGAGGCAAATTTGGCAATTCTTCCAGATGAGATTCCTGATCACCAAGTCCTTCCGGCAGAAACTCTTGTCGATAGGGCTCTTCCGGTTGAGGTTCCTGTAGAATGGGTTCTTCCAGCTGGGACTCCTCTTGGTAGGGTTCTTCCAGCTGAGACTCCTGTTGATAGGATTCTTCCGGTTGAGACTCCTGTAGAAGGGGTTCTTCTAGCTGGGACTCCTGTTGGTAGGGTTCTTCCGGTTGAGACTCTTGTCGATAGGGCTCTTCCGGTTGAGGTTCCTGTGGAATGGGTTCTTCCAGCTGGGACTCCTGTTGATAGGGTTCTTCCGGTTGAGACTCTTGTTGATAGGGTTCTTCCGGTTGAGACTCTTGTTGATAGGGTTCTTCCAGCTGAGACTCCTGTTGGTAGGGTTCTTCCGGTCGAGACTCCGGTTGATAGGGTTCTTCCGGTTGAGACTCTTGTTGATAGGGTTCTTCCAGCTGAGACTCTTGTTGATAGGGTTCTTCCAGCTGAGACTCTTGTTGATAGGGTTCTTTCAGCTGAGACTCTTGTTGATAGGGTTCTTCCAGCTGAGACTCTTGTTGATAGGGTTCTTTCAGCTGAGACTCTTGTTGATAGGGTTCTTCCAGCTGAGACTCTTGATGATAGGGTTCTTCCGGCTGGGACTCTTCTTGGTAGGATTCTTCCAGCTGAGACTCCTGTTGATAGGGTTCTTCCGGTTGAGGTTCCTGTAGAAGGGGTTCTTCCGGCTGAGACTCCTGTTGATAGGGTTCTTCCGGTTGAGGTTCCTGTAGAAGGGGTTCTTCCGGCTGAGACTCCTGTTGATAGGGTTCTTCCGGTTGAGGTTCCTGTAGAAGGGGTTCTTCCGGCTGAGACTCCTGTTGGTAGGGTTCGTCGGGCTGACTTATTGTTGATAAAAGCGGTTGTGATTCTAGTTGGTGAAATTTTTCCGATTTTGACAGCTCTTTGTAAGGATCTTTTGGTGGAAAGTCGTGTTGATTTTGAAGTTCTGCTTGTGGAACTGTTGAATCTTCATCCAACAGCTGGTGGTCCTGTGGATATCCCTGTGCCACGGAGTGGGCCGTATCCTGCTGCTCTGGCTGCTGCATTCGATGCTAACTTGAGCACAATTTTTTGGTTAATAATTTTAACGAACGAGCCCCTACTTTGTCTCCTGCTGGCTGGTCTCTTTCTCTTAACGCAGCCAATATTGGGTGGCCGGCGTGCAAATTTTATTGACGCGACTACTGATATTCCGACTCCAGGCCGTCAGTTATTCCCTTTCTTCCCTAATCCTTCCTAGATTGTGTCTTCCCCATCCCCCCTCCCTCACACACGCGCGCGCGTTTCCAGTCCCATCCCCACGCCACGCAACAGCACACGGAGGAATTCAGCAAAGCTATTGGTCGGAGGCGCGCTGTTTTTGGGAGGGGAAGCGTATAGCCAGTCAAGGCAAAGTGGTCGCCAGACCGTGTCTCAATCCGCTCTAAGCCTAGGCTAGCTGTGTAGGGGACTGGGGCCAAGGGGTGGTCAGACAAGGCTGGGTTGTTGCCGTGACGTACCCCGGCTGTTCTCCTACCTCAAGCTGCTACATCCCCGTCTATCTCTGCATCTCTCCCTCTCTCTTCCCGCCCTTCCTGACTGTTCTGGTCCCGGCGGCGATCCCGGGAGCGAAGTTGCATTTTTTTGGCACAAAATCGTCCCATTCAGACACGACCTACCGCCCAGTAGCTTCAGCATCACCAAGCCAGTCGGTAAATCCCTCCCATGGAGCTTCAAAATTCAGTTGCCCACCAGCACCCCATTGGACATCGTCGTAGTAGTTTTCGTTCCCACTATCCCGCGCACTCGCACGATGCGCGCCAGTTTCGTACCAAATTTTAGTTGAACTCTCCGTATCTGTTAGAGTGCGCACTTTGTGCACAATCAGATGCGTTAGTTAGCGGGACCCCCACTTGATCTGAACATTCATCAGCACAATTTCATCCAGTCAAATCCCATCGCAGACAGAGACAGACGGAGCGATCAAGTCTCGTAGGGAGAGATGAAATTCTTCGACTAAAGAAAAAAGCTAGATTCACCAGAAAGCCATAGACACTCGTGCGCGTGCTTCTATCACATTGTCATTTGGTCTAGCCAACAATAAAGAAAAGTCATCAGCGCAGACAATTTTACCATAGACAAAACGAAATTAGCGTGCAGCAATGCAATTGTCACGCATGCTAATTTCAACTAGGGTGACAATCGCATTATCGCACGCAAATTTTATTTTGTCTATGGTAAATCACCATTATTTAGTCTCTCTTGTTGGCTAGACCATATGCCAATGCACTTTGATAGAAAATGCTGTGTGCGGCGCCCTCAATCACACTCTGTGCTACTAAACTTCCAACCATAAATGCAGCGTAAGATAGAAGTATAAGAAATGGGGAATCGTACAAGGTCCTGTCTGCGCGGAGGTGACTCATACCTCTGGGAAGAGATTAGCTGGAAGTGAAGTTGTTGGCGTATGAAATGCATAGCCAATGCTTAGCTTATCGTTTTGATTGTGTGAGTGCAAAGGATTGCCGATCTATCTTGTGACTCACATCCGGATAGAGCCTCTTGGAGCCGGCTACTTTTCTTCTGAAGAAATTCTTCAAATCCCGCGATTTACCTTTCTAAGCGTCTACGCAATACTGTGTATGATTTTTATCTTATTTTAATACTAGTGTCATATCATTTCAGTCGTTGAAATGGCACCCAAATAACTTTTCTTGACGTGATAGCGGCAAATTTTTTGTCTTAGAGCTACAATGGGTGTCATAGATCTCAGGTTGCTTTACATGGGAAGTTGAATTCCTTTCTTATTATTGCAGAAATTAAAATGATAAATTTTTTAGTAGCTACATAAAAAGCTTAGTACTTACTGAGAAAAGAAACATAAAGTTTGGACTTAGATATTCGTTTTTCATTTAATCTGTTTTAAAAAAACAGTTCCTAACAAGACACCTAATTTCGTGCTACATCTGTCAGGCATAATCTTCGTCGTATATAAATATAATTTAAAAAAAATTTTCCGACAAAAACTAAACCTCAATTTAACGAGGCCAGGAGTGCCTACTAAATAGTAGTAAAAAAGTTTGCTAACAACGCCAATAATAATAATAATAATAACAAAAGATAGGCATACAGTTTCGGCAGCTAAACAGTTGCTATGCTTACTCTATAAATAAGTATTAGACTCGTATGTATTAATTAGTAATAATAAAAATAGGAAATGTTTGATTTATTTAGGTATAAATAAAAACTATCATATAGTGGTAGCGAGTGCGTCAGAGGAATGGGCAGTTAGAATGCATATAGACGTATTGTAAAAAACCACTGCGGAATAAACAAGTTATGAGTGCGATGACTGGCTATGAATAATAATCACACTGTTCCACTCCGCTCTTGCACCTTCATTAAGCACGCATGCCGGGGTAAGATTTTAGAGAAATTACGGAGTTGAGAGAGATCAAAATCTCACCCTACTGAGTTGAGAGAGATCAAAATCTCATCCTACGGAGTTGAGGGAGATCAAAATCTCACTCTACAGAGTTGAGAGAGATCAAAATCTCATCCTACAGAGTTGAGAGAGATCAAAATCTCATCCTACGGAGTTGAGAGAGATCAAAATCTCATCGTACGGAGTTGAGGGAGATTAAAATCTCATCCTACGGAGTTGAGGGAGATCAAAATCTCATCCTACGGAGTTGAGAGAGATCAAAATCTCATCGTACGGAGTTGAGGGAGATTAAAATCTCATCCTACGGAGTTGAGGGAGATCAAAATCTCATCCTACGGAGTTGAGGGAGATCAAAATCTCATCCTGGACCCAGAGTGTGAAGCAGGGAGTTTAATCCACACGAGACAGACAATTAAACTAGGGTAAGTAAATGGTTGCACTCAGTGAGTTAGTCTAGCACTAAGCAAGCATTTTAACAACCTGTAATAACAGTTAAGAACAGAACAGTTTTCGGGCCGAAAACACAAACTAGGAAGTGTTTACTTGCCGAATTGATTTATCGAAGCCAAAAGCAGAAATTAAAAAAACAAATAAAAAACAGAATAAATTTAGTTATTAAAAAGGTGTGTGTGTGTGTGTGTGTGTGTGTGGCTGACGAGATGTTACGCAAGCAAATTTGAGTAAAAATGTGTAAAAAATAAAGCATCACAATTATTTAAAAATACGCGATATTATTCGCTGTATTGTTGACTAGAAATTAGTGCTGTAGAAAAAATTAGGCTATCCATACTACTGCTCAACACATCTATATCAGTAGTAGCAAAAGTATAACAGCGTAAAAATTAAATATAAAAAAGAGAAAAAATACATTTCTAGCAGCAGTTGCGGGGCAGCTGTATATGAAAATAAATAACGCATAAAAAGCTGAGACAGAGAGCAAAAAAAACAATTTGTGTAAAACAGACAGTTATCGAAGCATATAAGACGGCGGATGGACTAGATATAGTTATAGTGACCAACATATATATTCAATATACGAGTGTATCAAAAGTCTGCAAAAAACAAAAGAGATGGCATTAGTCGAATATAAGGGTATGTCAATTATATTAACAAAAAACGATAGATAAATCAATAAAAGTACAAAATGTTCGGATAGGCGTGATGTACTTTTAGCGATTGATATCGCTTTGTAGACAGCGATTTTGGGCCAGGCGTGGGTCAGCGTCATATCAAAATCAGTTCTCAACAGATAACAGGGAGCAAATTTAGTTAGGATTAATGTCTATGATGAGCGGGCTGGTTTGACAAGTATTTAGGCTTTTTAATAATCATCTCAAATTAAACTGTCAAAATGGCAAAGGTAAGCTGTTAATGCTTATCATTATCAGCACTAAATTATTAACGTTTTCTAAATCCTTTCCCAGAGCTTTTAAAGTATCAAAATCTTATGCTTAATCTACAGACTCAAAATTGCTTATTGACTTAAGACGTAAATTCTTAAGTTTAATACCTAAGCTAAAAATATTCTCAAACCCAAGATCATAAGTTCACAAAATCTCATGCCCCAGATAATGGCACACAATCTCATACCCAAGATCATAATGTCTCAAAATCTCATACCCAAGATCATAATGTCTCAAAATCTCATACCCAAGATCATAGTGTCTCAAAATCTCATACCCAAGATCATAATGTCTCAAAATCTCATACCCAAGATCATAATTTCATAAAATCTCATACCCAATATCATAATTTCATAAAATCTCATACCCAAGACCATAATTTCATAAAATCTCATACCCAAAATCATAATTTCATAAAATCTCATACCCAAAATCATAATTTCATAAAATCTCATACCCAAGATCATAATAAGATTATAATTTCATAAAATCTCATACCCAAGATCATAATTTTATAAAATCTCATACCCCAAATCATAATTTCATAAAATCTCATACCCAAGATCATAATAAGATCATAATTTCATAAAATCTCATACCCAAGATCATAATTTCATAAAATCTCATACCCAAGATCATAAAGTCATAAAATCTCATACCTAAGATCATAATGCATCAAAATCTCATACCCAAGATCACAATGCATCAAAATCTCATACCGAAGATCAAAATGTCTCAAAATCTCATATCCAAGATCATAATGTCTCAAAATCTCGCACAGTAGCTCCGGAAGTCTAGAAATATCATATCTAGGCTACAAAAATTAGAAAGTCACAACCTCACCCTAACCAGAGCAGCCAGATGAAAAATTCCAACCAACCGCTCACAATAGACTCTAAAATGGGCCGCTGAAAAAACCGAACGCAAACAATTCGATATGAACAAAGCCAACAATCTTCATTCAACCGGACTTCGGCAGAAAAGACGACAGGCTGCTGGTGATGCCGGACAGGCCGCCTGTTGGCAGTTTGCCGTTGCCTAGCGACGAGATTGAGCCGGCCATGCTGCCCAGCAGCGACTTCGGGCCGGGCTTGGGCGACCCGGCGGCCTCGCCCATCTTCATCGACTGCGTGGCCTCCTCGGTCTGGCATTAGAAAGCGGCGACGGTTGGTCAAATCCGCCCCAAGGACTTCCCCCACAGTTGAGAAATCCGCCCCAAGGACATCCGCCCCCAATGACTTCCCCCACAGTTGATAAATCCGCCCCAAGGACTTCCCCTACAGTTGAGAAATCCGCCCCAAGGACTTCCCCTACAGTTGAGAAATCCGCCCCCAAGGACTTCCCCTACAGTTGAGATATCCGCCCCCAAGGACTTCCCCTACAGTTGAGATATCCGCCCCAAGGACTTCCCCTACAGTTGAGAAATCCGCCCCAAGGACTTCCCCTACAGTTGAGAAATCCGCCCCCAAGGACTTCCCCTACAGTTGAGATATCCGCCCCCAAGGACTTCCCCTACAGTTGAGATATCCGCCCCAAGGACTTCCCCTACAGTTGAGAAATCCGCCCCCAAGGACTTCCCTACAGTTGAGAAATCCGCCTTTCAAGGACTTCCCCTACAGTTAAGAAATCCGCCTCTCAAGGACTTCCCCTACAGTTGAGAAATCCGCCCCCAAGGACTTCCCCTACAGTTGAGAAATCCGCCCCCCCAAGGACTTTCCCTACAGTTGACAAATCCTCGCTCGAAGACCCACCTGCAGGCGGGAGTTGAGGGCCTGATAAGTTCTCGTGTCCAGCACATCGTGCGTGACGCCCTGCAGCTCGAAGTCGCTATAAACTTTGCGCACAATGAAGCAGAGGCACTGCAGCTGGTACGGATGCAGGGCCGCCTGGGCTCGGTCTTTGACTAGCCAGTCGTGAATGGCGCGCGTCTGCTTAGAGTACCAGTTCTGCGGTGGGAGACGGACGGATGGATGGCATAGTGAATAAATATTAATCTCACAGTAAATCCCACCCACACTGGGATCATATTTTGACGACTTTCGACTACATTTAAAATCCCTTTCGACATCTCATATTAATGTCGAAATCCCTTAGGACATCTCATATTACTGTCGAAATCCCTTCCGACATCTCATATTACTGTCGAAATCCCTTCCGACATCTTAAATCACTGTCGAAATTCTTTCCGACATATTAAATCATTGTCGAAATCCCTTCCAACATCTTAAATCATTGTCGAAATCCCTTCCGACATCTTAAATCACTGTCGAAATCCCTTCCGACATCTTAAATAGCAGTCGAAATCCTTTCCGACATCTTAAATAGCAGTCGAAATCCCTTCCGTCATCTTAAATCACTGTCGAAATCCTTTCCGACATCTTAAATCACTCTCGAAATCCTTTCCGACATATTAAATCACTGTCGAAATCCTTTCCGACATATTAAATTACTGTCGAAATCCCTTCCGACATCTTAAATCACTGTCGAAATCCTTTCCGACATCTTAAATCACTGTCGAAATCCCTCCCGACATCTTAAATAGCAGTCGAAATCCTTTCCGACATCTTAAATAGCAGTCGAAATCCTTTCCGACATCTTAAATCACTGTCGAAATCACTTCCGACATCTTAAATCATTGTCGAAATCCTTTCCGACATCTTAAATCACTGTCGAAATGCCTTCCAACATCTAAAATCACTGTCGAAATGCCTTCCAACATCTAAAATCACTGTCGAAATCCTTTCCGACATCTTAAATAGCAGTCGAAATCCTTTCCGACATCTTAAATCACTGTCGAAATCCCTTCCGACATCTTAAATCATTGTCGAAATCCTTTCCGACATCTTAAATAGCAGTCGAAATCACTTCCGACATCTAAAATCACTGTCGAAATCCTTTCCGACATCTAAAATCATTGTCGAAATCCTTTCCGACATCTTAAATCACTGTCGAAATCCCTTCCGACATATTAAATCACTGTCGAAATCCTTTCCGACATATTAAATTACTGTCGAAATCCTTCCGACATCTTAAATCACTGTCGAAATCCTTTCCGACATCTTAAATCACTGTCGAAATCCCTTCCGACATATTACATCACTGTCGAAATCCTTTCCGACACATTAAATTACTGTCGAAATCCCTTCCGACATCTTAAATCACTGTCGAAATCCTTTCCGACATCTTAAATAGCAGTCGAAATTCTTTCCGACATATTAAATCATTGTCGAAATCCCTTCCGACATCTTAAATCACTGTCGAAATCCTTTCCGACATCTTAAATCACTGTCGAAATGCCTTCCGACATCTTAAATAGCAGTCGAAATCACTTCCGACATCTAAAATCACTGTCGAAATCCTTTCCGACATCTAAAATCATTGTCGAAATCCTTTCCGACATCTTAAATCACTGTCGAAATCCCTTCCGACATATTAAATCACTGTCGAAATCCTTTCCGACACATTAAATTACTGTCGAAATCCCTTCCGACATCTTAAATCACTGTCGAAATCCTTTCCGACATCTTAAATCACTGTCGAAATCCCTTCCGACATCTTAAATAGCAGTCGAAATTCTTTCCGACATATTAAATCATTGTCGAAATCCCTTCCGACATCTTAAATAGCAGTCGAAATTCTTTCCGACATATTAAATCATTGTCGAAATCCCTTCCGACATCTTAAATCACTGTCGAAATGCCTTCCGACATCTTAAATAGCAGTCGAAATGCCTTCCGACATCTTAAATAGCAGTCGAAATCACTTCCGTCATCTTAAATCACTGTCGAAATCCTTTCCGACATCTTAAATAGCAGTCGAAATCCTTTCCGACATCTTAAATAGCAGTCGAAATCACTTCCGACATCTTAAATCACTGTCGAAATCCCTTCCGACATCTAAAATCATTGTCGAAATCCTTTCCGACATCTTAAATCATTGTCGAAATCCTTTCCGACATCTTAAATCACTGTCGAAATGCCTTCCAACATCTAAAATCACTGTCGAAATCCTTTCCGACATCTTAAATCATTGTCGAAATCCTTTCCGACATCTTAAATCACTGTCGAAATGCCTTCCAACATCTAAAATCACTGTCGAAATGCCTTCCAACATCTAAAATCACTGTCGAAATCCTTTCCGACATCTTAAATCATTGTCGAAATCCTTTCCGACATCTTAAATCACTGTCGAAATCCCTTCCGACATCTTAAATCATTGTGGAAATCCTTTCCGACATATTAAATTACTGTCGAAATCCCTTCCG
This sequence comes from Macrostomum cliftonense, assembly GCA_950096795.1. Lineage (NCBI taxonomy): Eukaryota > Metazoa > Platyhelminthes > Macrostomidae > Macrostomum > Macrostomum cliftonense. The sequence continues at coordinate 122,260 of CATNEM010000309.1, read as the reverse complement.
ACATATTAAATCACTGTCGAAATCCCTTCCGACCTCTTAAATTACTGTCATCAAGAGCCAGACCTCGCAAAGGCTGAGCACTAGCAGCTCGTCAAAGACATGATGCCGCAGCTGCTCCATGTTGGCCCGGCAGCAGTCAACAAACTCTTTGCCAAGCTCGTCAGTGGGCTTGGCTATTGACAGCAAGGCGGAGAACATCGCCGTCTCGTCGTAGCGGGCCAGTTTGACGAGGACGCCTTCGAGGATCTCGCCGAATCTGGCCACGATGCCGTTTGATATGCGGGATTGGACGCCGTCTAGAAAGCTGTCGGTCTTCTTGTGGTATTCGTGCTGAGGGATGGATGAGGGGAAGGCCAAGTTTTTAATTAGGGCGATTCTTAGAGAAGGAGGGGGGCGATTCACAGAGGCGGAGAAGGGCGATTCTTAGGGGCGGAGAAGGGCGATTCTTAGGGGCGGAGAAGGGCGATTCTTAGAGGCGAAGAAGGGCGATTCTTAGGGGCGGAGAAGGGAGATTCTTAGCGGCGGAGAAGGGCGATTCTTAGAGGCGGAGAAGGGCGATTCTTAGGGGCGGAGAAGGGCGATTCTTAGAGGTGGAGAAGGGCGGTTTTTAGAGGCGGAGAAGGGCGATTCTTAGCGGCGGAGAAGGGCGATTCTTAGAGACAGAGAAGGGCGATTCTTAGGGGCGGAGAAGGGCGATTCTTAGAGGCGGAGAAGGGCGATTCTTAGAGACAGAGAAGGGCGGTTTTTAGAGGCGGAGAAGGGCGATTCTTAGAGGCGGATAGGGGCGATTCTTAGAGGTGGAGAAGGGCGGTTTTTAGAGGCGGAGAAGGGCCATTCTTAGAGGCGGATAGGGGCGATTCTTAGAGGTGGAGAAGGGCGGTTTTTAGAGGCGGAGAAGGGCGATTCTTAGAGGCGGATAGGGGCGATTCTTAGAGACAGAGAAGGGCGATTCTTAGGGGCGGAGAAGGGCGATTCTTAGAGACAGAGAAGGGCGATTCTTAGGGGCGGATAGGGGCGATTTTTAGAGGTGGAGAAGGGCGGTTTTTAGAGGCGGAGAAGGGCGATTCTTAGAGGCGGAGAAGGGCGATTCTTAGAGACAGAGAAGGGCGATTCTTAGGGGCGGAGAAGGGCGATTCTTAGAGGCGGAGAAGGGCGATTCTTAGAGGCGGAGAAGGGCGATTCTTAGAGGTGGAGAAGGGCGGTTTTTAGAGACAGAGAAGGGCGATTCTTAGGGGCGGAGAAGGGCGATTCTTAGAGGCGGAGAAGGGCGATTCTTAGAGACAGAGAAGGGCGGTTTTTAGAGGCGGAGAAGGGCGATTCTTAGAGGCGGATAGGGGCGATTCTTAGAGGTGGAGAAGGGCGGTTTTTAGAGGCGGAGAAGGGCGATTCTTAGCGGCGGAGAAGGGCGATTCTTAGAGACAGAGAAGGGCGATTCTTAGGGGCGGAGAAGGGCGATTCTTAGAGGCGGAGAAGGGCGATTCTTAGAGACAGAGAAGGGCGGTTTTTAGAGGCGGAGAAGGGCGATTCTTAGAGGCGGATAGGGGCGATTCTTAGAGGCGGAGAAGGGCGATTCTTAGAGACAGAGAAGGGCGGTTTTTAGAGGCGGAGAAGGGCGATTCTTAGAGGCGGATAGGGGCGATTCTTAGAGGCGGAGAAGGGCGATGTATAAAGAGAAAGAAGGCGATTATCGATAGAAGAGTGAGCGATTTGAAAAGGCGGAAGAGGGCGATTCTAACAGACAAAGAAGGGGGATTTAAGATTCGTGATAATCTTGAGAATATGAACAGTATTTATAGTATATTTAGCAGACGCACCATATTCTCCCCAGACCGCATGGTGCACAGTTTGAAGACGCTGCCCTTCAGCCCGGCGCACGTATTCAGCATGACGCAGACATCGGAGGGTAGGAGGAAGTCCGTGCCCTTGCCGCACCGTTTCATAGTGGCTTCAAAGGCGGCTAAAGTGCGCTTGCCGGCGGCTTCCAGCATGTCGGCAGCCATCAATTTGAGCCGGTTGTCCAAGTGCTCGGCGAACACGGGATCCGGCCAGTGCAAGTCGGCTATGAAAGACTGCAACGCCTCCAGCTTCCACAGCAGGTCTTCGCTAGTGGCGCAGCCGGAGCCTTTTTGCGACCAGCGCTCCTTCTCGAAGCCGCGATTGATTGACTGGGCGATCGAGGACTCCATCAGGTCGACGTAGCGGACAACGTGGGGCGCGAAGGTGTCGCGCAGTTGCTGGTGAAAGCGGCCGTTTCGGAGGTTGGCTGCGGGAAGCCACAGGAGAGGCACGTTTTGGCTATGGAGGACTCTGCTAGGCTGTGATTGGCTAAGGAAAAATTCTGCTCTCCTTTGATTGGCCTAGAGGTGATATTTCATTGTTACAGACTAAGACGTTAACCTTTTCGGGCGAAAATGCTACACTTTGATTGGCTGGCTTCAATCCTAAACTGTGATTGGCTGGCTTCAATCCTACACTGTGATTGGCTGGCCTCAATCCTACACTGTGATTGGCTGGCTTCAATCCTACACTGTGATTGGCTGGCCTCAATCCTACACTGTGATTGGCTGGTTTTAATCCTACGCTGTGATTGGCTGGCTTCAATCCTACAGTGTGATTGGCTGGCTTCAATCCTACGCTGTGATTGGCTGGCTTCAATCCTACACTGTGATTGGCTGGCTTCAATCCTACGCTGTGATTGACTGGCCTCAATCCTATATTGTGATTGGCTGGCCTCAACCCTACACTGTGATTGGCTGGCTTCAATCCTATATTGTGATTGGCTGGCCTCATCCCTACACTGTGATTGGCTGGCTTCAATCCTACACTGTGATTGGCTGGCTTCAATCCTACGCTGTGATTGGCTGGCTTCAATCCTACACTTTGATTGGCTGGCTTCAATCCTAAACTGTGATTGGCTGGCTTCAATCCTACACTGTGATTGGCTGGCCTCAATCCTACACTGTGATTGGCTGGCTTCAATCCTACACTGTGATTGGCTGGCCTCAATCCTACACTGTGATTGGCTGGTTTTAATCCTACGCTATGATTGGCTGGCTTCAATCCTACACTGTGATTGGCTGGCTTCAATCCTACGCTGTGATTGGCTGGCCTCAATCCTATATTGTGATTGGCTGGCCTCAACCCTACACTGTGATTGGCTGGCTTCAATCCTATATTGTGATTGGCTGGCCTCATCCCTACACTGTGATTGGCTGGCTTCAATCCTATACTGTGATTGGCTGGCTTCAATCCTACGCTGTGATTGGCTGGCTTCAATCCTACACTGTGATTGGCTGGCTTTAATCCTACACTGTGATTGGCTGGCCTCAATCCTACACTGTGATTGGCTGGCCTCAATCCTACACTGTGATTGGCTGGCCTCAATCCTACACTGTGATTGGCTGGCCTCAATCCTACACTGTGATTGGCTGGCTTCAATCCTACACTGGGATTGGCTGGCTTTAATCCTACACTGTGATTGGCTGGCTTCAATATTACACTGTGATTGGCTGGCTTCAATCCTACACTGTGATTGGCTGGCCTCAATCCTACACTGTGATTGGCTGGCCTCAATCCTACACTGTGATTGGCTGGCCTCAATCCTACACTGTGATTGGCTGGTTTCAATCCTACGCTGTGATTGGCTGGCTTCAATCCTACACTGTGATTGGCTGGCTTCAATCCTACGCTGTGATTGGCTGGCCTCAATCCTATATTGTGATTGGCTGGCCTCAATCCTACACTGTGATTGGCTGGCTTCAATCCTATATTGTGATTGGCTGGCCTCATCGCTACACTGTGATTGGCTGGCTTCAATCCTACACTGTGATTGGCTGGCTTCAATCCTACGCTGTGATTGGCTGGCTTCAATCCTACACTTTGATTGGCTGGCTTCAATCCTAAACTGTGATTGGCTGGCTTCAATCCTACACTGTGATTGGCTGGCCTCAATCCTACACTGTGATTGGCTGGCTTCAATCCTACACTGTGATTGGCTGGCCTCAATCCTACACTGTGATTGGCTGGTTTTAATCCTACGCTATGATTGGCTGGCTTCAATCCTACACTGTGATTGGCTGGCTTCAATCCTACGCTGTGATTGGCTGGCCTCAATCCTATATTGTGATTGGCTGGCCTCAACCCTACACTGTGATTGGCTGGCTTCAATCCTATATTGTGATTGGCTGGCCTCATCCCTACACTGTGATTGGCTGGCTTCAATCCTATACTGTGATTGGCTGGCTTCAATCCTACGCTGTGATTGGCTGGCTTCAATCCTACACTGTGATTGGCTGGCTTCAATCCTACACTGTGATTGGCTGGCCTCAATCCTACACTGTGATTGGCTGGCCTCAATCCTACACTGTGATTGGCTGGCCTCAATCCTACACTGTGATTGGCTGGCCTCAATCCTACACTGTGATTGGCTGGCTTTAATCCTACACTGTGATTGGCTGGCTTCAATATTACACTGTGATTGGCTGGCTTCAATAATACACTGTGATTGGCTGGCCTCAATCCTACACTGTGATTGGCTGGCTTCAATCCTACACTATGATTGGCTGGCCTCAATCCTACACTGTGATTGGCTGGCTTCAATCCTACACTGGGATTGGCTTCCTTCAATCCTACACTGTGATTGGCTGGCTTCAATCCTACGCTGTGATTGGCTGGCTTCAATCCTACACTTTGATTGGCTGGCTTCAATCCTAAACTGTGATTGGCTGGCTTCAATCCTACACTGTGATTGGCTGGCCTCAATCCTACACTGTGATTGGCTGGCTTCAATCCTACACTGTGATTGGCTGGCCTCAATCCTACACTGTGATTGGCTGGTTTTAATCCTACGCTATGATTGGCTGGCTTCAATCCTACACTGGGATTGGCTGGCTTCAATCCTACACTGTGATTGGCTGGCTTCAATCCTACACTGTGATTGGCTGGCTTCAATCCTACACTGTGATTGGCTGGCTTCAATCCTACTATGCGATAGGCCAAAAATCTACTAACCATCGGATCGCAAATAGTCGTTGAGCAGCTGAAACAGGGGAAACGAGTCCCAGACGTCTGGCGGCTGGCTCTCCAGCACGGCCATCATGTCAACGGCGAATTTGGCCCAGAAAGTTTCCGCGTGTTCAACAAGCAGGTCGGAGAACCAAGCGAATGCCTGCAAAGCGGAATGCAATACACAAAAACAATAAGAACACGAATGCGGTAGTCCAATACGAGATATCGGGATTTAAAAAAAACAATAATATACTGAGCAAAAGTACAAACGCAGTCTGAGTCTAAAAACCCCTGACGCCACTCCACAAGAACACGCCAGCGCACACGCTCAGTGATAGCGGATTGGCAAACACAGACAGACAGACAGTCTCGGTGCTGAAGCAGAGTTCCCAATACCACTGGGCTATGCGGATTGGGGCAGGCAAGCAGGCACGAACCCTTATCCCGCAGGTAATTACAAAGCAGGGGAATAAAGTCACGAAAGGTAGGCACAAGTGTTTTATATTAAAAAAACAATATACGTACTAATAAGCCGTACAAACCAGCAGGTAAATTTATCTTTCTAGTGGATTAAATGTTAATTTTTTGCACAATTAACTCATCCTTAAAATGATGCTGATTGCCATGCAGAAAATAATTTTCATGGAGCAGATTTTTCTCGGCATTCAGTAGGGGAGGAAAAAGATGACGCTAAAGATAATGGATAAATTATCTTTAGCGTCATCATTAGATGCATAGATGGGGACAGACAAAAATTACATTACTAATATTAGACAGTATGCAGCCAGTTAGACAGACAGACAAACAGATAGAAAAATAGATACGCAGTTGAACAGGAAAACAAACTACGAGCGTAGACTGACAAACAGATAGACAGACCGACACACAGACAGACAAACAGACAGACAGACAGACACACAGACAGACAGACAGACAGACACACAGACAGACAGACAGACAAACAGACAGACAAACAGACAGACAGACAGACAGACAGACAGACAGACAGACAGACAGACAAACAGACAGACAGACAGACCGACAGACAGACAAACAGATAGATAGACAGACACAGGCAGACAGACAGACATACAGACAGACAGACAGACAGTCAGACGGGCAGACAGACAGACAGTCAGACGGGCAGACAGACAGACAGACATACAGACAGACAAACAGACAGACAGACAGTCAGACGGGCAGACAGACAGGCAGACAGTCAGACGGGCAGACAGACAGACAGACGGACAAAGCTCAGGTAAAAAGCTGAGACAGAAATAGAACGGCTGCAGAGAAAGCCAACACACACCCCAAACAGGCAATAGCAATCGAGCCCATCTAATTAATAAACAATCGGTAACCAGACAGGCAGCTGCTACATAATTAGCTGTATAAAAAATAGACGCTGACAACAAATTTATCTCAGGCAATTAGACCCGTATAGAGCCAGAAAATTGAATGCATACTAGAAACTGCATCAAACCAAATGATAGGAGCACGCAATCACACAGACCGCACACGGAGGAACAATGCAGACAAAATGCGCTAGACAAATAGCAAACAGAGTAATACAGTGCTAGCTGTCTAACATAAAAAAATTAAAATAAGTAGAGCAAAATTGTTTATTGATTACTGAAAACTCAGGTCTACTTTCATCGTGCTTCTGAAAATAACAGGGTGTAGGTTTTAAAAAATTGTGTATTATATAAGTTGCTGCAGGTTTGATCAAGATTCAGTGGTTATAAAGGAATAAAGGAACACAGACACAGCCTCCTCGTCACACTGCATCTTATCAAGCACCAAAAAACACGCAATCATTAGTATACGTGAGTAAAAAAAGTGAACAAATATAGCTGTTCGTCTGAGTACTTTATGACATCAGCAATAATTATTTACAGCTAGTGAACAAAAAATAAAAAAGCCTGTGAAGGAAGTTTTAGTAAAAATAAATAAGCGCTTAACTAACTAGTACATGAATTTGTCACCACAACATTGTTAGAATGTAGGTGTGAGGAAATAAAACTTGAAAAATTCTGCAATTTACACCTTAATTTTACCTCTTTTCCTTCCTGTAAAGTTTTTAGAGAAATGCGTCATAAAACTTTGGTTTGAGTAAATACTTTTAACAAAATTGCTTCAGTACGCATATTAATTCAATTGATCGAAGGCAAAGTACACAACGTAAAAATATAATTTTGATGCCTTTCGCATAAGAGCATAGATCTGAGTACACAGTGACACTGCTAACTGGGGGCAGACAGATGCCTGTGCCATAGATCTGAGTACACAGTGACACTGCTAACTGGGGGCAGACAGATGCCTGTGCCATAGATCTGAGTACACAGTGACACTGCTAACTGGGGGCAGACAGATGCCTGTGCCATAGATCTGAGTACACAGTGACACACTGCTAGCTGGGGGCAGACAGATGCCTGTGCCATAGATCTGAGTACACACTGACACTGCTAGCTGGGGGCAGACAGATGCCTGTGCTATAGATCTGAGTACACACTGACACTGCTAGCTGGGGGCAGACAGATGCCTGTGCCATAGATCTGAGTACACAGTGACACTGCTAACTGGGGGCAGACAGATGCCTGTGCCATAGATCTGAGTACACAGTGACACTGCTAACTGGGGGCAGACAGATGCCTGTGCCATAGATCTGAGTACACAGTGACACTGCTAACTGGGGGCAGACAGATGCCTGTGCCATAGATCTGAGTACACAGTGACACACTGCTAGCTGGGGGCAGACAGATGCCTGTGCCATAGATCTGAGTACACAGTGACACTGCTAGCTGGGGGCAGACAGATGCCTGTGCCATAGATCTGAGTACACAGTGACACACACTGCTAGCTGGGGGCAGACAGATGCCTGTGCCATAGATCTGAGTACACAGTGACACTGCTAGCTGGGGGCAGACAGATGCCTGTGCCATAGATCTGAGTACACAGTAACACTGCTAGCTGGGGGCAGACAGATGCCTGTGGCATTGCAATTAACAACTACAGAGGTGGTATTAAATTTGAGCCAACCATTAAACAATCACGAAACGGGCAAAGCGAGCCTCACCTCAGAGTGATGCTCCTCATTCTGCTGCAGCACTTCTATGCACATCTCCGCCAGGTGAACGATTCCTTCCAGCTTCTTGTCTGTTGGATCGTCCGACTGGATTATCTCTGCCAACAGGAAGTGTTTAGCGCGTAACTAGTTAATTGCACTGAATAATTTATGTAACGTAAACGGGTTGGAGCTTGGGACGGATTTTTTCATATATTGATTGCTCAAAGATTCGAACATGGTACCGACACTAAAAGATCCATAAAATTCTACGAGATTCGAACTCGGGATCAACACTAAAAAAACTACCCAAGTATCATGGGGTTCGAACTCGGGACCTACTCTAAAAGATCCATAAAATTCTACGAGATTCGAACTTGGGATCAACACTAAAAACTACCCAATTATCAAGGGGTTCGAACTCAGGACCTATTCTAAAAAATAAATCGTCCCCAAAAAGCTGACCTTCAATATTGGCGCACTCAGCTAGTCTGTTGTAGTTAATAGTCGCTGCTTCATCAAGACAGCCGCTGACTACTCTGCGGACCTCCTCAGTGTCGGCCGGGGTCACGATGTCCTTCATCAGGACGCGCTCCAGAAGTGACAGGGTGCCTTTGAGCGCGCCCTCGGGCCGGCCGAACGGGAAGTAGTATCGAAATTCTGTGATGTTTCTTAGTAGCATCTCTTTCAGGCGTTTCTTAACCTCGTCGAAGCGAACGCGCTCGTCGTGTAAGACGGTGCCAATGCCGTCGGGTCTGAGGAATAGGGAATCGTTGGAAACTCAGACTTTATTCAGGGTTATTTTTTGGCCTTAAGACGTCGGTTATGATAATAGGAATATGTGCTGCAATTGACACCTCCACTCCAGGCGAGTTAATCATTACAAGCTTCTTTCACACCTCCACTTCAGGCGAGTTAATCATTATAAGCGTCTTTAACACCTCCACTCCAGGCGAGTTAATCATTACAAGCTGCTTTCACATTACCTCTAGGTAATTTAGTGTACCTAGGTACACTCTAGGTAATTTAGTTTAATTAGCCACTATTAAAATCACTCCAGACCAGAGTTAATTATCATGGACCGTCAATAGCACCTCCACTCCAGGCGAGAGCTAATTATCATGGGCCGTCAATAACACCTCCACTCCAGGCGAGAGTTAATTATCATGGGCCGTCAATAACACCTCCACTCCAGGCGAGAGTTAATTATCATGGGCCGTCAATAACACCTCCACTCCAGGCGAGAGCTAATTATCATGGGCCGTCAATAACACCTCCACTCCAGGCGAGAGCTAATTATCATGGGCCGTCAGTAACACCTCCACTCCAGGCGAGAGTTAATTATCATGGGCAGTCAATAACACCTCCACTCCAGGCGAGAGTTAATTATCATGGGCCGTCAATAACACCTCCACTCCAGGCGAGAGTTAATTATCATGGGCAGTCAATAACACCTCCACTCCAGGCGAGAGCTAATTATCATGGGCCGTCAATAACACCTCCACTCCAGGCGAGAGCTAATTATCATGGGCCGTCAGTAACACCTCCACTCCAGGCGAGAGTTAATTATCATGGGCAGTCAATAACACCTCCACTCCAGGCGAGAGTTAATTATCATGGGCCGTCAATAACACCTCCACTCCAGGCGAGAGTTAATTATCATGGGCCGTCAATAACACCTCCACTCCAGGCGAGAGCTAATTATCATGGGCCGTCAATAACACCTCCACTCCAGGCGAGAGCTAATTATCATGGGCCGTCAATAACACCTCCACTCCAGGCGAGAGCTAATTATCATGGGCAGTCAATAACACCTCCACTCCAGGCGAGAGTTAATTATCATGGGCCGTCAATAACACCTCCACTCCAGGCGAGAGTTAATTATCATGGGCCGTCAGTAACACCTCCACTCCAGGCGAGAGTTAATTATCATGCGCCGTCATAAAAAACCACTCCAGGTGAATAAAAGTTTATGAAGGTGAGTAAATTAATTGGTCGTCACTATAGAAATACCCCCACTTAAGGTTAGTTAATAATAATGAGCTTTTGTTAACACCACTCCATGTGAGATAATTTTAATGGGCCGCTATTAACAACTCCACTACACGTAAGATAAAAAGACCAACCCGAGCAGCATAGAACGCGTGTTCCATAAAATAAAAACTGAAACGCACCTGTTACCGTGCACGTGAGACGCGCAGAACGCGAAGCTGTAGTGAATCAGAGCGGGATCAACAACCGAACCGGAATCTGCCGCGTTTAACAGATCCTCCAAGTAGAACACATGTCTCTGGCAGCCGCGCACGCCGTACCTGGCGCAGTACTCGTCCAGAACGAACACCTGGCCGGGACTGAACCAGCCCAGACTGGTGTACGGGTCGGCCAAACGGTGCCTGAGCGTGAGCAGTTGCAATCGTCTGAACAATACGGCATGATCGCACTTTGCCGGATCGACGCGAATGAATTCGTCCAGGCCGGCCCGTTTGGCTCGGTCCGCTTCGCCCGACAATTTCTGCTGGGCCTGAGCGCTGGCGGCTCGAACAGCCGGCTGAACAGGCGGCTCCGGCTTGTGCGTCTGGCCTGTGGCCCTGTACACCGCCTGGACCCACAGCTGGCGCTCCGCCTCGTCCTCTGTAGCGTAGGTCACGTGATCGCCTTCGCGAACGGTGGTGAAGAAGCACAATTTACGATTTGAGGCGGCGTCTGGCGGCAAATCGTCTGGCGGCTCCGGCACGTAGTCCACAGTGTAGTCCGTCAGGGGCATCACTTCCAGCGGCTCGGATTTCTTCTCCCGATAGGAGGCCATCACGAAGTGGTACTGGCTCACCTGCGGCATCGGACCCACAGGCATTTGTTTATTCAGTAGAGGGAAGGCAGAAGGAAGTGGAAGGGTGAGAGTATTGGGGAATAGGAGGGTAGACAAGAAGGAAGGAAGAGGTGAAAGGGGGGAGAGAATAAGGAGAGGCAAGAAGGGAGAAAGGTGACAGGGGGAGAGAAAATAGGAAAACGCTCCGGGATTAAAATTCTCAGGATCAGGGATAAGAGTCCTCAGGATCAGGGATTAGAGTCCTCAGGATCAGGGATTAGAGTCTTCAGGATCTGGGATTAGAGTCCTCAGAATCAGGGATAAGAGTTCTCAGGATCAGGGATTAAAGTCCTCAGGATCAGGAATTAGAGTCCTCAGGACCAGGGATAAGAGTCCTCAGGATCAGGGATTAGAGTCCTCAGGATCAGGGATTAGAGTCCTCAGAATCCGGGATTAGAATCCTCAGGATCCGGGATTAGATTCACCAGGATCCGGGATAAGAATTTTTAGGATCCGGGATTAGAATCCTCAGGATCAGGTATTAGAATCCTCAGTATCAGGGATTAGAATCCGAAGGCGAGAAGGGAGAAATGTGACGGAGGGAGAGGAAATATAAAGGTACGGAAACTATAGAGAGTATCAAGGCAATAAAATATTACTTGTATTTGATAAAATATTATCATAGGAATAATGCAGCATAATATAGCATAAAAATAACTCACCTGAATGAGACACATGTAGCGCTTCTGCCATTTCTTAAACACAGTTTTTCCCACTGTCCAAAGCCAGCCGCAGTGCTTCAAATTCGACGGCTTCTCCATACGGATTAGAATTTTAATGCGCAAATCGTCGGGACAGTTCTTACTAGTGGTCATCTTGTGCCATTCGGCGCCCTTTGCCGTGGTGCAAGTGGGCCGGATTTGCACCTGATAAGGATTTCAGGTTGTTGCACTAATTTCAAAATTTTACTAACGTCCACACTAGGGCTATTAAGCCCCTATTGAGTATTTGGGCTGACTAAATGATCTTAAGGGCTACTGAAGGATCATAAGGGCTACTGAAGGATCATAAGGGCTACTGAAGGATCATAAGGGCTACTGAAGGATCATAAGGGCTACTGAAGGATCATAAGGGCTACTGAAGGATCATAAGGGCTACTGAAGGATCATAAGGGCTACTGAAGGGTCATAAAAGCTACTAAAGGGATTATATAAGAGCTACTGAAGGATCATAAAGGCTACTGAAGGGATCACAAAAGGCTACTGAAGGATCACAAAAGGCTACTGAAGGGATCATAAGGATACTGAAGGATCATAAAGGCTACTGAAGGATCATAAGGGCTACTGAAGGATCATAAGGGCTACTGAAGGGAACATAAAGGCTACTGAAGGATCATAAAGGCTACTGAAGGATCATAAAGGCTACTGAAGGATCATAAGGGCTACTGAAGGGAACATAAAGGCTACTGAAGGATCATAAAGGCTACTGAAGGATCATAAAGGCTACTGAAGGATCATAAAGGCTACTGAAGGGAACAAAAAGGCTACTGAAGGATCATAAGGGCTACTGAAGGGATTACAAAGGCTACTGAAGGATCATTAGGGCTACTGAAAAATCATTAGGGCTACTGAAGAATCATTAGGGCTACTGAATAATCATTAGAGGTACTGAATAATCATTAGGGCTACTGAAGAATCATTAGGGCATTAGGGCTACTGAAGAATCATTAGGGCTACTGAATAATCATTAGAGGTACTGAAGAATCATTAGGGCTACTGAATAATCATTAGGGCTACTGAAGAATCATTAGGGCTACTGAATAATCATTAGAAGTACTGAAGAATCATTAGGGCTACTGAATAATCATTAGGGCTACTGAAGAATCATTAGGGCTACTCAATAATCATTAGAGGTACTGAAGAATCATTAGGGCTACTCAATAATCATTAGAGGTACTGAATAATCATTAGGGCTACTCAATAATCATTAGAGCTACTGAAGAATCATTTGGGCTACTGAAGGATCATTAGAGCTACTGAAGTATCATTTGGCCTGCTTATCTAGCTGAGCTCAAATCATGCTGGCTCACCCTGCCAAGCTCCCGATCGTCAAAGCTGAGCATTCTGGCATTCTCGGCGAACAATTTCACTTTGACAATTGGCAGCGGCTGCGAAGTTGAAAAATCGCCCTGAGTGTCCCACATTGGACGGGACGCCTCGGCCTGGTCCGTCTGCAGCTTCTCGCCGCCTTCAACCTCCATAGTGCAGTACACTATGCGGTTTGGCGGTACGCATTTCAGATTTTTCACCTCCGAGACCACGATCTGAATTGAGGGATATAGCAATAATTATGTGTTGATAAGTATAAATATAATTTAATTATAAATAAAGACACCCGATGTACAGTCAACCAGATGTACAGTCATTATGCACAGCCAGATGCACAGCCGCAGGTGGCTGCTGTACTCGTACATGTGTACACCCACCCAACAATTTTTCCCAGCTAAAAATGGTACCCGATATCAGATGGGAAAACTGAAGCAATTTGGTATTATATGTCTCCATAACGCAGATAACTAAGCCACTAAATCTTAAAGTTGATGTAGATGCGTCAGTCAATAGATCTAAGGATTGAAAGATTTTTTATACAATAACGAGGGGAACTTGATAGTTAAGTAATTTAATATACAAATGTAACGATTCAGTGGATAAATTAATTAATAAAAAATAAAGCTAAAAATAATAAGCCACTGTAGAAAGACAAGAGACAGAACATAGAGAAATGAGGCATTGGATGAAGGTTAGTCAAGGCGGCGAGAAGAATTAGGAATCAAGCGGTAGCTGTCCAGCTAGCAAGCTAGAAACGAACGCGCACTAAGATGGCTAAATAAGGAGCTCCAAGCATGGGCTCTCGTGAACGAGCCACATAGAAAACGGTAGCAATTGAAGGGGGTTAGAAGGAGGCGCGCGAGACGGCCAACCAGTTGGAAGTTAAGAAAATTGATTGATTAGTAGGGGAGAAGGAGAGAGAGAGAGAGCCAGGAGCGCCCAAAGCGGCGGTGGCGGCGACTTTGGCGGCAACGACGGGGTGTTAAGTTGATGGGCGGCAGTGGCGTCGGAATGAGATCGTGAGAGACAGAGAAGGGCCAGAGGATGGCGAGGATAGAGAAAAAAACGGGGGATTTTTAAGATCACGAAGATAGACGCCGCTCTCTCAGAGACGCCAATATAATAGCCGTCACTAAAGAGGGAAAAAGCGGCGCAATTTACTGTCAGATAGAATGTACCGCGGTGCACTTTTTGACGGCGGCTTGTTGGCAAGTCGCACCCAACCGATGTACTTTTATACGGAGTTAAAATGTCAGTGAAACTTGCCTCAATGGAGAAGTTCAGCTGGATGCTGCTCCTACTGAAGTTGACCTCGCCGTCGCCGCTATCGCTCTGGGAATTCGAATTTTTCTGACCTTTTTTCGGCTTCTGGCCGGTTAACAATTTCGCTTCCTGGTTGCCCTTGGTTACGGGTACGCTCTCCAGATTAGTCATGAGCAGATTGATGGCCGATTTCACTTCTTCGTAGTAAAGCGGCTCCATGTCTTTCACAACGAATTTGGGGAATTTGCGATTCTGAAATGACGAAATTGGGTAAAAATTAATTGTCATTGATTTAATCAATAATATGTTTTACTACTCAAGCTTTCTAATCTATACATACACTTTCGTTTAAAGAGCATGCCATTAGGCCATAGACCACATGCACTGACATCCTAGTACTAGCAATGTACGATGAAACAGAGGGATTGGGCCATAGACAATAGTCTTGACCAGTTTTTTCCGCAATGAGCAATAAAACGGGTTTGGCCATAGACAATAGGCATGACTAGTTTGTGTGGAATTAGCGAGGGAGGCGAGTGGCTCGGCGGTTTAGCGCGTCTTCTTTGTGTGCCACCGGTCCAGGTTCGATCCCGCGTTGTAGGTTGGCTATTTTCCCTAGCAGGGTTTCGTGTACAGGGTTTTATTAATTTGGGGCCTTGTGCACAAATTGGTTGGGCTATGGACCAGTTGTGCAATTTACACCCATGAGGGCAGCCTCCAAGGCATAGAGGGTGTACATTCCTGGAACCACCGCTTGTACGCCCGATGTGAGTGCGTGACTGGGTGCTGGCCTGTGTGTGTCTATGCCTATGCGATGGTACTGGTTTGGCCATAGACAATAGGCATTGCCATTTTGAGCGCAATCATAACAAAACGGTTTGGATAATAGAAAACAAGGATCACACCTATAAATAATGAGTGACAAACAGAGGATTTGAGCCATAGACAATAGAAAATATTTATGAGCATACGAATTTAATATCACATCTTTTGCATTAAACAAATTGTAAATCCCAATTAGACACACTAGTAGACGCCTTAAGACAAGCAGAGCAGGCAAACTTTTTCTCCTTAGTTGATAAATTGATAAAAAAATTAACAAGCACTATATAGCAGAGCTAAAAGACAGGGAAATTATTAATGATAGTTTTTTTCAGGCCACTCAAGAGAGGAAGCGCAGCATTTATTGGCTCGCGGGGAGTCAAATTACCTATGGGAATTGACGCTTGAATAGCATAAAATTATCATTCCCTACTGCCTAGTTCTATAGGCGCCGATAATCACTCGAGATGCCTGATCACCAACCAATAGTGCACACGCCGCCGAGGAGAAGTTGCGGAGGATTTTTATCCCGGCACGAGATGGAGGGCTTGGCGAGGCGATTTAGCAGAGAAGCATCGGGTGGGTAGAGGGGAGGGGAGGGGGGAGACGAAGGGCCGCTCACTTTCGCCTCTCGCATTTGCCCGGCCAAGTCTGATAGCGAGACAGATATAGATTATCTTAGTAAACAGTGCGGTCAATATATTAAAACATTATCTATACAGGCTTCAATAAGCCAAGGCGATACCAGCCGGGGCCGTTTGGAATAAAAAAACAAAAAATGGAAATGAAGTGGAAGGAGCGGGCGGCGGCGGCGATCCAGACTGCGGGTGCGGGACGGTAAAGTTCGCCTTCGCCGCCGCCCCCCCCCCTCCGCGCTGCCCCAGCCTCCCGCCAGTTTCTTGTTCAGTCAGGCTCCACTGCTCAGCGCCCGGGGACTGAATGACCAAATAGATGCTGCTAAGTCCGCGCTGAACCCACCACCAAACGCTTGTTGCCATTGGAGAGTACAGCAAGAGTACAGCATTTGTTCAGCTGCAGCCAAAGCGAATCCAATATCATTAATAAATTGCAGCCAACTATAACTTAAAAGCGATCCTCTTATATTGCTTGAACAGTATGCAAAACCCTAGACAGTGCAAAGTACAAGAACGTACGAATTCATGGGGGGTCTCGGATTGTGTAGATAATAAATAGACGCATGCAAATCTACTGTCTCTCTACTGGTACCGACCGGGCCACAACCAGATCCACTAGGCTTAGTTAATCATTCTTGTCAATTGGGGTATCTTGTCTTGAAAATTATATCTAGCCATATAAACGCATGACCTTCTAGCGTAATAAAAACATGCAGATATTAGTTGCCAAGGAATCTTTTAAAGAGACGTAGAAGACTGTAGATAAACACAAAAAATTCTAATTGATATTAGTTTCCATGGAAACTTTAGTAACAAACTTTTCGCTAAAATATTACGTAAATATACACAATAATGCATTCGTAATGCGCTTGACCTCAAGTGACCTCTGACAACAGAGAATAGGGACAGATAGTATGGGAGAAAGTCAACAGTCTTTCACTCTGATTTATTTTGTGGATTACGCCGCAAGCTCTGTTACAACTGCTGAGAAGAGCACTGACTGACAGTATAAATACCGGATGCTGATGCGTACACACATGCAGGCACATAAAGTGGCGAGAGAGTAGATTAGTTAAACAGTCAGGGGTATTCAGCAATTATCAAACTGGGATAGAAACTGACTAAGCACGCGATCGTTATGATGGGATGGATGAGTTGCTGCTTTCTCCGCTGATATGTGAGTCCCAAACATGGCTAACCGATTTGATTGCATCACAGCTTTGAAATTCATGCGATGAGTCATGGCTACTACAACCACAAGACTTACGATTCAAATATAACAAGCCAATTTTAGAATTTCTAGCCTTGCCCCCCATTACACACATTAACCAAATTTACTATACTTCCACACTCAGCCACGCTGTTTAGACGCTTGGGGTTCCGCAACTGCTCACTCAGACACGCTGTTTAGACACTTGGGGTTCCGCAACTGCCGCACTCAGACACGCTGTTTAGACACTTGGGGTTCCGCAACTGCCGCACTCAGACGCTGTTTAGACACTTGGGGTTCCGCAACTGCCGCACTCAGACACGCTGTTTAGACACTTGGGGTTCCGCAACTGCCGCACTCAGACGCTGTTTAGACACTTGGGGTTCCGCAACTGCCGCACTCAGACACGCTGTTTAGACACTTGGGGTTCCGCAACTGCCGCACTCAGACGCTGTTTAGACACTTGGGGTTCCGCAACTGCCGCACTCAGACGCTGTTTAGACACTTGGGGTTCCGCAACTGCCGCACTCAGACACGCTGTTTAGACACTTGGGGTTCCGCAACTGCCGCACTCAGACGCTGTTTAGACACTTGGGGTTCCGCAACTGCCGCACTCAGACACGCTGTTTAGACACTTGGGGTTCCGCAACTGCCGCACTCAGACGCTGTTTAGACACTTGGGGTTCCGCAACTGCCGCACTCAGACACGCTGTTTAGACACTTGGGGTTCCGCAACTGCCGCACTCAGACACGCTGTTTAGACACTTGGGGTTCCGCAACTGCCGCACTCAGACGCTGTTTAGACACTTGGGGTTCCGCAACTGCCGCACTCAGACGCTGTTTAGACACTTGGGGTTCCGCAACTGCCGCACTCAGACACGCTGTTTAGACACTTGGGGTTCCGCAACTGCCGCACTCAGACACGCTGTTTAGACACTTGGGGTTCCGCAACTGCCGCACTCAGACACGCTGTTTAGACACTTGGGGTTCCGCAACTGCCGCACTCAGACGCTGTTTAGACACTTGGGGTTCCGCAACTGCCGCACTCAGACGCTGTTTAGACACGCCCCGAAATACTCGCAAGGACTTACCTTTTTCATGTCCTCGTAGCACATTAGTCGAGCGTCGAGCTCTCGTCTGACCTGAGCTGCCTGCTCATCTGCGTTGTCCAACTGAAGGATGGGAAATAAGAAAATTACTCTTAAAACAAGTAACGAAATAAAAGTACTTCTAAAAAGTTTTTTTAAATTATCAAATCAGCTGAGAGGATATTCCACTTAAGAAAACGTGAGACTAACATCGAACAAGTCTAAAAGGCGCAATGAATAGTGGAAACTTCCGGCAAATATGAGGAACCTAATTAAGCCCATACAGAGTTGCCGTCTTGTGACTTCATTAATTATGGACCAAACTAGTGGGACGCCGTAGAAATTGCGGGAAAAAAATTAGAAGATAGAAAATGGAAAATGGAGGCAGACGGACTTCATTTGAAAGCAACAGACATCAATACTCCTGTAGCTTGTTAGTTGCGTTGTCCGCCTCATCTCTCTGTCTGCCTGTCTGTCTCCAGGACGGACAGCGAGAAAAGAAGTAGCCGAGAAAAAAAAAGATTCCCTCCCTGGCAAAAAAACACACAAGCACAACTGTCCACCTCCGCCGACAGGAGCTGGTATGCCAGCAGGTGGAGCATGGTGCCTAGCGAGCGGGTGAGCTGCCTGAGATTGTAGAGGCGACAAGTGGAACCCGGTCGAATTTCTTTCTCAAAAAACAGAAAATCCCCAGCCACACTGGCTAGCCTCGCATTAGTTATCCCTAATAAGTAATGCTTGAATTTTGGTCGCATATTTTCAGTTGATTTAATTTCTATATTTTCACTGGCTCTTCTTTCAGCAATCAACGCGACCGCTAAGTAAGTCTGGAGTCTTCCATCACTCAACAACTGCAAGAGGCGGAGCGAGCTATACTATACATAGGGAAAAGAATCCCACCCCCCGCCCCCGAACCGGCCGATCTTTGGCAGCGGGACGCGCGGGCCAATTAAGGAAATGGCTAGTTGGCTGGCAGCTATTCGAATTGAGTCCCGAGTGAGTTAGCCAGCTAGCCAGCCAGCCAGCTTCCTTCTCTCTACTCAGGGGAGTTAAAGCGGGAATGAGATGGACGAAATGGGGCAAAATAGACTGGGGAAGATAAGGGGCTTGTTAGTTGGAAAACTACCCCCCCCCTAAAGGACCAAGGCGGGACAGCTGTTTCACACTGGTCTGGTCACCGAATTTGGCCAGCTTATGAAGGGGAATTAGGGGACATTCCTGAGCATGCAGATGCAGAATTTCAAAATAAATATTGAAATGATTTTTTCTTAAAATTCCCGCGAGGCTTTACAGCAAATCTGGGCCGGTCAAAGTTTTCAATTGGGGCACTTATTTGCATAAATATATCCATGGGTGGGCGAGTTTTTTTCATCAGCTTTCTCGGTGCAAATAGGATAATAAAGATATAATTCAGTGTATTGCTTTTAACTTGTAGTCAAGGGGATGATGGCCAGTCAACAAACTAAACAGGGCATCCCTGTTAAATTGAAGGGAGGACGTTCTAACCAACTAGGGGAAGCAGAGATAATGGAGTCAGATAGCAGGAGTGAGAACAAAGCTAATCATTTCCATTAAGTTGTATCACGTGACTTGAAAGCTATATTTGAAACTGTGCAAAAGGTCTTAACGCAGAGCAACCAATTGAGGACCATGCTCAGGATATTAAAGCTAAAAATATAATTTACCGATATCCATTTTCCCAATCTATAATCCCAAACATCAATCCAGAATCCTGACCAAAACTCAGAATCCCGATCCCCAAGAAGGAATCCCGATCCCGATCCCCATCCAAGAATCCTGATCCCTATCAAAGATTCCCGATCCCCAACAAACAATCCTGATCCCCATCCAAGAATCCCGATCCCCATCCAAGAATCATGATCCTCATCCAAGAATCCCGATCCCCATCCAAGAATCCCGATCCCCATCCAAGAATCCAGATCCCCATCCAAGAATCATGATCCCCATCCAAGAATCCCGATCCCCATCCAAGAATCCAGATCCCCATCCAAGAATCCCGATCCCTATCCAAGAATCATGATCCCCATCCAAGAATCATGATCCCCATCCAAGAATCATGATCCCCATCCAAGAATCCTGATCCCCATCCAAGAATCATGATCCCCATCCAAGAATCCCGATCCCCATCCAAGAATCATGATCCTCATCCAAGAATCCTGATCCCCATCCAAGAATCCCGATCCCTATCCAAGAATCATGATCCCCATCCAAGAATCCCGATTCCCATCCAAGAATCATGATCCCCATCCAAGAATCCCGATCCCCATCCAAGAACCCTAATCCCCAACCAAAAATTCTGATCCCCATCAAAGAACCCTGATCCCCAACTAAGAGTCCCGACGATCCCCATAACAGAATCTCGATCCCTATCCAAGAATCATAATCCCCATCCAAGAATCATGATCCCCATCCAAGAATCATGATCCCCATTCAAGAATCCTGATCCCCATTCAAGAATCATGATCCCCATCCAAGAATCATAATCCCCATCCAAGAATCATAATCCCCATCCAAGAATCATAATCCCCATCCAAGAATCATAATCCCCATTCAAGAATCATGATCCCCATCCAAGAATCATGATCCCCATCCAAGAATCATGATCCCCATCCAAGAATCATAATCCCCATCCAAGAATCATGATCCCCATCCAAGAATCATGATCCCCATTCAAGAATCCTGATCCCCATTCAAGAATCATGATCCCCATCCAAGAACCCTAATCCCCAACTAAGAGTCCCAATGATCCCCAATCCCCAACAAAGAATCCCGATCCCGAATCCCGAGCTTCACCTGACAGGCGTTGAACATAATCTGGTGCTCGAACTTGCGCACGGACAGCACGCCCTGGAACATGTCGTACAGCTGCTCCTTGCTGAGCACCAGCTCACTCTGGCTGGCGTTCATTTTCTGTATCCGGCGGGGATCCTCGTCGCCGCGGTAAATCTGATCGAATTTGGCCATCCAAGAGCTCAGCACGGTCTCCTTGCTCAGGCCGTCAATCTCTGGCAGACAGCGGACCCGCTTTTCAATATTGTTTTTGAATACTTCGCGAAAGTCTCGGACGGAGCAGCCGCCGCCGCAGACCAGATTGGCGACCCGGTCGGACTTGAGGAACACCTGCGTAGGTGGGGGATGGGGTGCTTGTCCTCAGGTTGGGATAATTAAACATCCGCCTTGTCCTCAGGTTGGGATAATTAAACATCCGCCTTGTCCTCAGGTTGGGATAATTAAACATCCGCCTTGTCCTCAGGTTGGGATAATTAAACATCCGCCTTGTCCTCAGGTTGGGATAATTAAACATCCGCCTTGTCCTCAGGTTGGGATAATTAAACATCCGCCTTGTCCTCAGGTTGGGATAATTAAACATCCGCCTTGTCCTCAGGTTGGGATAATTAAACATCCGCCTTGTCTTCAGGTTGGGATAATTAAACATCCGCCTTGTCCTCAGGTTGGGATAATTAAACATCCGCCTTGTCCTCAGGTTGGGATAATTAAACATCCGCCTTGTCCTCAGGTTGGGATAATTAAACATCCGCCTTGTCCTCAGGTTGGGATAATTAAACATCCACCTTGTCCTCAGGTGGGATAACTTAACATCCGCCTTGTCCTCAGGTTGGGATAATTAAACATCCACCTTGTTCTCAGGTTGGGATAATTAAACATCCGCCTTGTCCTCAGGTTGGGATAATTAAATATCCGCCTTGTCCTCAGGTTGGGATAACTTAACATCCACCTTGTCCTCAGGTTGGGATAATTATACATCCGCCTTGTCCCCAGGTTGAGATAATTAAACATCCGCCTTGCCCTCAGGTTGGGATAATTAAACACTCGCCTTGTCCTCAGGTTGTTAAACATCCGCCTTGTCCTCAGGTTAGGATAATCCAACATCCGCCTTGTCCTCAGGTTAGGATAATCCAACATCCGTCTTGTCCTCAGGTTGGGATAACTAAACGTCCGCCTAGTCCCCAGGTTGGCCTGTTTAGCCCTGCTAAGAATGAAAGCAGAAAGCGACAAACCTCGAAGTAGCTCTGCACAGCGTTGCTGAAGGCCTCGTCGGCCACGATGCCACTCTCGCCGGCAAGGAACACCTGAAACCTGTCGCGCACCTGTTTCAATTGTGTTTGAGTCACTTTCAATTGTCGCCTAGCCATGTCTGTTGGCTGCTTGGCGCTAAACGGATAGGCGATGCAGCGCATCACTAGCGCGTAGAGCAGAAGCCGCTGACGCCTGTCAGCTTCTTCGTCAACCACCTCCTCTTCCTGCTGCTCAGCGTTGACAGCTGTCTGACCGCCAGACGGGCTGGGCGATCTGCGCTGCGACTGCGGCTGCTTTGTTGCTGTGGAAGGCCGGCCGGAGCCGGGCGCGGATGGGGCCGACGTGTGGTTGCTAGGCGACTGGGGAGGCGGCGAGGGGCCTGCGGATTGGGGGGTTGACGGGCTGCCATTTGATTTCTTTTATTGATTACTTGTATTTGGGAGTGACAGACTTCGATATGCAAAGATATTAGCATGGATACGAGTCAGATCTTAGATATAGGAGTGTCATTTAAGATATAGGAGTGAAATTTAAGATGTAGGAGTGACATTTTAGGTATAGGAGTGACATTTAAGATATAGGAGTGACATTTTAGATATAGGAGTGACATTTAAGATACAGGAGTGACATTTAAGATATAGGAGTGAAATTTTAGATATAGGAGTGACATTTTAGATATAGAAGTGACATTTTAGATATAGGAGTGACATTTAAGATACAGGAGTGACATTTTAGATATAGGAGTGACATTTTAGATATAGGAGTGACATTGTAGATATAGGAGTGACATACTAGATATAGGAGTGAAATTTTAGATACAGGAGTGACATTGTAGATATAGGAGTGACATAGTAGATATAGGAGTGACATTATGGATAAAAGGGCCAGGTAACTTAACAGACGTGGGATTGGCATATAGACATCAGACTAGGAGTGAAATTCTGCATCAAGGAGTGACAATTGAGATTCAATAATAAGTTGTGAGACTTACAGATGAACATTTTATGTTGGTATATTTTTTGAATTCAAGATATTCTACTAAGAATAAGCGGAATTTAAAGGTCACATTTCAAGAACCCAATTTTTCTTCTACTTGAAGACAAAAATGACACGAAACCGGAATCCTGATCTTTTTATAATTAAGTCTTCAAGTTTTATAAAAAAACGGAAATAAGAAGAAGCCGTTAACTTTGTTCAAATCTGTCTTCAACTCCGCGTGCATATCTATCAGCAAGCCGAGTCCCGACAAAATGCATTAATAAACAAATGCGCACAGAATAAAAAAAATCCAACTAACCATCTGCAGTTGCTCCCGATCTGCTAGAATCCAGTCGGGCCGGGGCCGGTCCCGAGGACGAGGGCGACGGCGAGGCCGGCGTCGGACCTCCTGGCGGTTGCGGCGACGCCTGCTGCAACTGCTGATGCTGCTGCTGCGGCTTCGACACCGCGCCGACGGAGCCAGCCGGACGATGCGCCGGCGATGAGCCAAACACGCCAGCCTGCTTGGGGACAATGGGCGGAGCGGCTGGCACCGGCGGAGGGGAAGCGTAGTCCTCGTCGTCCGAGGAGGAATCGCGCAGCATTCTCTGCCAAGCTGGCTAGTGATTGGCGATGCTTGTTTTCAGTTGATAATGTTTAAAGTGCGGCCAAGCTAGGCAGGCGATGATCGCCTCGCGATTTCTGACTGATTTTGTTGCACTGCAGTGTGCACAGGCCAGTCTGAAAGTTTAATAATACAACTCTAAACGCTGTATAAATAGAAAGACACAGCTTGAATAATGTTTAACCCACAGAGAGAGGAGTTGTAGCCTAGTGGCTAGGGCGCCTGCCTCATGACCGGAAGGTCGTGGGTTCGAGTCCCGGCCCTAGGAGACAATTTGTGCCCTTGGGCAAGATGGTACTTAATCCCGCATTGCTTCAGTCTACCCAGCTGAGATTGGGTACCAGTTTGAGCTGGGTAAATTTAGGGTGGGTGTTGCGGACCCTCCAGCCTGTCAGGCTGAAAGCTGTACACAGCCCTTGGATGCGCCACGCAACTAGCTGCGGCTGTGCCTTGTGCTGTACATCTGATCGAAAGGTCAGGTGTCTAAATTTATTTATTTATTTATTATTTTAGAAATTTATGCACTCAATTTCGAGTGCATACAATCTAATAATAATAATAGCTAATCATTCAATCTATGAGAAGAAAATATAATTTTTTGTTGAACTAAACAATGGCTTTGGCTACCTTAAATTAGGTTTTCTTTGTTGTTCAACCAATTAGTTTCTTGCAATGAGGTGCATTTTCTTGCTAGCCTAGCCAGCTTAGCTCTATGATTATAAAGTATAATGTTCTATTAGGAAAAAATAAACTGTCTAATATTTCTAAGCTATGAAAATTAAGCAAGATGGTTAATAAATGACAATAGAAAGCTATAATTGGCACACTAAGCAATTACCCATTTTGAAAAATTAGATTAACCCAGGGGTCCCCAACATTCTATGAGTGGCAGGCTGCATTGACAACTGGCTTGGGGCATGCGGGATGCATATACAAAACATAAAATATGCCAAATTTGGTTGGCTAGTGCAACTTAGCCAACCAAACTATTAACTATTTCTATAAGCATAAAATTATCAGTTTGTAATAAAAGTGTTATTTATAATATGTAAGTGTACAATTATCATGCACAATATCCATCTGACCTATTTGAATTGGATGGTTAATATGGTAACCAACCAAAGTAAGTTGAAAAATCAGCTATGTAAGTCACAAAATAGGCAATGTAAATTACAAAATTGGTGAGGTAAGTTGCAAAATTGGTAAAAATTGGGAAAGCTAGTTTTAAAATCAGTGGCATGGGTTGAAAATGGGGGAAGAATAATGCAATTTTTAATATAAGTTTGCAAAAAGTAAGGTATAACTGAGAAGTGGTCCATAAGAACTTTTTTGCTCCTTTAAAACCCTAATGAAGCAAAATTAAAAAAAGCTGAAAACACTCCTGCTAGGCAAACAGGTATGCAGTTGGTTTCAAGAAAAAGAGTACAAATGCGACTTAGTAGAGACAAAATTTGTGACTTACTTGTTCAAAAGGAAAAATGCAAAGCAAAAATGTTCAAAAGGCCAAAAAGGTCCTGCAAATAACTTCTTGCCTATATCTTCCTACTTGCTACATTTTTAGGATTCTCTAATTTTCACACTATCACTATCTTATAACTTACCCCCTTGACTTACCATCAAAATTTTTTATGATTTTGCAACTTATATTGCCAATTTTGTGACTTAACTTGGTTGGCCATCATAGCTATTACACAAAGTGTAGCTGCTTGGACAGAAATTTCTTTCTGTGTAGCCATGCAGGCAATTTTTCAAAAGCGTGCTGGATACTGTCCATGAAAACCTCTATTCGCTCCAAAAGAGTTTGAAAATTTTCTAATATATGTAGCAAATTTTTTAAAAACAAAATTGCACTAAACAAATGAAATTTTGAGGTTGGGCATGTATATTTTATAACATAGCCTTTATTTTTATCAATTTTTATGTACTATTTAATATTAATTCTAAAAATTAAAAAATATAAAAAAGAGGTACTTTTCAATTTGCTTTACTTTAATTTTTTTAATTTAGCCTAAAATTTAGGAAGAATTAGCAAGCATCGAATAAATAAATGTTTAAGAGAGATTTCCTATCATAATTACAAACTGAAATTATGTAAATAATCTCTTATTTCATTGAAAACTCAGATTAAAATTCAAGTTCACAACTTCATCAAAAGGGGAGTGAACCTAATATGATGAGGACCCACAAGCTGTCAAAAACAAATGTGTTTCTAAAAAACAGAAAATTAATAAGCATACAAAAAATAGCAAGACCTACTCAAGTTTGGGAAAGAGTTAAAAGAATTTGGGAAATAACTCAAGCTGAACTGCTGGGTGTAGATTACATTCTGAATAATTCCGACTGCGCTCTAAGAAAAATTAGAGTAAATTGTAAAAGTTAAATTTATCAACTATACACTTGCAAATTAAAACAACTATGGTAAAAGAGAGAATATATAGTGAACAAAAGTTTATGAGCATGCCAGAAGATAAATATTATTATATGCAGCTTAAAATGCGTTTATCAGACTCAATTTTGTAAGCACATATTTGATTTTTCTGATTATCAACGAAAAAAGTCAACGCGCAAGTGACTTTGAAAGTTTGTAACCACAAAATGGGGAGCCACTCTTTTTAAATAGGCTGTTTAGTCGATCTCCTGCCTAAAACAATCAGATTTCTACAGTTGAAAAATCTAATAAACCAATGACGAAGTTAGAGAATGCTGTATTATGCTTTAATTACGTACGCTTGCTTTTAAAATATATAGTACATTCAGCTGACGTTTACCCGAGGGCCAAAATGAATCAGTCTTTTGCTCGTTTCGCACTAACCCTGAAAGATTTACACGAAATGCTGCTATAATTGGCGAATTTAAGGTCGAAAAAATTTTTATCTAAAAAATCAAATCAAATCTAAGTAAAAAATCTATCTAATGAACTAGCAGTCGAACATAATCTTTCAGACAACCACTCAATTGTCAAGAAGTCTGGTATCTATTCAGTCGCGTAAGCTAAACCTGCTGTGCATTAGGATTCAATTCATTAGATTGACTTGTTTCAAACGTAAATATTTGGCGTGATGTGAATCCCCTTGACTTATCCACCTAGCTACTCATTAAAAATGAATGAGCCAGTCATAGCAATAACGCTGTCTATAATATTCAATTAATTTCTCTCGTTTCTACACAATAGAATTTCATATAATTATAATAACGCAGATCTACATGTAAAAAATGTTGCACAAAGTGAAACGAAACTGTAATCCATTTAAAGTCCCATATTGGTGGATTGGGTTGCTTAAAACCCTTAAGCTAATGAATGTAGCTAACTAGCGCCCATTGATTGCTCATGACACTTCTGATTCGCATGAATTATCTAATGCCAAAAAGAACGACAGGCGAGATAAAATTTAAGTCATTGCAGCTAGTCTGTAGTTGGGGAGAGAAATACAACAGTTGCTAAATGCAACGCATAGTTCACTAAATACAACAGTCTGAAAAAAACTTTATTAAATGCGGGAATTGTTTCGACAAATTATAAAAGTTTAATTTTCAACAGTGACTACTGACAGCAGTAGGCTAGCAGCGTTCAAACACGCGGTACATATCCTGCAGGCTCACTAGCTTGCCTATAGCTCGCGAATCGCGACAATCCGCATCGGGACGAAACTGCGCTCGCATCGATGGGAACAAAGCCAACTCGACGCTTCGTTCTATGGGATCTCGGCGACGACTGTTCGTTGAGCTGGACTCATTCTCGGCGTCTGGCTCGCTGGCGCCGGGGAATGGCGCCTTCAGGGCGTAAAATTTGGCCGTCTCGCGGCAGAACGTCTCGAAACAGGCCGACTCGGAGTTCCAGTCAACTTTAGTTGCTAGGCGGAGCAGGTAGACGCCAAGATAGTCCAGGTCGGGCTGAATTCGGCGGAAAATTAATGGAATAGCAATGTTGATTATGAGGTTATCATAGTCACTGCTTTCTTAGTCACTTAGCAGTCAATTAGAAAAATCAAAGCAAAGCAAAATATACCTGTCACTTACCACAAAATTTCTCACCAGAAGCGGCAAACTTAATAAATTACAATCGGAATCAATTTCCATAGAGAAGTAGTCCAGCAGCATCATCGATCTGGGTTGAATGACCATAAAAAACAAACTATATAACCGGATTTTGATTGACAATTAACAATTAGCAATCAATCAAACTTTAGTCACACCTGGACCGCAGAATGTCGACAAATCGTTCGGCCAATAGTTCGCCACTGTCCGACGCCTGTAAACTGTCGTCCTTACAGGCCAGGGAGCGGTAGGCCGGGCTGGCTAGCAGAGCGTCCAACAGCCGTCGCACCGGCGCCGGTTCCGACAAGGCTAAAACGTCAAAATTGCCGAAGTCGCGGCACAGAACCTGATAGAAATACTTCT
Source organism: Macrostomum cliftonense (assembly GCA_950096795.1). Classification (NCBI taxonomy): domain Eukaryota; kingdom Metazoa; phylum Platyhelminthes; family Macrostomidae; genus Macrostomum; species Macrostomum cliftonense. Next base: position 94,197 of record CATNEM010000309.1, on the reverse strand, counting down.
CGGATAGTAGCTGCATGTTAAGCAGCAGGAGGTCGCAGTCGCACTGAGCCAATGCCAAACGCCTGTCTATGCAACCAACGAATACCAGTTTGCGGAATTGGCTGCACAGCTCAGGGTCCGATTGTGACTCGAGGGCGCGCTGCATTTGGAGTACGCTCTGGAGTCGGACTATACGGCGCTGCTGCTGCTGGTCCGGTTGATCCTGGTTGTGTTCACGCTGGTCCTGCTGACGCTGCTGCTGATTCGTGGTGGCAGAAGCTGCGAAATTGAAGAACAAGATGTTCAAAGTTTATTGGATGCACTAATGTATAGGAATTGATTGTTTAAATGGCGAAAAATCAGAAGCATATACGACATCAGTGCGTGGATACGCCATTTTATCCGGTAGGAGATCCTGTGTTTCACCGGGAAACCCGCATTATCAATTATACTTTTTAGAGCATTTTCAAAAACATTTAGTTCTAGAACCAGAATCGGTAGGAAAATCATTAGCACAGAAAAAATAAGCTGCTTGTTAAAATACTACTCGTTGATTGGTTGCATACACATTAGACAGAATTTTATTGAATAACTAGTACTACCCTAAAGTCTGTATTTTGAAATTAAGAAGCCTACTATACTTTTACAATACTTGCGGACGACCTGGCCACGTGGACTAGCCAAAAGAGCAGGAAAGACGCCGTGCGCTTCCAGCAAGAAGCAGCGATAATCATTCAAAACTGGAGCGACCGCTTGATGCTACCCATAGCAGCAGCAAAATACTGCTCGACGCTTTTCAGCACAGTCCGGTTCCTGAGAATCGCAGTGTGCCCCCGACTGTGTTCACCAACATGTTCGGGAGGTGATCAACATGGTCACTTTGAAAAAAATCAAACCAACCAAGCCAGTTTTGGAACTCGAAAATTCAGCTACAAGTGTTAAAACTCTTGGCCCAATAGATCTCAACGGGGGGGGGCTTCATAAGCACGACACTTCACAACGTGGACAAATGCGTTTAGCAGGTACTTTCACAAGCACAACACTTCACAACGTCGAGCTGCAGATCTAAACGTTGCTATAAACCAGATCCTACTGCAGCATTCCTTATGATATCCTGACACAAAATTTGACCCTCCTATCCCAGATTACTATATTAAGCAAAGGCATACCAGACTGCGGGGTGACTGTAGAAATAAACGAAGCCTGCACTGGAGACTGCCGAACTTGATTATCTTCGTCTAAAATGGAAAGAAACGATTTAAATAAACAAAAAAAACAAAGAAAAAATGGCTATAGCTAATTCACCAGTTCTGCGTCTTACCAATCAAAGTAGATAATGAATTTCTAGACGGTGTTGCCGCCGTTGCTACCTGCAAACTGGACTGAGATTGCTGCACTGAGAGGCCCTCCGAAGTAGCTGAAAATAAGTTTTTAAGCTCGTTACAAATTGGCAATTAATTTTAAAACTTAGACAGTTCTTACCACTATCGCCTGTAGCAACAGTGCCGCTATCAGCGCCCAGCTTTGGCCGCTTGGTTGCCGGCCCGAAGAACGACTCAATACTGGTGATGCCGGTCTCAACACGGGACCGAATAACACTCTGGGACGCCGATGCAACAGACTGCGACACCGATTGATGCTGCTGCGATGATGCGGCGGCCCGGGGGCTGGCTGCGGGCTGCTTCTGCTGCTGACTGCTTGATGGCAGCACCGACTGGACTAGGAAGGTCATACTCTGCCTGCCAGCCGCTAATGCCGCTACAATTCTGGACTGCACCTAATGAGATTGCAAATCCATAGGCTCTCTCGTCAACAAGATAAAGCACAGTTCAATCCTGTTTAAGTGATTGATCAGCTGCAGTCTGAAGACACCTACCGCGTCGGCTATAGCGTCCTGGTGCAGGAAGAACACCTCGTGTTTAGTTGGATGCACATTAACGTCAACATTGTGCGGCGCAATCAACAAACTAACGTAGGCAAACGGTTGAGCGCCGCGTGGCAAAGCCTCGGCAAATGCGGACTCAATGCCGCGGCGCAGTCGGGCTGATTCAACCAGGCGATGATTGATGAACAGCACCAACTGGGATTTGCGCCCACTGTAAGCCGGTCCAGTGACGTAAGCGTCCAAACTGAACTCCAACCGTTTGTCCTCGTGCTCCACGTGAATTAGAGCTTCGGCCACGTCGGACCCGGCCAGCAGGCGGATGTTCGCTGGCACAGTTGAGTCGGTGGGAGTTTTCATAGCCGTCTGGCTGTCTGGCCCGGCCTTGCGGACAGACATGCCCACTCGAGGATAGTGCAACGAGTACAGGCCTACGACCTGTGCGTAGGTGCACCGCGGATTCAATAGTTATGAACCAAAAACTAGCCAAGCAATCCTTGACATCCCTGAACCCAGACCCTGCAATCCTTGACATCCCTGAACCCAGACCCTGCAATCCTTGACATCCCTGAACCCAGACCCTGCAATCCTTGACATCCCTGAACCCAGACCCTGCCATCCTTGACATCCCTGAACCCAGACCCTGCAATCCTTGACATCCCTGAACCCAGACCCTGCAATCCTTGACATCCCTGAACCCAGACCCTGCAATCCTTGACATCCCTGAACCCAGACCCTGCAATCCTTGACATCCCTGAACCCAGACCCTGCAATCCTTGACATCCCTGAACCCAGACCCTGCAATCCTTGACATCCCTGAACCCAGACCTTGCTATCCTTGACATCCCTGAACCCAGACCCTGCAATCCTTGACATCCCTGAACCCAGACCCTGCAATCCTTGACATCCCTGAACCCAGACCCTGCAATCCTTGACATCCCTGAACCCAGACCCTGCAATCCTTGACATCCCTGAACCCAGACCTTGCTATCCTTGACATCCCTGAACCCAGACCCTGCCATCCTTGACATCCCTGAACCCAGACACACTGCCATCCTTGACATTCTCTGCTTGCTATGCTTGACTTATCTAATCACAAACCCGGCTATTCTTGTCATCCATAATCTGAAAACATGCTAACTCAAAAGTGAAACTTAAACCGGTGATATTTTTTGGATCATTGATTCTAAATCTTCTATTAATTCAGTCAATTAAACGTAAACTAGACATACTGGAAAAAAAACACTGCGCACCAACCTCGACAATCTTTTTAAACTCTTCCGTCGCCGACTTCAGCGTGCGACGCCGGATAGGCACGTTGAAGAACAGGTCCTCGGCAGTGATGGTGGTGCCCTGATTGCCGGGCACGTATTTCACCGGAGCCTTGAGCTTGCCCTCGAAGTACTCGCCTCTGTATAAGACAGGATAGCAAAGTACAAAAAAATCTACAAAACAATGAAATTATAAATATTATTGTCAAAACCATCTGATTCTCACCTGTAGGCGCACTCCGACTCGGCCGTCTTGCTAACAATAGACACGTGGGCAACGTGGCTAATGCTAGCCAGAGCTTCGCCGCGAAACCCGTGCGTAGCCAGGGAGCGCAAGTCGGTAAATGCGGTCAGCTTACTAGTAGTGAAGCGTTCGCACACAATTGGCATATCGTCAAGCCGGATGCCGCAGCCGTTGTCAATAATTTGCAGCAATTTGATGCCGCCCTCGCGAGCTACAATCTTAACGGCGGAGACGACCACCAAGGTAAGAAAATTCTTTTTCTGTCCTAAACTTAAAGACAAATGCTGAAATATCCCACCTGCACAAGAGTTGACCCAGCGTCTATGCTATTCTCTAGCAGCTCTTTGACCGCGTTGAATGGCCGCTGGATGACCTCGCCGGCGGCAATGCGATTCACAACTGTCTCATCTAGGCGTTGAATTCGCGGCCGAGTTTCCATTTCAGCTGACATTGTACATTGGGCTGCAACAATGGAAGCATCAATTAAGCTCAATAAGCCGAATGAGCTTACAATAGTTTTGCAATGATTAAATTATAATTTTGCTTTTAAATCAATTTTACAAAAATTGTGCCTCAGCAATTCCAATAAATGAATAGGACTTAATCTCAGAGTCTACCATAAGTCTCCTATGTGCCAAATGAAATCAACAATTCTACTAGCAATAATAGTTTGCTTTGGAACCATTGAATGGATTGAGAAGTGGTTGATTGATATAAATTCAATAATTAGCATGGTTTTTGCATAGATCTCCAACTGAGTTAGCATTGGTTGTTCTGCATATGCCAGCATTGTTGAGGTATTCCCAAGTCTTGTCTTTGCAAGTATACCAAGCTTAAATCTTGTATAGGCATAAGCTTGAAAAGTTTCTATATCAAAACAAGATGCAAAAAGAAGTGGAAACTGCAGGTTTACATTTGCATTGTACTGGCTTAGCATCAAGGGAAATAGTTGCCAGTTATATCTAGGATTTTGAAGCTAGAATCTAAAATTTTATCCCACAGATATATTAATAGTCAATTTTTTTATAGTGGCTTACCATATCGTTAGCTAGCTTTTAAGGGTGCTGACCAGTTTGGCAACAAAAAAATTTGGCAACTGAATATCAGCACAAACAAATTCAGCAAAAGCAAATTCGGTGACAAGCAATGCAAATTCAGCGATAGCAAGTGTCCAGTTTGGCAAAATATAATAATTTCAAGGTGAAGGCTCATCCATAGGAAAAGTATAACAAATTACCAAAGACTAATTTATCTCATGGCTATGCATGCACTATTATCCTACATATGCAAGTAGTAAAAGACATCTATCAATAACTATTTTTACTTAAAAATGGTCTCCGAATGAAAGTGAAATTGTACTAGTAGTTTACTCAGCAATTTTACATGAACTCTCAGGTGGTGGGTGCGAATAGGCAGCCAATAAGACTGATTGCTGTCTGCCACTAACTGATTGGCCAAAGTGCACCATGTACATATAAGTGTGACTGCAGGCTGTCGCTGCAAGCAGAATACATTCAGGTACGCTTCATAGAAAAAGTAGCAATAATAATTTTATGTGGCCTTACTTGTTACAAGTAAAGTAACTTACTATTACTTGTTTATCAAAAGTTACTTTTTCAATTACCATTGGCTGGTAAAGATATGATGTACTGTATGTACTATAAGTAATGAGTAATGGCAATGTGAAGTAATGGATGTTAGTTTTTGGAATTTTTAGTTACCAAATTTTTATATAGAAGTAGTAAGTACTGCACTTGACAATCAGTTTTAAATTAACATGGAACTATTACCATGTCAACATGGATTTCTTCCCCAATTTGGACAATTGACTGTCTCTCAGTCTACCATCATGCAATTTGCACAAATAATGACATCAAGGGATGGCACTGCAGACTAAACAACAAGGTGCAAGGAGGTGACATTCAGTTCTATTTGCTTGTGCAACTACTTTACAAAGAGGCAAGATTGGCTGCACTTGATGCTTGGCTGGTCTCTCAGGGCAACCATTGGCACCAATAACAAGCTAGAGTCCAACATTGTTAGACAGTGTTCAATGATTTCTGGCTGGAGCATTATGCAGTGCTAGATTGAACAAAAATCTGCTTGAAGCTTGCAGTCAACTGAATGCACCTTAAATCTATGATGACAACTTACTATAGGTAATGAGGATCGAGACAGTTGATGTGTTTAATTTTTTAACTTTTGTTAAAAGTTGCATTTTATTATTTTTTATTTTATCCTCTTTGCATTATTTTAATTCTGTGGCTTAAAATATACTGAGCTAGGAGTAGTAAAAAAATAGACTTTGTCTTCATTGGGAAATTTAGAAATCTTAGCCTTTCTGAGGGCTACTAAATCCTCCAAATGAGCCCCCACCTTGAAATTATTATATTTTGCTGAACTAGACACTTGCTGTTGCTGAATTTGCTTTTGCCAAATTTTTTTGTTACCAAATTGATTGGCATCCCTTTTAATAGACTACTACATTCTCATGAATTTTTATGGGTACCTGAAGTATATAAACATAGAATGCTATAGTTGATAAATAAATCAATATAATTGTAAATATATTTTAACCTTAAAATTTATTTAAATTTTAAATAATGAAATATTATCATCTAGATACAACCTATAAGATAGCAAGCAAATCTATATAACAGTTATCCATTGCAAATGGGTCATGGTTTCTACTTTTTAATATTATTTTGCTAAATATTTTAAGAAAAAAATAACTTATATAGGCTATGTTTTAAATAATTATAAATAAGTATGAAATATATTATTTAAAATATATTTTTTTCTAATAGACAGTGCAATTTGTTGTTGCTAACTTAAAGTGCCTATTTGGAATATCATGAGACATTCATGGATGGAATTAGACTCTGACATGATGAGAGCATATAAATACTATACTTAATAATAATAATTGAAATTGGCCAAATATACTTAACCATCCTTTTATTTTTTTCTTTGAAGCTAGCAAGTAAACCTAGAGCCTATATAATAGTAGATTTAGTAACCATGATAGGTTTTATAATCATCAGAAATACATAGGTCTAAATGTATTTTTGAAAACATGACAACAATTATGAAAAAATAATTTTGTATAGGCGTTGATGAAAATAGCAAAGCTTTGTCTTGTAAAGCATCTAAACATTTAACCGCTATCATTAAAATTTAATATTATGGCTAATATATTAAAGCATTTTCCAAGATAGGAGCCTCACATCAATGAACTACACTAACAGAAAACTTTTCTTCACTGGACGCGCACGTGGCAACCGTGTTGTGTTGTTAACCCAGTGTTTGACCACAACTGCATTAGTTCGGTCATTTAAATTATTCATAACATAACAAAGGTCACATAGTAAAAGCATAACTTAAACATTTTCTGTCAAAAAAGTACATTTAACCCCACATATTAATTAAAATGCATAGAAAAACCTTTCAAGCAAAATTATTCTGTTTCAAGACAATTATCGAAGTAGAGGCAAGGACACCTAAGTACTTAAGGTGTCCTTGAGTAGAGGCTAGCAATATGCTTCCTACCTAACTCTGTTATCAACTTATTGGGATCCAGAAAATATAATATTTCTTAGCCTTCTAACCTCCAAATATTCTGCAGTTTTTAAAGGCCCATTAGTTTCATAAGTTCTAATAGATTCCCCACTGCTTAACAAAGTTCATACAACTGATGGCTTCCACTGTCTTCGATATACAGAGTACCCAATTGCTGTGCGGCGATTATACCCTTTGCGGTCTATATTTTTTTATGCCATGGGGATGCTAGGATGCTATAGCATCCTGAAATGGGACCCCCAATCTCACGTTCACATTCATATCTTTTAGCCTTATAATATGCAAAATCCAGGTATTATCAGTGAGGGACCCGAACTACATGCAACGCCGTTAAACTGTTCATTTTCATTAACGAAGTAAATAAATTTTGTCCGTTAAAATTTTCCGTTAATTTTTTGGGCTAACTTTTTGACCACAAAAAGTTATTTTTTACTACTCCGGTAAAGTTATAATCAAGGTCCATTAGTTAATTACTCGTATTTCGCTATATAGAAATAGGAAGCGAAGTCGGTGCTTCAGTTGAGTTTCAGGCAGTCGTGGTAGTCAAGCCAGCATATTTGAATGAATCAAGAAATTTTGATAGAATATAGAAGAAAATAGATACAATCGATAGAAGAAAACAGCTTTCCCTATGCGACAGCAAATTCATGTTGAATGGAAATTATTGGAACAATTGAAAATTCTTTTTTATGATCGAATTTGCAGAGAATTAACGATTACGAGCGATTGCGAGAAATATTATAGTTTCGTCCCAAAGTTAACACCTGTATGGCCAACAGAGTTATTTTAAAAAAATAACTTTACCGGACTGGCAATTAACGAATTCAGTTGTTTAATAACTTTCATACAGATTTTATTTGGAAATTTTTGTAATCAAATCCTATAGACTTTTATCGTCAATTGAAGTGTGCAGAAACCAGTGAACATAAAATTTCCAAGGACATCTTATGGTCTTAAGATGTCCTTGAAAATTTCTTGGATGCCAATCAGTGGAAAATGGCATCCAAATTTTCAGCAACGATGCAGACTGATTTCCATGTGAAAAAAACGTATTTAAAATAATGGATACACAAGATACACGAATAGCTCTGAGCATCATGCGAACCTTGCCATATATCCTACGGCTTGTGGGTCTTGGTTATTATCTTAGAAGAGAATAACTACAGAGAATCTCCGCTGAGAAAGCATTGGCAAGATAGAGAAGGCGCGTACAGCAGGCAAAGTTGGATGCATGTTGAGGTGCACGTACATGTAACATGTACAAGTAATCAACGTTATCAGTGGATGCGGTTTCAACCCAAAAAACCAACTGCATTAACGACTTTTACATCAGGTTCATTGCTTCTTGCACAACTGCTTACTGTGTATATTCAGCTTGATTAGTTCTCGCCGTAGATCGTAATTAGTAAATTAAAAAATTCCTCCATGAAGCTACACATTCGAATATAATAGTCGTCGTTGGTTTTATATTTTAAAATACTTTTCATAAAAATAGTTTTGAAAATCCTCTGATAATGCGATGAAAATAATAATGATTATGCGAATTCGTTGGTTGATTTAATGTTACTTTTAAGTAGTTGATTTTCTTCCAGTTTAACTAGCGATCGAGAGTCTTGGTGTACATGTCTAGGACCACTATAGTAGTTTTTGTCGACCAATGGTTCTTGACCAGTAGTTATTTTTTAGCAATGGTATTCAAATTTGCAATGCATTGCGCTGATGTTAAAAGTCGTCTGAACGTCCCGTGAAAGTCGTTGGAAAAGACTTGTGAACAGGCATTGCTGCTCCTATAGGACACTCATGTACCCATCCGTTATCCATCGTGGTCTCACTTTCGACTAACTAACCAATTTCACAGTGATATTTTGGTAAGAATGCATTACCATATGGTCCGATATAAGCCGCTCTTGAACCATTAAACATACCCAAAAAGATAGATACCCGTCAATCTTAAGCAAATTTCGTCAATGTCATGGATCATCTTACATAAATCTTAATCGGGTTTAACGATGATTTCACGATTATTAAGATGATTAACGTAAAAGCCTATGAAGGGGTGGGTATAGATAGTATAGGTATCGGTATCTCGTCGATTGCCGCTTTAAGCTGGTTTTTAACTAGCAAAAAACTCAGCTCAATTCGCGCCCAGTTGATACGTTGAGGTTGTCTGGTGCCAATGCGCCAAGCACAGCAGCTGCTCGCTGCCTGTACAAGACTCGCTGGCTGGTGTCGCACCAGAAAACCTGACATATCATGGGACGAGGCGGCAGGAGTTCACGGGAGCTTGTTGGCAGCGCGCTAGCCTGAGCTATGCACGAGCTTATCTATACTAACCAGTTTGGCTTTGAACGATGCCGGCACAGCAGTAGGGCTGGCCGAAAAGTTTAATCGTGCTGTTTGGGGTGTGCGAATTTGCTAGTGTTACAGCCCGTAGTTTGAGGAAGGGAGGCAGAAAAAGGGAAGCAAGAGAGAGACTGCCGGCGTTGCTCCGGATAATTTGAGCATTTTATAGACACAACTCGAGTAGAATTCCCCCCCCTCTTCCTCCACTATGCGTTGCCTCCTGTCGGGTTTCGGGAGGATGCATGAGAGGGGGTAGTCGGAGCCAGTTGCGGCTCAGATGGAGGTTATGGGGTGCCGGGTGGACGGATCTGAGAGCGAGCTTGGAGGAAGCAAATTGAGCTCATGGTTCGCAGGACTCGGTCTGTGAGGGGTGGTGGCAGCCAGCTGCCAGCGCTTATCGGCCCGATGATAAAGCGGCGGCGGCGGCAGCGGCAGCAGAACTCAGCAGCGATCCGGCGAGTCCAACAGCCGCTGAAAGCGTGGGGGCCACTACTGCGCTATAGGCCGCTACTGCCAACCATTCCACTTGTTTGTGGGGGGGGGGTAGGGCGCATAGCAGAGGCTGATGAATGCGGAACCGGGCTGGGGGTTGGGGTCGAGTAAGCTTTGACTGAAGCTCGGAAACACTGCAAGAGATGCCAGTTAGAGAGAAGGGATTCAAGAGATGAGGAAGGATACGAGAGCTCGGCGCTGATGGGTGATGATCCAACAGGGGGTGCAGACCAGGAAACATACTGGCGGTTTCCCCCGCCACCCCAGATCCACTTGTTGACTTATGGGAATTGGAATAATTTCTCCCCTACCCGTGCCCTCCCGAGTCCTGTCTAGATATCCCCATGGCCAGCAGCTCTCCCAGCCGTCTGGGCTATACTCGCATGTGTGTGGAGGGCCGAACGAACCGCGATAGGGGAGTGCGGATGCTCGCACCGTCCGGAAGTCCTCCATTGCCAAACTGACATGGAGTTCTTCCGAAGCCGAAAAAAAGCAGTTGGCCAAGCGAGCCAGTTTATTGCCCCAACTATAACCCCGGAAGAAATAATTAGCATAATTATTCAGCCGGTAATAAATGCCCCGTCGCCCAGCGGTCATCGCTGCTTTGTCACGCGCTCGCTCTAGGCTTATCTGTGCGAGACTTTTCTATCGGCTCAGGGGGTCACAAAATCCTCCCATGGGGACCGCGTCCGCATGCTCAATAGAGATTTCCTCATGCAACAGGGTGGATGGGGAAATGCACCATGCTATCGGAGGAGATCTGAGAGGAGCCCTCCCTCACTGTTCTTCGACGGACCATCTGCCGAATATAGTTGCTAGTATCTCTCTCTCTCTCTCTCTCTCTCTCTCTCTCTGAGTGCCTCTGTGTGCCACAAAACCAGCCAGTGTAAACTTGGCACTCTGCCGGATTCCATGCGTACGAATTAGCCTGCTGTCTAACGCGTAAGAGAACTATCGAGTTCATTTCTGTCCAGAATTTGGAGCAACCGGCATACGCGCTGAAAATGCGTAATTCAGATGCGATTCTAAAGTTAACAAACTTTCGGTAGATAAAATTAATCACAAGCATACATCCCACATAGAACAAGAAATTTGCATTTTTCTTGAAAAAGCTGCCGTGCTATAATATCTTGTAGTCATTCCTCTACGTTTAAATTACCAATAAACGAAGCAGACTACTAACTATAGATGGATTCAGTAGTGTGTTATAAATAGAGCCAGTATTTTAGTTTAACAAGCTGTTCGATTTTTTTTCATTTTATGGATATTTTAGTCCTTCTTTATCTCACTAACTCATAAGACACAGCATAGGGTGCTGGTCGCTACTGACAGTAGAAAGGTGTTCATGGAAGTTGGGAACTTTAACTGGATGATTAATGAGACTTACCTAAGTGATTGGAGCTCTTAATTCATTAATTTCAGTAATTCATCACCAAGTCTTAATTTTAATCGTAAAAAATAACAGCTAACTGTTTTTCAAGTGCGTTTGAGTAATCAAGGTTCAGACTAAGGTCCAAGTTCCATGATTTCCCGAAAAAATGGATGTTGTAAGGATTCGAATTAACAAAAAACTTTCCATCCCAAATACCATCGCCTCTATCCAATCTAGTAGTCCTCGGCATCACACGAAGGATTCCATAAACTACACGTCGTGCGCTTCCTTTTAAAATTTTAGAATCCCTAGAAAGTAGGGTATTTTTTAAAGAAAAGCGCCGAGAGCTGACATGAGCTGTCGCATGGTACGAATGGCTCAGCTACAGCTGCTTCCGCCGCAGGCGATTCTCGGTATGCGAAAAATATCGCTTCTTTTGCGTATGCCTGACCACGGAGCAGCTCTGCATGCACATGTGAGCTAGCGATAAAGAAACCATCGTCCATGAAATAAGCCGAATCCCTCAACATTGCCTCTAGGACGGAAGTATTCGGTTCCGCCAGCCGCTCAGGCCTCATCCAGTCCTCTCAATGCTGTCTGAACCGGCCGCATTGCAGATGGACTGAGACCGAATGGGCTGCGTGGAGACCGAGGCAAATTAGCTAATTGGTCCGTCCCCATAAAATGACATTCTGCCCGAAGGGAACGAATGCTCGACCTAGAATCGAGACGGAGGCTCGAATATGAGCTGCCGTAGGTGAAAACAGAGTGCATTTATTCGGGAAGATTTCGCCCTGTGTGTTTTTTCCCAAATTTCTCCCCCTCTTCCGCATCCGCACTTCCCATTCCTTCCCCTCTGCTCTCCGGCGTGCCGTCCGATTCAAATAGTCTCTGGACAGCCTCCGGAGGATTTGGCTGTCCCATATTTCGTTGCTTAAATACGTGTGCAGCTATATAGACAAGAAGTAAATGGATGAGGCGAGCTAACAGAAATCCTGAATGGGAGCTTGCATCTTCTACATGGATCTCGCTCTCATCTGGTTGATGAAGAGACGCTATCCTTAGCGGTGACTGATGAGGAATGAGGACAACAGTGAGGAGAGCAAGAGAATCGGAAGAAAATAATTAACAGCATGGCCAATGCTGCCGCTGCATTCCTGAGGCGTTCCCATATTACGAGCTAATAATGTTCTTTACTTTACCTCTATTCCTTTTATTCCCATGATTCCCAATATAGTAATTCTTCAGCTCATTGAGGCACACTTGTAAAACAGAAAAAAAATTATGACTAAAAACAGCGGGATGTCAAATTTATGGAAGTTACTGAAAAAAACTTTCAGAATTAATAAAGCGATGAGTTGATAGGTCTTTCGACTTGAGTCAAAGAAATCTAAATGTTTTCTAACAAATATCTAGATCTTCAATGGTAGTCGTTGCCAAGATTGCAGTGACACCTACTCAGATTTTTTTAATTTAAAATTGTTGCTCCATACGAAAAATGACGAAGCTCTTCATAAGAGTACTGTGGACTTAGCACAACGAACGCGGAACCGGACTGGAACCGACCAAGAGTCTAGAATCATCGAAAGTCCCATCTCTCTTCCATTTGGGGATCTCCGTTAGGAACAATCGGGATAAATGGGGATTTCATGTGAGCTTAAAGATCTCAAAAGGATTCTCTATCGTAGTAGTAGTAGTAGATCCCCCAGAGAAACCACCGCTCTGGTTCACGGCTTCCAAAAAACGCTTAAGTTCACATCCTCTTTTCTTCCACACTTTCTTTCTCTCGGCCAGCAAAAATTATTTAAATTCCCTAATTAGTTGCCCGAACCAGCAAAGGAAGCAAAGCCGCAACTAAAGAAATGTACTCAGACATGCAGCTGTGAGAAAAATTCAAATGCAGTTGTATGCAAGGGGCCGCAGCTTCCCTAGTCTTGCAGTCTGGCAGTCCCCCGCCCTTGGGAATAGACAAGTGGCGGTGGCCTGCAGTCCCAATTTAGGCATGCAGTTCAGCAGCTAACTTTAACTCTAAAGCACTCTGAGCATTCAGAGCGAGATCGGGCGCGTGCGGACAATGCTCAAATAATCATAATAATTACTGTGCACTGCCGCACAGGGCACTCATGCAGAAAGAGGGCGATTCTCTCAACTGGCCATTCCTCAATCAGACTAGCGCTGGCTATTTTTCTCTCTTATCTCTCGGCACCTCAGATTCCCAAAACCACAGTGTAAAATTTTTACCCCTCCGGTTCTCAATACCAACGCCGAGACCGGCCCTTTCCATACGCATTTACCGCCTCCCCAAATCCTCTCCTTTAGTTTTTTAATCCTCAGGCAGTTCTGGGCTAGTTGAGCGTACCCCGCCCCTCTCCCTCTATCCATCGTCTGGCCCAAACCAGGGGTGGGATTAGAGTCAACTACCCTTCCCCTGTGGGGGTTGGCTTTGCCGGAGTAAGGGACTCAAAGCTTCCCCCTCCCACTCTCCATCAGCCGGCAGTACAGGAGGATCTCAGCCCTGCCAATGAGGCACTTGAGCAGCTGCGCTCCCCTCCGCTTTGGTTGCTGCTTTTCCTATAGTTTTCCAGCATCACGCGGCCGTATCGGGGAGGTGGGCGGGGTCGGCAGATGGGGGATGTGGAGAGAGGCGCGCGCGCACTGCGCTTTCGGGGCGATTTAAATAAACTACGCTTTAGCAAGCAATGAATGCCCAGCCGTAAAAAAGATTGATTATCCCATCGAATTGAGCGGATTATTAGTTGCACGAATTCGATGATGAAGATTCGCAATCGATTGAGCCTGCAATTGTTGACTTCAATGATTGTCGGCTTGTTATTTTACAGCTATCCGGCCCAAGCTGTGGCAGGGACACTTCGCGATGCTGAGTAAGCTTGGACTTCTGAAAGTTTTTTCCAATTCAAATATTACGCAACCATAATTATATTGATTTGCAGCGTCAACTTGTGGGTCAACAAAATATCAGCTGATCTGACCAGTTTTCGGACGAGACTGGGCGCAGAGAAGATTGAGCAGGTGAATAATACGAGTATGAGCAATGTTCATGTAAAAAAGTAACAATAGAACTACAGGGGATGAGCGAGTTGTCACATAGTTATTGATATTCTCCCTCTAATGGTACAATTTTAACGGGCCATTCAGATTTTTTTTAGTCAACATTGCGGCCTTTAACTTCAAACCAAGGGAACTCCACGTTCAATTTTATTGGTAAATTCTCGATCATTATTTATGGCGTCAGTTTTACCCCCTCGAAACCATGTAAAAAAGCTTATCAGGAAAACAGGATGTTGCTTCGATTGGGAGGCAAAGCACCACCAGGGAGAGAGAGAGAGGGAGAAAGGGAAGGCGAGAACGGGATGAGGCCATCCATTCGATTCTGGGAGTAGCTGCGGCAACAGACGGCTGGTTGAGCCTCGCAGGCATTAATTTTTGCTTTAGTTGGACTCTCTACTCGTATGTTCGGGGATTAAACTTACTACTCGTCGAAATCGATTTTCAGTCCTAGGGTGAAACAGTGAAGCCAAGTGCGAGCTTGTTCTTCCTTCCTTTCTCTGACTCGGTCGGCTACAACAAGCCGCCACTGTTTCACTCGTTCTCGATTAATGAAACCGGAACTCGGGCCTTCAGTGGCATCAAATGTCATGGCTAGCTCGTATTTCCCCTTTTATGGAGAAACCCTTTTTTTGGTTTCTATTTAAATTTTAGCTCATTTTCTTGCACTTTTGGCTGCATTTTTATTCATGATCCACCAGTCCCTAGAGACAGTGCAACAACCAAGAAGCAGCTTTAAGAAAAAAATTCTGACCATTTTATGGTTCTGAACTCGGAACGGCGAATTTCATCTTGGTTGATCTCAATGTGAATTTTAGGAGTTCATTAGAAACGGAGTCACATCTAAAGGTCGGACGGAGGCCCAGGCAAACGAGCTACTGCAAACAGTCCGGCGAAGAATTGAAAACTTGTTGTGGAAAAGTGAAAACCATGTGAAGGTGCGTCTGCAGGGGTGTTATTTACTTGCTGCACATTTTTGCACCTAATCACCATCAATTAATCAATTTGCCTTTCAGAACATACGAATTCAAGCCGAGAAGTCGTACGCAAACTATGCGCCGCAAAACTATTCGGTAGGTTCTTGCATTAGTGCAAGTGTACTGCTCCTGGCATAATGTTGTAAGGTCTTTACGCTCGTACACATGATCATCTACACCGCTGCTTCGCAGTGCTCGGACTTCACCACCTATCCCTATCTACGTGCCGCGGCCATTCTGAAAAAGAAGACCGACTCAGCGCCCACTGCCAGCGATGCCAAACCGACAGTAAAACCGACTGCGGCGACCGCGCCAACGGAGCCGGCCTCCGTGGACTACTGCGTACAGGAGGCCACGCTTGAGCTGAAGCCGGACCCGAGACTGTACGATGTGGAGACTAATCGGCAAAACTCGACGTCGCACGTGCCTCCGAATATCTACGATGCATGTAAGCTAGCTTGTACTTGCTTGAGGGATTAAAATAGTCCGGGCTGGGTTCAGATTCTCCTCTCCATCCCTCTGCATCCACCATTAGCAAACGAAATTTTAAACGTTGCCAACTGGACAAGAACTCTGGACGACGTGTTCATCGCCAATGCGAAATCGGATTCAACTTTGAAATGGCAGTACTTTGGCACTACGGAGGGCATGTTTAAAATCTATCCGGGCATACAGTGGTACGTTCAGACGCGGAATTACACGCAGAGTGACATCCCTATTGATATGTTCGACTGTCGGACGCAGTATTGGTAAGTTCTTGCCTGTCAAACAACAGCCCTAGAAGACAAAGCACTGTTCCATAATTGAATATCTACCGCAGGTACTTGCTGGCCGCAACCTATCCGCAAGACATGGTGATTCTCATTGACAACAGCGGCTCAATGAAGGGCAGCGGCTCCATTATGGCCAACAAGACTCTAACGGAGATTTTGCACACTCTCAATGTTAACGATTTCTTCAACGTTATCATGGTAATTGAATTTAATAAAGGAAACAAAGTATTAACTATTATAAAAAGACAGTAAACCTGGAATTATTATTGGTACTTCAATACATTTCAGTTTATGAACATGTCAATAAAGTACATTTCTAACGCCTTCAATCGTACAATGCTACAGGCAACGGAAATGAATAAGCATGTAAGCCATGTTGTTTATCATAAAAAAACAGGCCTCGGCTGGCTTTATAAATTAAAAATGATTTAGGCACCTGACCTTTCGACCAGATTCAAGGTCCACGGCACAACTGCAGCTAGCTGCTCAGTCCCGACGGGCTGGAGGGACCGCAACACCCACCCTAAATTTTCTCAGCTGGGTGGACTCAAGGGTACCAACTGTTTCCAAGTGTCCTAGTGAACCCAGGACCTTCCAGTCACCCCAGCCACTAGGCTATTACTCCTCCTAGCTAAAAAACGAAACAACCACAGCGAAAAAAAGATAAGAAACCACAGAAAATAAATCTCGCAGAAAATCATGGAACTGATCAGCAACGATGAGAAGAAGAGCGCAGCGGATCGACAGTTCGCGCCCCAGGGTGTGTCCGACTTCCGGCTAGCGCTGGTTGAAGCCTTCGAACTGTTGCGCATGGCCAAGAACAAGTCGGCCACGGGGTCTGCCGGCGGGGTGCAGACAATCATGCTGATCATGGACAGCGCGCCGGAGGACTTTTCCGATCTGTTCGAGAAGTACAACCCGGATGTAAGATGTATTTTGACCGTAATTTGATGGAGGGCAAGAAGTCTTCGGAATTGTTTGTAAGACTGACACACTCTACCACCGATGCATCATTCACACAGCGCCAAATACGCCTGTTCACCTTTCTGATTGGTCAAGAGGCCACTGACGAGGAGACTGTGAAAGCTATGGCCTGCAGAAATAGGGGCTACTTTGTGCAGATAGCAACGCTGGCCGATGTCAGAGAGAATGTGCAGGTGCGTTTTTCTAACGTCTCTTTGCTGGAGTAGGCCCAAAGCAAGACTTTTATATTTCAATTGATTTTCAATGCATTTTTTAATTCCTTTTAGCGATACGTACCTGTTTTGGCCAGAACAAATGCCATCCTTCGCGATTACTTCTTTGTGTGGACCGGCGTACATCAGAACCAGATCAAAACTCAGGTAAGAAAATCTTACCAAAAGTGATTGAGGCTTTTGCTATTTGAATTATGTTTTGAGAAACAGTGGAGCACAATTCCTCGATCCTCAAAAAAGAGAAACTGCAGAAAATACTTCATCCGAAACAGAAGAAAATAAACATAAAACCTTTGATACTCACGAAGGCACTTTAAAATCCTGCATACAGAGGACAAAAGATTGAAAAAATAATACGGGACAACATCCTTAATTCACTGCTTCCAGCAGTTCCAGACTGGTTCAAAATCAAGGAATTAATGTAAAAATAGTTCAAAAGCATTCCTACCTTTGCCTACTTATTCTTACTTCTGCTTATTAAAGTAGCTTAGAAAAGATAAACCACAGCTGTAATACGTTAAAAAACATTGTCCTTATGAGAACCCCGAAGCGCCACAAGCCCACTCGCCGGCGGTGGTTCAAGGATCGCAGTCGGGAGGCTTCACCGCCTTTCCATCGTTTGCGCCGACCACCGCGGCGACCACGGCAGCGGCGGTCAACGCCTCTGTGCCGCCGTCGCCGATGTCATCGTCTGGCAAGCAGCTGCAGGCCTGGCTGAAGGGTGACATACCCCAGCACCAGATCAAGGAAGAAGATCCCAGAGTGGTAAAATTGCAAAATAACACGGCTATTTGGTCTATAAAAATGCTTATTCCCCCAGCTTTAATGTTGTTTTTTTGCACTAATGAACTGTACGCTCGTACAGCAGCTACACAATTCCCGGTCTTGTTGAACTTATTGTGCCATTTGAATACGAGGATTAAAATAATTTTCGACCAAGTTAGTCACGTGACTCAGTAACTAAAATAGATCTATGAGCTTAGGACTACAAATTGTTTCTCAATCAAAGAAGCTTCCAAGGCTTCAGGCCTTATTTGTACTAGTTAAATTCCATTGTTTTATCGAAACAATAAACACCTAGTTGATTTACTATTTAATTTAAGAATTAGTTAAAACTTTTATGATCTCTCTATCCGCAAGCTAAAATATTGAAAAATCTAGAGTCAATTCTACCAAATGCTTCATTTCGTTCAGTTTTGTTTAATTTGCGCTTATCTATCTTTAGTTTCGTCTAAATAGTACTGTTAGTAGCAATGTTAGAACGCATTAATTTCATAAAACCTTTTTGTCAATAAGTGTAATAACTCCTGCTCAAACCAGACTTTAAAATCCTATTTTGTAGACAGCTTTCGGCAGAACTGTGAGTATAAAAAAGACGAAATTTTCCGATTAATTTTTTTCTCTTTCCGGTACTTTTGCTGCTATCAACGGTGTAATGGCATTGGGACTCCACTGCTTGTAATGCGTGATATAGTTTTTTTATATTCAGTTTAAATCTTCAAATGAGCATCATTAAAAACCAAGTTGAAGCATTGTCACTCTCGATTTTCCTAGAAAATCGAATTTTCCTAGAAAATCGAATTTTCCTAGAAAATTCCTAGTTGCTTGCTGTGCACTGGTGAATTCGTACTCTTTGAACGTATGGCAATTTTGGTGAAAGTGAGGCTGTTGTTATATCAAAGCTATTTAAAATAGAAACGCTATATAAATGTCAGTAATTTCAAGAAGTTAATTGACGTGAAATTGGAATTTCAGAAAAACAAGCTATTCGCATCGGTGGCTCAAGCCGCTTACGACACTCGAGGCAATCAAACGGTGAGAAGCTTTTTCACACTTCGACTTAATCAGATTAAGTCGATCTCAGACTAAATCAAGAAGTACTTTTTAATCAGGGCCCGAATCGGTTCGGCAATCTCATTGGGGTTGCCGGCCTGGACGTGCCGGTTAGCCAATTCGAGCGGCTGGGCCCAACCTGGGAGCTGGGCGTCATGGCCTACATCTTCATGGCCACAAACAATGGCTTTATTCTGTTTCATCCGGAGTTTCGTCCGGTTAATGTAAGCTCACATTCTGGCAATTTGGGAGTTAAAGAATCTGGATTTAGCTGGAGGTTTGCGGTGTCTCTGACCGTTCGTTATCGACCTCAGGTTTTACACAGTACGAACCCTAATTAATTAAGTCAAATAATACGATTCACCTTGAAATCAAAGCTCGTGTAGCGAGTATGAAAGCAGCTACAAGCAGAAATAGTCTCTTAATAAACTCTTAAAAGGTAGTTCTTGAGCCAATACGAGCTAAATGCTGAGTATTGAAGGGGTACTGACCAACATTTTCTGGATTTCATCATGCAGCTCGTGGAAATTTTTCCTTTCACAGGAGGCCGGCGAAATGCAGATGTTCTACAACAACCAGGACATCGCCGATATCGAATTTCCCGCCGACGACACGCCGATCAATGGAAGGCCAAGCTACAATTTTACGCTGCGCACCAGGATGATCCAGCGGCAGACTGGTTTCTTTGATATGGACAGGGTCAAGACCTTTGACGATATGGTGAGTTGGGTCGCATTGAAAGGTGGCTTGATGGGAAAGCTAATGTAATACAGGATTATTATACGCCCCACCATGAATTCCGACAGAGACGAGGTGTCCTGCAGAAATTCCGCTATTTCTATGCGCCGCTCAATTCGACAGCGCCACCGGGTCTGGCCAGTGAGACTCGGCTGACGCCATTCTCGCTGGGCCTCGCCATGCCGTGGAGCTCAGGCCGCCAGTGGCCACCGGTTGCTGCCTATCCGAATTCGTCGCCGACACAGGCCTACAGTTTGACGCGCGAGAGCCTGGCTGATCTGCTCTCGAAGCGCCTAGCCAACACCAGCTGCGACGCGGGGGCGGCTCCGGCCTCTTACAAAACCGGCCTGGCCGAATTCGAATTCTGCGACTTCCCCAGCGAGCTGCTGGCTCAGTATGGCGTCAACCCGCTGTGCGCGCTGGCCTCGGTGCTTGAAATGCCGCCAGCCAGGCAGCAGGCGATGAGCTGCTCAGCTGACTACCTCAACCGCGTACTGGTTGACGCGGCGAGTACCCGCTTGGCGGCGAAGGATTGGGAGACGAACTGGAACTCAATAGCCCCAAGCCAACTGGGTGCCGCCAGCCTGCTGTTCCTGTGGACTGGCACCGGACTGGCGCGCTGGCAGGCGTCGCCTTCGGGCGGCTCACATTCTGTCATTGACGAGAGCTTCGCCGCTGCCAGACGCAACGGTTCTCGGGACAGCCTGTACGAGCGCACTGCATTTTTGGCATCAGCTGCCGGCGCCTCGCCGCTGACGTTGCTGACTGCTCCGTCAAGCGACGCGGTGATAGCCCGGCTCAAGGCCAACAATAGCGTGCCGATCTACTTGACTTCGGCTCTTCGCGTCGACAGCAGCGTGGTTGGCGTGGTCGGAGCCGAACTCAGCTACGACCGTCTAGCCGACTACTTTGTCCGCGCCACAAACTCCTGCGCCAGCGGGGCCGGAGGCGGACCCTGCCTCACCTGCGCCCAAACTAATGTGCGCTGCTATTTACTGGACGGTAGCGGCGCTGTGGTTGTGTCGGAGAGCCAGGCTGACGTTGGGAAAACTTTTGATATTGTCAACTGTCCAGCGATGCGGCTCATGATCAATCGGAGCTTGTTTGTCACGTGAGTGTTCCTTACTAACTAACTACCTTACTTATGCATCTGCCTCTTGTACCAAAGTTCCTAGGTTTGGCTATTCCTGTGCAGAAAACAGAGTAGCTTAATTGCTGAAGCGATTTATTGACTTTCTTTCGAGGACTTGCTTACATTTTCAAGGGTAATCGCAAAACTATGACAAATATAAGAATTTACTACAGTATTGGTCATTCTTGTTCTCTTTCTACCTGTTTATACCATATACATATATTAAATACATTATCAATAATTATTTCAGCATGAGGGCCTACGACTTTCAAGCCGTGTGCCTGAACAAAATATCCATAGACAGTTCAGCGTCAACAATTTTCAGTGTAAGTTTCACTGGAATTGTAAACAAATGATCAGTGCTCAGTAAAGGCATTAATTGATAATTGCAGCCAATTCGAGCTCTCGTACGACTGGCTTCTTGGGCTTTAATTGAAGGATTCCTGTAAGAAGTTTCTATTTTTGGAAAATACTTTAAAATCTTATTTAAATGATTCGTGACTCAGACAAAAAAGATTTTACCTTTCACTTTCAGCATGCTGTCGGATTTGACCTCGTCAATATTTCAAGCCATTAAGGCTGGAGCTCAAGGTAATGTTTTTTTACTAATTCTATTGCTTTTCTTGTGAACAATAATGCTGGCTTGGCTGATGACTTGGCAACAAGTTAACGGCAACCAGTTGATTCGATCTTCCTTTCAGTGAAGAAAAATTTCCACGAAATATTCATTTCAAATCGAGCTGCATCCTTAGAAAAATTGAGCCACTTAGGATTTCAGCAAAACTCATCACCTGAGTTTAACTATAACTTTCGTTTCAACTCATCTTTTGACAACTTGCATGGCTACTCGTACTTCCGGAGACTTCAAGAGACTATACTGTTCTTTCAGTTGTTTTTATTTTAGTCGAAAGCATCATTTTGTTACCCACCAAAGACTATGTTGATATTTAATTATACGCTCGTACCTTAGCAGCTACTGGTGTACGTGTTTCCTACCACTTTTTGCTCAAATGGCTCTTTGGTGTTTTTACTTCAAAGAGGGACATTCGACTAACCCCACCCGTGAAATCCCAGAATTCCGCATGGTTTCGCCCAGCTCGGCGGAGGAGTGCCACCGAGTGGACGCCTCTCGTCCGGACAGCATCCTAAAAGTTCAAGAGAAAGTCGACGGCATGCTAGCTGAGACTGCCGAATCTGCCGCTCGGTTGCCGGAAACTTCGGCCAAAGTCCAGGAAATTCGACGGCGCTTAATGCAGCCGCTGTGCATCGGCCGAGCCGTTGATGATCAAGACGAGGAGGCCGCTTGCGAGTACCTGTGCAAGCGTCTGCCTGAGCAGTTCGGAATCGGCTTGGTGTCCGACCTGCTAGCCAGCTGTCCGCATTTCAATGAGGCCAAGGTCGATTGTACAATTCAGAGGACTCTGCTAAGACAAGAATCTCGACAACCTCTACCAGCTTCGGGAGCATTGAATCTGCAGTGCCCAGTGCTCGGACTCTGCGATGCTTGCCTACCAGGAGCTAACGGCTCCTCAAATTTGTACGTATCCGCCAAAAAATATGTAGAGCTTTGCTTTGAGGGGCAGAATTTACACACAGATCAACTGTGATTATTTGCAACAGTTCTCATCAACAAGCATCTTTGTAGCTACGCATCAGCTCTCGCCAAACTCCATGCAACACGCATGCTTTTTAATTAGGCTTCAAGTCTTACGGAACAAAATTTTTTTATTGTTTCTTTGTGTTTATTTAGTGCTTTGATACAGTTAAAAAAACTTTCTTCCGCTCTGCTGCCTGAACAGGTGGGGATTGGGCTGCAGATTTGAAGACAAGCTCAAGACAAAGATGATCTGATTTCAGAACATAGCATGGCCATAATAGGCATTGAAAAGCCCCCAACCACTTCGGACGAGTCAATCACTCATGGAGCGTTAGGAAAGCGATGTAAGCTAGGGGCTGAGCTGTGCTGTGGCTTGTCTCAGCTGTCACTGCACGTCACAGCTGCCGGCAAGTCCACCCACACGTTTCCTCCCACTCAAAGCATTGAGGATCATCTAAACAGTAACAAGGAAATAGGAGATCTAAGATAGTTTAGTTGCCAACCGGAAGTTGAAGATCTAAGTGTTAAAAGGGCTTTATTGATCTTGAGAGGTACCGCAAAAGTACGAGCTACTAGTATACAAAGTCCATGTCTAAAACTTGTTTTTGTTTAAGTCTACAAATTCAATAAAGATTCGATGTTCTGGAACTATTTCAGCAACGTGTACGTGAGACAGGTGACTGGAACGAATCTGATCTTCGTGGCGGTCACGGGCGACCCAAACTGCGACTGCACCGGGTGCCCGCTAGCCGTCACCACCGAGAAGCTGAGCGGCTCGCTCAATCTCACGGTGCAACAGCGCTTCAGAGAGAGGCCGCCCTGGAGTCGGCCAAACGTTGTGCTCACGGTGAGTGCAGGGCAAAATCAGACGGGGGAGCATGTTTTCTGCTTGTCTTTGATAAACTTGCCCTGTTGGTAGCTACATTTTTGTCTCTTAGGATAAAGTCAAAGTCGCTTTTGCTTTGTGCTGTTGCTTTTGCTAATCGGAAAATGAACAAGAAACTGGCCCGATTAAGCAAATAAAAGTTAATTCGCTTCTTGCGCGGAACTAGATGGAAAATTCCTCGCAAGAAATTTCTGCTCTGCCTCCGTTGGATGTCACAGTGAGAAGCTAAATTTGGATAGAATTAACAATTCTAATTTTGCTTGTCAGCCGTGAGGAAGTGATCCATCTTTAAAGCGGAACCTCAGTCTGTATGAGCTTGAGAAATCATTTTGAGACTTTTCGCACAGAGCAAGGCTTACATTTCCCATTTATCCGTCCTTAACAGTTAGAAAAAATTATGTTTTGGAGATCTCCCTGCTCATAAACATAAAACCATGGAATAAAGAAATTCTATTCTATAACCTGTGTACGAGCAAGCTCACATTCAATCATCAATTTGTCCCTAATTATTCGTATTTATGTATGCCTGCATGCATGTATGTGTATGTATGTATGTATGTATGTATGCATGGCTCTATGTAATGTATGTATGTATGTATGTATGCATGACTCTATGTAATGTATGTATGTAGGTATTTATGGATGTATGCACGTATGTATGTATGTATGTATGTATGCATGTATGTGTATGTATGTAGGTATGTATGCATGTATTTATGTATGAATGTATGTATGTATGTATGTATAAATGTACGTATGTATGCATGTATGTATGCATGTAGGTATTTATGGATGTATGCATTTATGTATGCACGTACGACCTATCACTGTATCAACTTGTTATCGACAGTCAGTATTCTAGAAGCCATCAATTCAGGATATAACTTTTTTGGCTCAACAGGAAATGATTTTATATAAAAAATTGAGTAAACACTGCCTAGGAAGCGAATTGTTCGCACGGATGTCATTACCGAGGTGACATTAGCGCCTGTGTCACTCCCTCGCTCCCTCCCTAAACTCACCTGCAGGACAATTCGACAGTGTGCAGCAAAGGCGCCGTTCCCTCACTGCTGCTCGGCACCAACCAGCTGCAGGCGTGGCTCGTTTCGACCCTGGTTTCATTCACTATCTGGGCTGCCACGCTTAGCTTCTGACCAAAGCGTTTCACTTTCATCGACTGCAGAGTATAGTCCCGAAAAACTCTAGGTATTTCACTGCCAAAAATACTCCGCTATTTTACTTTCTTCGATTGAAAACTGAGGCAGTTGGTTTTTTATCGCCGATTTGATAATGCATTCTGATCGATGAGATCAATAGGGATAAATTTGCAGGCACCTCCAGTCTTCCTAGGTGTATTAGGATCTTATTGAATCAATAAATGGAGCAGGAAGAGATGCGATAAAGTGTTGGAAAGCAAGCGGAGATTTCCTATTTGATGGAGAGATAGCAGGCTGATTGAAGACACTGTATTCCGGCTGATTTATTCATTAATTGCTACCCTTTTCCCACCGAAGACCAAGCGTCTAAAGTTGGAAAATTAGTAATCAAATAATGATTTGACATTTCAATTAACACACGAATGTTGCTCTATTTTTTTGTTGTCCATTGGGGACAACAACGACCAAGCAATGTATTATATAAATTTTTGTCAGGATGTAAAACAGTCACACTGTGTGGAGCCCAAAATTTCACATTGTTATTGTTTTTTTATGCTGAAATGCTTATTATTATTCGTCGGCTTACTCCTCACCCTTTTAAACTGCGCTTTTGTGTACTTTGTTGTTTGCCAATTTAATGGTACTTGTTGCGCTTAAATTGCTTCCAATAATGCAAATACACGATCATATTTAATGCGTTCGTTAACAAGCCTGCACAAATCCCTGTTATTGGTACTGTGCCAATAACCCACAGTTCTCCCCCAGAATACGAAAAATTGGCCGATAAAATGTGATTAATCCATTTATTTTTCGAGAGCAGCTATCCAAGAGTATATAGAATTACTTTTGAATTTGTCATTCAGTTAAGAAAAATGTCCAAAAATCCAATTAGATGTAAAAACCGCATTCTAATAATGCTATCTACACTTTGTCCGAATAATTCAAATTGTTTTACGAGTTCGAACTTCAGGCCATAAGAAAACGATTGATGACCTCAGAAGCTCACATGGCATCGTCCGCGGCCTGCTCATTAGCTTTCTTTTCGCTGGCGTTATTGATGGCGCCCAGGCTCACCCCGGTGGTGTAGCCGGTGCCTCGGCTGCTGCTCATCGCGTCGCCGGCTTTGTCCCTGCCCAGACAACGCCTCAGCGGTCGGAGCATCGGGCCGCGGACGAAAGTGACGTCCTTGGCGTAGATGAGCCAATTGAAACCGTAGAATACGGCGTAGAGCGAGTTAAAAAGAAGGCCGAGGCCGCTGGTGAACAGCACATTTAAGTAGAAGCCGACGGGATCCTCTCTGGAATTGGCGGCGATGGAATAGACTGTGCCAACGCCGAGCACGGCGGCCGCCGGCACCAGGGTGGCCATGTAGAACAGGCTCAGGCTGAAGATCAGCAGAGTCACCCGGGCTGCCTTGCGCTCCTCCTTGGCAATCTGCTGCTGGTGCAGCGTCTGCTCGGAGCATTTCTGACTGCTGGACCGGATCTGGCGGATTCGACAGGCCAGGAAGGCGTTGAAGGCCAGGATCACCAGGGAGACGATGCCGCCCCGCTGCAGCAGGAACAAATAGATGGTGACAATGCTGCGCTGGTCGGACAGCTCGGACGGCACGAAGCAGATGGTGGACAGCACGGCGACGTTTGGCGAGCTCATCGTCTCGCTAATTTTGAACAGGCCGAGGACCGGTGTGGCGCAGCCAAGAGCAAGCAGGCCTGGTTGTGGAATGGGGGAAATTCTGTCAGAAAGAAGCAGCTGTCGTTATTGGGCACGAGCTGACTCGTTAGCTCACTTTTTTTCACAAGATTTATCGCTTTATGGCACATTTGAAATTGACCCTCTGAGACTATGCTGTTACCATGATCTAAGCTTAATTCCATCAGCAGACCAAGCTAAACTCAGCCCATAATTCAGTATTGCATCACTACATGGTTCAACGTTGCCTTACACTATAATAATGCATAAATAATTAATTTAGACACCCGACCTTCCGATCAGATGTACAACCCACGGCACAGCTGCAGCTAGTTGCGCGGCGCATCCGAGAACTGTGTACAGCTTTCAGCCTGACGGGCTGGAGGGGCCGCAACACCCACTCTAAAGTTACCCAGCTCAAACTGGTACCCGATCTCAGCTGGTTGGACTAAAGCAATGCGGGATTAAGTGCCTTGCTCAAGGGCACAAATTGTCTCCTAGGGCCGGGACTTGAACCTACGACCTTTCGGTCATGAGGCAGGCGCCCTAGTCACTAGGCTACAACTCCTCTCACCTGCGTACACTATGATTCTATGATTCCATGCTACCTCACTCCATGGTCCCCAGTCATCTTACTCTCTTAAATTTCTGAACCTCTAAAACAGCCGCCTCAAAGAAGCTGCGCACCGATAAACCCGGCGGCAAATTTGCTCAGCTTGAGTCCGTAGCCGCGGTAGCTGAACGGCATGGTGAGGGCGTGCAGCCGGTCCAGAACCAGCGCCACCATCAGCAGCATGGCGAACCCGTTGGCCGAGTTGATGACGAAGGACCAGAATCGGCAGAACCAATCGGCCGGATACATTGGGAAGTTGAACCAGCCGTCGGTGAGGCTGAAGCTCGCCCGGTCAACCTGCAATTTGGACAGTTTTGGATCGCAAACAAATGATCAGAATTACCAACAAAACAAAATGAAAGAAGCGCCAAGACCTCACCGTCTGGGAGAAGAACTGATGCGACACGATCAGGGCGTTGGTGGGCAGCAGACAGGTGATATACACGTGCGGCTTCGACCAGCGCGATCTCGAGCGCAGCATCAGGCCGAAAGCCGCGAGGTTGCCAAACAGTCCAACCAGGAAGCACGGCGGCACAACGATGAAGCCGACCCAGGTGTTCAAACGCTCCAGCAAACTGATCCGGTCGTAGAGCTCGCGGTACCAGGCGTCCTTGCGAAGTGCAGACTGCAGCAGCAAGTAGAACATGGCGTAACGGGGTGGCAGATCGCTGGAGCCGCCGCCGCCGCCACTGCCGCCACCGCCACCGCCGCCGCCTTCAGTGCCATTGCCGAATTCAGCACTGATGTACATGCTAGTAGGCTAGCCTGAACAGTAAAATTGGTGGAGGCTGCTACAGGCTATTCAAGGTAGCTAACACACCATTGTCTTAATGAATTAACACTTACCCAATAGCGGAACTAATCTTCAGGATATATACTAGACCGCTTGCCTCAGTAGATATCTCGCTCAAATGAAGATCCATTTGAAAATGCCTTATTCAACCTGGGTATTTTATAACCGAGCGTACAACCAATGAAGGAACTAGCTAAGCAACGCTTCTATGGGATGAAACTTTTCATTGGACAGTGATCCTGATTCTTGATCCTGGTGACTGCGAGATAGATTGACAAAGTTTATAATTTACAAGAGAGAGGGAAAAATCTGATTCAAACAAAACAGAGTCGGGTGTGGCGCAGCCTTTTGTCTTGACACGATAGCTGGATTAAAAATTGCGTGAGCGTCAAAGAATGAGTTTAGATAAACTTTTTTTGCGGAGTCGTGATTTTTTCATCATTTGTTTTTGTTAATCAACAAACCATCTTTTTTGACAAAAAATTGGCAAATTATCCAGCTGACTAGTTGCAAACAAATACCTGTTGTAGGAATGAAGATCTTTACTCGACGAGTCAATGCTATCTTGTAAATTCTGTCTGACATGCAATCGATAAGGAAGTTAATCGGGAAAACATTTTTGACAGCAAAAGCATCTAGGGATTTTCATTGTTAAAAATTTGCCGAATAAATGCAAAACCAATTTATGCACCTATACCTAACTTTATAGGAGGGATAATGGCCCTTAGTCATATCGACTCTCACCTAATTCCATGAAAGCTACTCGTACGAGCTACTTCTAACGGGGAAAAGTATAGTAAAAATAGAATAGTAGAAATTTTGATCATAAACTATCTAACAATGCGATGCTAATAGCGACTAATGCCTCTCCCATTTGTTCGACATGAAAAATCTATCACTTTGCATAAATTAATTAAAGTCCCATCTTGGCATCATCATGGCACCAAAGTATAATCTATCTCACTTATCCCACAGCTGATGAATTTACATTGAACGCAGAAGTACCACTGCAAAAACATAAATGATCTGTTGATTGCCTAGTAGGCTTCAAATTAGCATAATTTATGAAATTATTTGACTGATAACACTGTACTAACAGTAGCGATTTAGAAAAATAGACATTAGAAAACTTTAGTCCCTAAAGATGATATTTCCTATTTTTTCTGTATAAAATGCAACGAGTCACCAGCCTGCTGCTTCCGAAGAAAATACAATGATAAATTTTACCGCTCTGATAGACAAGTTGATTACATCAAGAATTTCTTTTGCTTTTCAAGCATTTGCAGGCCTCGACAGTGGCGCGACATTTTCGTCTGCTGACGCATCGCACCAGCGTTCTGGTAGGGAAGCAAATTCGAATGGGAAGAAAGAACGAAAGACAGAAACTGGCAGACAGGAGAGGAAGCTGGGTCAGCAACCGCGGGTGAACAACAGATTGGGATGCTGGAGGATCCAAACATTCGTTCACTTTCCTATCCCCCCACGATGGGAGCTTTTGGTTGGGGCGGCGCTTGGCTGCATTCTGGAGGTTGTCTCCCTTCCGAAGCCCCGAGCGAACGCTGGGGTGCGCGCATTTCGAGCGGCCCAGCCTTATCGAGCGAACCTTGGGGATCGAGGCTTGCGGGGGAGGAGGGTTGAACCGACTGAACGGCCTTCACCCACCAGCATTGCCTGCATTAGTCAGCAGTTCAGCTCCATTGGGGGTCCCAAGGAGCCCGCGCCCGGCTGCAAAGCTATTATAATAGCTACCGTCGTTGTGGCATTCTTAGATCGGAACGGAAAAACTTTCTCGTTTAAATCAGGGAAAAGCATCCACATCCAGTTTCAATAGAATGGATCCTAGCAATCCTGGAAATTCTGGACTCGTTGGAAAGATGGTAAGGCTGTTCAGGCTTTTGGCTAACTACGTCTTCTTGTTGCTTATTCAATAGTTGCATTGCTTGGCCTAAGCTGAAACGTTTCTTAGGGAGGAAGATTTTAGCTATCTAAAAATTGTTTAGCTTATTATTGACAGTCTTGACTTGTTCACCTGTCAGATTGTCTTTTAAGTACACAACCTTGAGTGAGCCTTGCAACCCGTGACTTATCATTTAATGCTCGAACACGAAATCAAGAAGCCTCATCAACACATTTCCAGCAGCCGCAGCAGCAGCAGCAGCAGTCGCCGCAGACATCATCAGCTGGCGACGTTGCTGGTCCAAAGCGGCTTCACATCAGCAACATACCGTTCAAATATCGGGAGACTGACCTGCGACAGTTGCTAGGGGTGAGATACCACGCTTCCCCTGTCCTGTCTATCTCCTCTGCCTAAGTGTATAATCCTCAACTATTGGTCATTTTAGCCATTCGGCGAGATTCTGGACGTTGAGATTATCTTTAACGAACGCGGATCAAAGGTGAGTTTTGAGCGGTAATTCACGCCTATCAGCTTGCAAAGCAGGTGGACGCAGCTTCTGTAAGAAACTATATATATTTCAAACTCCTTACACTCTAGGCACTCAATGTCCATGACAACGGTCAGTCAACAAAAAAAATTCGATACATAATTTAGTCTTTGCAATGACAAACTGTGTTTGCTTGTTGAGCAAATAGCATTTTTGGCTAATAACATACTTTTGCCCGAGTAATGCTTTATGGGATTGCCATAAAAGAGTCTTATTTCTTAGTGAACTGACGGCCTGACAGCATCCCATATCTTCTTGATACCTTTGCGTTTGTCTTTCTGCGCATTGCTTTACTGTGCTCTATTTCGATAGAAAGATAGATAGATAGATAGATAGATAGATAGATAGATAGATAGATAGATAGATAGATAGATAGATAGATAGATAGATAGATAGATAGATAGATAGATAGATAGATAGATAGATAGATAGATAGATAGATAGATAGATAGATAGATAGATAGATAGATAGATAGATAGATAGATAGATAGATAGATAGATAGATAGATAGATAGATAGATAGATAGATAGATAGATAGATAGATAGATAGATAGATAGATAGATAGATAGATAGATAGATAGATAGATAGATAGATAGATAGATAGATAGATAGATAGATAGATAGATAGATAGATAGATAGATAGATAGATAGATAGATAGATAGATAGATAGATAGATAGATAGATAGATAGATAGATAGATAGATAGATAGATAGATAGATAGATAGATAGATAGATAGATAGATAGATAGATAGATAGATAGATAGATAGATAGATAGATAGATAGATAGATAGATAGATAGATAGATAGATAGATAGATAGATAGATAGATAGATAGATAGATAGATAGATAGATAGATAGATAGATAGATAGATAGATAGATAGATATATAGATAGATAGATTGATTGATTGATTGATTGATTGATTGATTGATTGATTGATTGATCGATTATTACATAGATAGCATGGTTCAAAAGTGCTACGGCTGCAACAGAATTTAACCGGTCTTCAATTATTTTACGCCGGCTGGATTCAAGGACCGATGTGTCAATGAATGGAAGATTCCAGCAGAAGAAAGAAAAAGATAGTCCTCTAGATGCAGTGGGTTATCATAAATACAACGTAATTTACTTGAGTGAAGAACTTGTCCAGCATACTCGCTCTGGTTTGACTCGCTTGTTGGCAGCCCTAACGAATAAACAAATTTTAGGTGTCCTTGAGAATCAGTTTTTGATGTTAATTGCATTTAAGTGCAATTTGTGCTATTTCGAAACTTTGCTACTCACATCGTGCTACTATTGAGTAGTGCGCAAAAGATGTCTTGTTAAATATTTCATTTAAATTTCAATGAAATCTGGTCCCATTAGAATCAGAAATGTCTAGGAATGCAGTTGCTGAAGCAGATTTGAAATAGAAATTTTGTTGCAATTATTACTTTCACTTGTTTGTTGCTCGCTCTCTGCTCGGTAAGCTATGGCATGCCTGGCGAATCCAGAATTCGAACTTCTACTTGAAGTAGACTTGGCGAATCTTATTCACGGAATGATCAACGAAGGTCGACGCATCGCTTGGATTTTCTGCCTAGGGCTCAACTCGCTGAAAGGCATGGTTTCATTTTTTTGTAAATTTTTTTTGTTCGAGCCATGCCTGGCCTGCTGTAGTCTGTCTGTGGATTGTACTTTTAATTTAGTTAAATTTATACAGTTTTACGAAAGTGAAAGTAGGCAAGAAAGTTGACCGACACGTCGCTTGCAGGGCTTCGGATTTGTGACTTTCGCCGAGTCAGCTGACGCCGAGAAGGCTCGCGAGAAGCTCAATGGCACCCTGGTGGAGGGCCGCAAGATTGAGGTGCGTTCCAGCATCACTCCGACTCGTTGATTGGAGCTTTAGCACTTTAACATACTTTCTTTTCTTTCTAAATTGCACAGGTTAATAATGCCACGGCCAGAGTTATGACTAAGAAAAAGGAGCCCTCATCAAATCAGCTGAGAGGTGAGGGCTTCGTGCTGGCTGTGATAGGGCATTAACTTTGTCATCTCACTCTGTCTCCAATCTCAGTCAGCTGTGTCTCCAATCTCAATCAGCTGTGTCTCCAATCTCAATCAGCATTGTCTCCAATCTCAATCAGCATTGTCTCCAATCTCAATCAGCATTGTCTCCAATCTCAATCAGCATTGTCTCCAATCTCAGTCAGCTGTGTCTCCAATCTCAATCAGCATTGTCTCCAATCTCAATCAGCATTGTCTCCAATCTCAATCAGCATTGTCTCCAATCTCAGTCAGCTGTGTCTCCAATCTCAATCAGCATTGTCTCCAATCTCAATCAGCATTGTCTCCAATCTCAATCAGCATTGTCTCCAATCTCAGTCAGCTGTGTCTCCAATCTCAATCAGCATTGTCTCCAATCTCAATCAGCATTGTCTCCAATCTCAATCAGCATTGTCTCCAATCTCAATCAGCATTGTCTCCAATCTCAATCAGCATTGTCTCCAATCTCAATCAGCATTGTCTCCAATCTCAATCAGCATTGTCTCCAATCTCAATCAGCATTGTCTCCAATCTCAATCAGCTGTGTCTCCAATCTCAATCAGCATTGTCTCCAATCTCAATCAGCATTGTCTCCAATCTCAATCAGCATTGTCTCCAATCTCAATCAGCATTGTCTCCAATCTCAATCAGCTGTGTCTCCAATCTCAATCAGCATTGTCTACAATCTCAATCAGCATTGTCTCCAATCTCAATCAGCATTGTCTCCAATCTCAGTCAGCATTGTCTCCAATCTCAATCAGCATTGTCTCCAATCTCAATCAGCATTGTCTCCAATCTCAATCAGCATTGTCTCCAATCTCAATCAGCATTGTCTCCAATCTCAATCAGCATGTGTCTCCAATCTCAATCAGCATTGTCTCCAATCTCAGTCAGCTGTGTCTCCAATCTCAATCAGCATTGTCTCCAATCTCAATCAGCATTGTCTCCAATCTCAATCAGCATTGTCTCCAATCTCAATCAGCATTGTCTCCATATCTCAATCAGCATTGTCTCCAATCTCAATCAGCATTGTCTCCAATCTCAATCAGCATTGTCTCCAATCTCAATCAGCATTGTCTCCAATCTCAATCAGCATTGTCTCCAATCTCAATCAGCATGTGTCTCCAATCTCAATCAGCATGTGTCTCCAATCTCAAGTCAGCATTGTCTCCAATCTCAATCAGCATTGTCTCCAATCTCAATCAGCATGTGTCTCCAATCTCAATCAGCATGTGTCTCCAATCTCAATCAGCATTGTCTCCAATCTCAATCAGCATTGTCTCCAATCTCAATCAGCATTGTCTCCAATCTCAATCAGCATTGTCTCCAATCTCAATCAGCTGTGTCTCCAATCTCAATCAGCATTGTCTCCAATCTCAATCAGCTGTGTCTCCAATCTCAATCAGCATTGTCTCCAATCTCAATCAGCATTGTCTCCAATCTCAATCAGCATTGTCTCCAATCTCAATCAGCATTGTCTCCTATCTCAATCAGCATTGTCTCCAATCTCAATCAGCATTGTCTCCAATCTCAATCAGCATTGTCTCCAATCTCAATCAGCTGTGTCTCCAATGTCAGTCACCTCTGTCTCCAATCTCAATCAGCATTGTCTCCAATCTCAATCAGCTGTGTCTCCAATCTCAATCAGCATTGTCTCCAATCTCAATCAGCTGTGTCTCCAATCTCAATCAGCATTGTCTCCAATCTCAATCAGCATTGTCTCCAATCTCAATCAGCATTGTCTCCAATCTCAATCAGCATTGTCTCCAATCTCAATCAGCATTGTCTCCAATCTCAATCAGCTGTGTCTCCAATGTCAGTCACCTCTGTCTCGCCAACGCTTGCAGGCCTCCCCAGTCTCCGCAATCGCCCCCTGGCTCTGCCGCCGGCATTCCAAGCTCTGGCAGCCGCGGCGGCCGCAGCGGCGTCAACCGGAGCCGGCGGACTGGGCGGCGCATTCGGCGGGATGGCCCTGCCGCCGCAGCTGCTGTACCCGCTGGCGTCGGCCGCCCTGATCGACCCGTCGCTGGCATTCGCCGATCCCGCGGCCCTGGCCAGCCATCACCTGCAGCAGCAGCATCCGCAGCCGCCGCAGCAGCCCCAGACGCTGCCGCCGCTTCCGCAGCTGCCGCCGATGTCCTCCTTGGCTGGCGGATTTCCCACCGCCGCCGATCAGTTCGCTGCCGCCAGCATCGCCGCCGCGGCCGCCGCAGCCGCTCGTGAGGCCTCGGCCGCCGCGGCCGCCGCTGCCGGCCTGAACTCAGCCTACGTGAACGCCAGCCCGACGGTCTACCGCGGCACTCAGGGCTCCCTGCAGCATCATCACCATCAGCGATTTGCGCCCTATTCGCGGCCTTACTGAGCCGCTTCGGCCGCTTGTCGATTGGACTCTGGCTTGTTTGAGTGGTGACGGAGTGGGTTGGTGACGGAGTGGGTTGGTGACGGAGTGCGGTGGTGACAGAGTGGGTTGGTGACGGAGTGCGGTGGTGACAGAGTGGGTTGGTGACGGAGTGCAGTGGTGACAGAGTGGGTTGGTGACGGAGTGCGGTGGTGACAGAGTGTGTTGGTGACGGAGTGCAGTGGTGACGGAGTGGGTTGGTGACGGAGTGGGTTTGTGACGGAGTGGGTTGGTGACGGAGTGGGTTGGTGACGGAGTGCGGTGGTGACAGAGTGGGTTGGTGACGGAGTGCGGTGGTGACAGAGTGGGTTGGTGACGGAGTGCGGTGGTGACAGAGTGTGTTGGTGACGGAGTGCAGTGGTGACGGAGTGGGTTGGTGACGGAGTGGGTTTGTGACGGAGTGGGTTGGTGACGGAGTGGGTTGGTGACGGAGTGCGGTGGTGACAGAGTGGGTTGGTGACGGAGTGCGGTGGTGACAGAGTGGGTTGGTGACGGAGTGCGGTGGTGACAGAGTGGGTTGGTGACGGAGTGCGGTGGTGACAGAGTGTGTTGGTGACGGAGTGCAGTGGTGACGGAGTGGGTTGGTGACGGAGTGGGTTTGTGACAGAGTGGGTTGGTGAC
The DNA here is from genome assembly GCA_950096795.1 of Macrostomum cliftonense. NCBI lineage: Eukaryota > Metazoa > Platyhelminthes > Macrostomidae > Macrostomum > Macrostomum cliftonense. The sequence goes on along the minus strand of CATNEM010000309.1, from coordinate 59,084 downwards.
GGAGTGGGATTTTTTTTAGATAGATTTGGTATCATCTGTAAAAGTTTTCCTCTTTTTAAAAGACACTCTTTTCGGCAAAAATGTTTGTTTAATTTATTTAATTTCAATTACTGGTACGAATTTAGACCCAAGTTGTTATTGATGAAAAATACTATCTTGTAAGAAAATTAATACCTCATATAAACTTTGATTATACTGTTGCAAATCGTTTAATTTTAAAAGTATAAAGTATTACCGCTTATATTTTATAGTAAACTATGGATTAATTATTATGACGTAATCAAAATTTCAATAAAACGCAAAAAATTGTCGGCACTTGTATTAATTGAATTTGATTATTTGACATCGCACCGAACAAAATGTTTTTATTTTATAACTTTAATAACTTAATAACTTAATAATATTTAACAACTTTATAAAGTCGTGGGTCTTTATGCCTGCGGATCTTTATTTACGTAAAATCGGCTTTTTATAACTGCCTTTATTAAAATAATTTAGCCAGAATATTACTTTAAAGAAAGCACGTCAGTTGGTGTTTGCTTTTGTCGACTACTCGTATATAGCTAGAAGCAGAATGTTGCTAGTACTTTGTACCATTTAGCTTCAATTGTGTCTTCTTTTGCGTACAGTCAAGGGTTTTCAAACTACTTTGTGAGTGGCGGGTGGGTTGGAGGGAACTCCAAACTAGTGTTCCAGGAACTAAAACTGGTCGCTAAAAAGAAATCGATCACAGCAGGGTTCCGGCTTTTCCCCCAGTAACTTATAGAAGTGGCAGTTTGGGTCGATTGCATTTCGCTAGCGCCCCCGCACTGAGCTCACCGGTTTGCTGGATTCTTTCACAGTTCTGACATTGTACGAGCTATAGCCAAGCTGTTATGCGGCGCTAAATGAAACTCATTCGCATCACTACTCTGGTCAGCCGGAACCAGGTTTAATTTTCTGGATTAGAGCAAAAATCTAATGCAGAAACAGCAGCACCAACAACAGAGACAACAACGGCCCTGGTGGTACTCAAATAGCGGAGGCGGAGAGCCTGGATTTTGTGACAGGTATTGCTACTTTATATTTATAATAAGATTGCTGTGACATACATTAAATACAGGCACGGAAAATACTCTCTAAATATTGGATTAGAAGCCCCCCCCCAATAATGGTCCTGGTAAAATTTTAATCAAAAAGTTCTAAAAATAGCCTGCAGGTAAAGCAGCGATTTTTAGCTTCCACTCCAGATGCTAGTTTTAGAACTCCTTAATAAGATTGAATTCAGCCATAGACTATTAAATTAAAAAATGCCCAACCAACGCTTTGAACGCAGATGCGGCCAGTTACTAAACGAGCTGTACCAGGCGATGCTGGACCAGCTCTGCTTCACAGTCACTCGTCGGCGTCATCAAAATCGGAAGCGTCGGTACAGCAGCAATTATCCCAACGGGGAGGATCGTCGCGATTCGGATCCTGCGACTTGGAATAATATTTAAAGAAATTTAGAATAAAAAAATCGCGATTTAGTGAACCCTACGCATCCGTTTTTTGTTGTTGCTGACGAAGTCTTTCAATAAAATAACAAATAGAATTAAGGCAAATTTACTGGCAATTTGACCTAGCTAAACAAGATTGTCTTCATGAGTTAAAATGAATAGAAAATTATTTTTTATTCGTTTATTTTCTACTGTTAGTAATATAAAGTGAAAATTAAATTTCTCAGTACAGTGCAGCTGAAATAGTTTCCATATTTGGCGATGGGAACAATAACTGGCTATTTCGGGATAATTATATCATTAATGTTGCTCAAATGACAAACTATCATCTCTTTTGCTTAGTTTTAATGGCCATTGCGATTATGTAAATGAGAAGGCTAATTGATTTGCTATGATAAACTAACTTCGACTTAATTATCGGCTACTTAACACTGCTTGCGAGCTATTGCGTATGCAGCTGTAAGAAGCAGGCCCAGGTAATGAGTCTAGTTGAAATGTGTCAGGCACAGGTAATGAGTCTAGTTAGGTATGAATGATTCAAGTGTGTCAGGCACAGGTAATGAGTCTAGTTGAAATGTGTCAGGCACAGGTAATGAATCTAGTTCAAATGTGTCAGGCACAGGTAATGAGTCTATTTCAAGTGTGTCAGGCACAGTTAATGAGTCTAGTTGAAATGTGTCAGGCACAGGTAATGAGTCTAGTTGAAATGTGTCAGGCACAGGTAATGAGTCTAGTTGAAATGTGTCAGGCACAGGTAATGAGTCTAGTTGAAATGTGTCAGGCACAGGTAATTAGTCTAGTTGAAATGTGTCAGGCTCATGTAATGAGTCTAGTTGAAGTGTGTCAGGCTCAGGTAATGAGTCTAGTTGAAATGTGTCAGGCACAGGTAATGAGTCTAGTTGAAATGTGTCAGGCACAGGTAATTAGTCTAGTTGAAATGTGTCAGGCTCATGTAATGAGTCTAGTTGAAGTGTGTCAGGCTCAGGTAATGAGTCTAGTTGAAATGTGTCAGGCACAGGTAATGAGTCTAGTTGAAATGTGTCAGGCACAGGTAATTAGTCTATTTGAAATGTGTCAGGCTCATGTAATGAGTCTAGTTGAAATGTGTCAGGCACAGGTAATTAGTCTAGTTGAAATGTGTCACGCACAGGTAATGAGTCTAGTTTAAGTGTGTCAGACACAAGTAAGAGAGTAAAGAAATAAGTGTGAAGCATAAGCAGCTATGACTCATTTACTAGAAATTTGAAGGAAAATTAAAACTGAGCGCTTTGGTACAAACTATTATAGCTTTACGAGTCAAAACCAAGCAGTATACAGTTCGCATCCTTGAAAACTATTAGGAATTTTGAAAATTTTCTCACGGTTCACTATGTGAGTCCCACAGGCAGTCTTTATCCTGATTGGTCTTTGGTGCACAGGAAGCCAGTGAAGCAGTCCCTATTGGCTCGCCCAAGCGCCAAATCCATCACCTCTGTCACCCCGTTCTACAACAGGTTTCTCTTAACAAGTAAAAATAAAATAATTCTTAACTGTCACAGCCCAACTGAAGATGACCGGGTCTGTCTATCAGATCATCTGAGTACAGTTTTTTCACTTCATGCAACTAATTGGAGAGCGAAAGCTAGCAATTCTACAAAGATTCCAGGTGAGATTCTTGCAGTAAAATTCGCCGCCTTGAGGAAAAATACTTTATTTGAGTGGACATTTATACCTATTAATCTCAATAATTAAGCGACTGAGATTTCAGGCGTCGAAATTGCCACAAGTTAATTTCTATAAAAAAGATCGATAAATATGCTTAAAAAGTGCACCACTAAGTCACTAAAGTAATTTCATGGTTACCCGCAAATTCTCCGGGACGAAATATTTAAAAATTTGAAATGTTATTTTTGATGAATTTAACTTGTGTCAGTTTCTGTGACAGCAGCTGAGGCAAAGGTTTCAACTAGCACCACGAGCGTATGTTGGTAGCTGCTCTAGATCCCATCTCACCGGTCCTTCTATGAGCTTAACCAACGCTGAGGCCCTTCCCATACTGAGCAGAGTCTTGGTGGGGGGGGGGGGGCAGCTGCAACAGATGTTTGGCCTCCCATGCGCCTCCAGCTACTCAGAAATGGTTGCAAAAAGCTTCAGACTCTCTCAGACTCAGCCTACCTTTGCTCCACCAATGTTACTCTCTAGTTGCTACCTCCTCCCCAATTTTGCCTTAAGTTTCTCTCCCCAGCTGGACTAGCGAAGTTGGGCCGGCAGTTTAGCCACTTTCATTACGCCATCCAAACTGATTTGATCGATTCCTACTTTGCTCCACTAGCGGCCAAGTTTTCCTCTCTCTCTGACCTTAACGAGCGGGCGGGGGGGACTATGATACCGGAACCGCAGCCGCTACAGCGCGTCAAAAGTGGATGAATTTTGACCGCTGGAACTGCCCTACCTCCCGGGCTACTGTTGACCCGTCGCCGAGGAAAGAACGGACGCGCACAATCGAGAAAGAATTGCTCAGTTCCCATCTACCTGGAAGACGAAGCCAGCCTAACATCTTTTTCTTCCTAATTTTTTTCCTCCCATTCTTCTTCATAGTTACATTCTCTCCTATCCAGCGGCTAAACGAGGAGATGGAAACAGCAGCACTGACAGGGGCTGGCGCGGGAGCTACAAAGCAGAGAGAGAAGCGAGAGGAATTCTTTAGGCAAACAGGAGACCCCCCCGTGCCTGCCTCCGCCTACCCATCCACCCAGCCTGCCTCCCCGCGCTGAGGCCTTGTCTTAACTCAAAAGCCCAAGCCTCTCAAGGCCCCCCATAATAGGCCTATTGATTTGCCAAGTTGCATTTCCTCATCGGAAAGGAGGCTGGAAACCCGGCTCCCCACCTGGCCCTCAAGTACTTCTGTCGCCCGGCTCCAGCCTTCAGAGCCATCGCTCCGCAGCCTAAAGCTGGAGCGCCTAACAGGCTGGCAGCGCATTTGCGAGCCCAACTATTTGGATCCGCAGACCTCAGCAGCTGGGAGGCACAGGGGAAGAAAGTGCGCACAGATAGAAGATTGGCTTGAGACGCCGGTTCTTCTTGGTGGAGAGGCTGGGGCAGGCAGGACTATTGTGTTTCAAGGTGTTGAGACCCGGCAATGCATGGAATTCTAGGAAAACAATAAAAAGCGAAGAGATAGATTAGGGGAGGACTGAGAGCTGTGGATGAATTTTTGAGACAGAGGCGGAGCCACCTGGACTCTATCAAGTGTTTGATGCAAAGGGGTGCAAAGGTTTTGGTTTTGCCAGAAAAGTTTTTCATTGCTTGGAAATGCCTATCTGGGTTGGGAACAAAAGCTTAGTACAAAAATTTAAATCCGTGGATCTGTTCCCTCACTGGCTCCGATGGATCGATCTTTTATTGGCGAAAAAATTTTGTATCAAGAAAAAGACCAGCTTTGACTTTCACGATGCCCGTTTGCTGTTTGATGAGGAATTTTTATCGACGAAGCTGGGGCGAACTCATTGATTCATCTTTGAGTCTTGAGGCCGAAAAATAAAAAAATAATTATTTCAAACGCAGCTTAATCGAATCAGCTTCAATTGTCTCATTGCTCCTTTCAGCCTCTGTCCGTCCAGCAAGCCTAGAAGAAAAAATTCGTTCGGCTACTCAACGAAATGTGGGCCTACCTTCAATCGGTGATCGAAGAGCCGCAGTCGCAGCGGAAGCTGGTCCTCATCATTGTCTGCATCGCGCTGCTGCTAGACAACATGCTCTACATGGTGATAGTGCCAATAATTCCGCACTACCTCACTAATGTCACCAACGAGTTGCGCAATCGGGAAGGCTACAACGAGACTACAACTAGTAACTACACGGTGATGCGCAATCACACTCTGTATCATCACTACAATCACACCAGCCACCTCAGGTTCCGCTGGCTAGTGGCCGAGAATGCCGAGCCAAAGATTGGCTATCTGTTTGCCAGCAAGGCGGCCGTCCAGCTGCTTGTAAATCCCATCAGCGGCACCATCATCGATCGAATGGGCTACGACAGGCCCATGATGTTCGGCCTGTCGATCATCTGCCTGTCCACTACAGTGTTTGCTTTCGGAAAGTCCTACAACGTGATGCTTCTGGCTCGCAGTCTGCAGGGCCTCGGCTCAGCGTTCGCCGACACCTCAGGCTTGGCGATGATCGCGGATCGTTTCACCGAGGAGGCTGAGCGCACCAAGTCGCTCGGCATCGCGCTCGCCTTCATCTCATTCGGCTCGCTGGTTGCTCCACCATTCGGCGGCATTCTGTACCAGTACTTCGGCAAGGAGCTGCCCTTCATGGTGCTGGCGCTCATCGCCCTGATCGACGGCTGCCTGATGCTCATGGCGATGCGCCCCGTCCGAGCCGAACGACGCACCCAGAAGGCCATCGGCGAGTTGCCAAAAGGGACGCCGTTCCACCGGCTGATTCGCGACCCGTACATCGCCACCTGCGCCGGCGCCCTGGCCATGGCCAACGTGTCGCTGGCCTTCCTGGAGCCAACCATTTCAATCTGGATGCAGAAACGCTTGAATTCTAGCAACTCGGAGCAGGGACTCGTCTGGCTGCCGTCGTTTTTTCCGCACGTGCTCGGCGTTTATAGCACCGTCTATCTGGCCCGACGCTATCCAAAGTACCAGTGGCTGATGGCCGCCATCGGGCTGGCCATGGAGGGCATCTCCTGCCTGTTTGTGCCCTTCTGCACCGACTTTGTCTCGCTGATGATCCCAATCTGCCTGTTGTGCTACGGCATCGCGCTGATTGACACGGCTCTACTGCCCACCTTGGCCTACGTTGTGGACCATCGCTACGTGTCCGTGTACGGCTCCGTGTACGCCATCGCCGACCTGTCGTACAGCTTGGCCTACGCCGTGGGGCCCGTGGTGGCTGGCCAGCTGGTGACAGCCATCGGTTTCACCGGCATGAACATCGTCATCTTCCTGACCAACATCCTGTACTCGCCGGTGCTGCTGGTGCTCAGGAATGTCTACAAATACGAGGGATTCGAGCCGCCCAAGGAGGGCGTCGACGCTTTCACCGATGCTGGCGGCAACGTCGGCATTCAGGCGGCCCCGACGCCGCAGTTGCGCACCTACATGCTGAACGGCGGCGAGGGCGGAGCCGCCAAGCCTCTGGACAGCAAGGCCCCGCCGGAGATGGACGGCGGCTTTGTCGCAAACTTCCCGGACATGGAGCAGCAGCACCAGCCGCCGCCGCCGCCGCCGCCTCCGCCGTTGCCACCGCGGCCGCAACAACCGGGCTGGACGAACCGAGGGCCACTGGAGTGACGCTTTGATTCAAGAAGCCGTAAGAATAAAGGTCAAATCTGACCGCTACTGCAAAGCACGTTTCCTCTGATTTAAACTAAAAAAATATTTTATCAGTCGTCGGAAAATATAATTTTCTAGCTAAAGTTTGTCATTAAAGAAGCGTAAAAATTCTTTTTACTAAACTTTTAATTTGTATCCTCATCGAATTTATGGCGTAGTTTTTTGTATCTTTTGCTATCACTATTTGCAAAAAAAATTTTGATAGCCACTATTTACGTTAATTTTTTTTGGGGGGGGGACGGGGTACTGTCTCAAGAAATTTTTTATCCAGTCTCTCTTCACACAATAAAAGCGGGACTTGTGAGCGGCATAATACAATTGTAAGTTGCTTTATTTTGCTATTCTTTGTTCGATAATTTAGCAATACTCGAAACAGAAGATAACCTGTTCGCGATTTGTCTGCGTTCATTCTGCTTTTCAATTTGCTTTGTTGATGTACTATTAAAAGCTGTGTGCACTTTGACAGTCACACGCGCCTCCTCCCTCATTGCATAAAAATGGTTGTTTGAAAAAAAATATTTTTTCTCTGAAAGAATTTTCTAACCTATAATGTTGATTTTGATTGAAAGCGGAGCTACTGTGTTAGCAGCACTTCTGTCAGCTTTCCTTTGTCTCAAATATGCCTATTTTAATATTGCTTTCCTTCATTGCTTTGCTTGCTGCGAAATTTCTATTAGCTATAATTAAAGAAACTACTAACATTATTACTATCACTGTTGTTTCTGTTTGTTGTTGCAGATTCCTGGATCGTAACTTTTTAATTTTTCAGCCGAAATTTGATCCGCAAAAGTCCACCCTGTTTTTCTATTGCTTTTTTGATAGAAATTGTTTTGTTATAACAATGCTAGCAAAATTTCGCTTCTAAAAGATTGTTCGATGTTAAAACGTGCACCCGCAGCTTATACAATAAGGGCAATATAATAACGTATGTATAATAACAAAAAAATAGTTTTACATGCCACGGTATGTGCTTTAAATCAATAATCCAGAGTCTTGACCGCTTCATCAATTTTTATCCAGGTTCCACTCGTTAGGATTATTAACATTTTTTAATGCGTTTTTTCACCGAACTTTTTGTCAAAGCTTACAACCTTGAAATGGCCTACCTTTCCGACACGTTGAGTAGGCAATCAGATTCCTCCATGCCAGTGCTCCCCTGGGAATAATGCCTAGGTGGGTTAGTCTTTGTCGAACCCCTCCGCTTACAGTGCTTTGACCTAATCCACTGTTGGAGCGAAATTCAACGATCAAGGGGCCGAAAATTTGATCGAATTCTGTCTCATTCAAAATCCAGGGTGGATCTCGTCTTTCCATTTGTTTCTTTTTGTTCGTTACTAACCTTTACTAACTATTGCGCGATTTCAGCTCAGTTGGTTTAAACTACTTCCCGAGCGAAGGCAGCACCGACGCCGAGACATTCTTTAAGTTCAAACCAACCGTCAGGACGAGTCAGCGCGATGCCAGCTGAGCAGGTGCGCGACTTTGTGCGCCGAATTTCCTCGAAAGACTCGGACGAATATCCCAACTGGGATCCATCGGTGAGGACGATTTCCCTTGAAAACTAATTTGCGACGCAAAATAAATTGAAATATCTTAGCCTGGAACGTTTGCAATGTGTTTAGCCACAAATAATAACCCAAAGCGACTCTCCATGCATCCTCCTAAGTGAAATTTTTATCAATCCTCACTCAATCCCAAAACACATGAACTCATGAAATCACTTACTCATAAACTCACTCAGTCATAAACTCAATCACTCATGAAATCACTCACTAACTCACGCATGAACTCACTCATAAACTCATGAACTCATGAACTCGTGAACTTACTTATAAACTCATAAACTCATGGACTTATGAACTCGTGAACTCATGAACTCATGAACTCATGGACTTATGAACTCGTGAACTCATGAACTCATGAACTCACACATGAATTCACTCATGAACTCAGAAACTCACGAACTCACACATAAACTCACTCACTAAGTCCTTTATGAACTCATGAACTCGCTAACTCACTAACTTACTCACTCACTCACTTACGAGTTTCGCTTTGAAATCCAAATAGTGGCCTACGCTCGTATTTGGATATAAGTCAGAAAAATCCTTCGGCAAGTTCACCAAGCAAGCTTGCATATTTCTGTTCGCCACGCCCACCCAGAGACCTTTGCCAAGGCTCCCAGTTCCGGAACTGCACGCCACCCTGGCGATGTACTTAAAGCTGGTGGAGCCAGTCGTGTCCGAGGAGCGTTTCGCCAACACGAAACGAATCGTGCAGGAGTTTCTGCAACCAGGCGGCATTGGCGAGCAGCTGCAGAAACAGTTGGTGGAGACTGCCAAGACTAAGGAGAACTGGGTGAGGTTTAGATTAGACTGTTGTCCCAAACTGTCTTTTACTTGAGTAGAATTGTGTTTAAAAAATTGTTCGATGTCACGTCTCTTCTGGATGAAACACCCACTCTAAACTTTTCTCAGTTCAGGGTGCATCTAGTTGGACTGAAAAAATTCTCGAATTAGCATTTGATTAAAGGTTTGGACTCGAACCAAAGGCCTTCCGATCATGATTCAGTCACCCTAGCAACAACGAACATAACTTTAGCATGCATGTAGGTGCAAACCGGATATACTCGTAATTGCGCACGTATTCACATTCAGTATTTGTTTCTAAATGTCGTCTCCAGGTGAGCGATTGGTGGCTTGACGACATGTACCTGCTGAACCAGCTGCCGCTGCCAGTGAACTCCAATCCGGGTCTAGTGTTTCCTGGAAATTCTTTCGAGAGCGACAGGGAGCAGCTGAGGTGCGTGACGAACACAACCCTGGCAAGAGGGGGTCGGAGAAAGAAACAGAAATGTAGACGCTTGGGATCGCTGGGATACAGAGGATGCTAGGGTTGAAAGTGTTGCTAGACCCCACCTGCTCGTATCGGATTTCCTATCCTATCCTTCGATATCTTCTAGACTCGATCAGCCCGAGCAAGTTTAGTTTCTGTTTCGTGCTGCTCCACACACACACACACACACACACACACACACACACGCGCGGAGCACCTTCTCTAATGAGGGCCACATTGTTGAGGAGAGGGATGGGGGCGGACAGACAGACGGACAGGATGAAGATGGGGTGGGAATAGTGCGTGAGCAGTCACTAACCAAATATGGTTTTGAGTGATTCAATGCTCGCACAAAAAATAAACAAGACTATCCTAGCATATTATTCGTGTTGACAGTGATTGACGAGTTGATCACATCGTAGGCGCGCCATAAATGGCTACTCACAGAAGGCAAGCTTCCCTAGCACTGTAAGTCAGCAGCTTTGCAACATTTTGTCGAGTGGGCCAAATTTAAGACTTTGTGAACGGTTTTTGTTCCCTTCGCAATAAATTTGCGGGCCCCGCGTTACCGCGGCAACCCGCAGCAAGGATGGGTTGTGCCGGGGCCGAGGGAGGGGGGGGTACAACCTGCTTTTTTCCTGCCCGCTCAGCGCCGCACGCCCGCCAAAGTTTTTCTTGCAATCGGCCGGGTCCCGGCCGCCCACTCCGCAGGTTTTCCCCAGCCCCATCGATACAAGGCCTCAATCGATGCATACAAATGAGAAGCTTCGTTTAGTGCGCTTTTCTGTCCGCCTCCTTCCCGGCCTATAGCTAGCTGTCCTTCACCTCAGCAACTATCTGTTCTCAAGTAATGCGGGCACTGGGTGGCGGCTCGAGAAGTTCGATTTCTCCCTGTTATTAAGGGAGTCGCTAGGATCCTATTATTCTTTTCCCATCTTTTGATGCTCAGCTCACCTTCTGGTTTGAAAGTCGCGGATGCACAAAAAAGTTTTCAAGAAACGCGCTGAGGCCCTCAATTTAGTCTGTCATTGCATGCGAATTGTTCAAAGCAAAAAACACAGCGAAAAATAGGAGCGGATTTGCATTGACCTGGGAGGGCGGACGGGATCGAGTAGCTGCGATAAGAATTCTGTAATTAAATGGCAAAAACGAGCAGGTATAGCTACATAAACCAAGACTGCCAGATCTAAAACGAAGAATGGATTGGCTGAGATCGAAGACCCCAAAGGGATAACTACTTTCTGTTTTCAACTTTTAAGTACAGAAAACCATGTATTCTAAACTAATGAACCCAGTAGCAAGTGTTAGGTATAAGTACGCGTTTCTTTCACGCATTTATACATTTATGTATATCTGTATACGCACGCCTATGCATAGGAAAGTAAGTGAATTCTTGCTTATCCGGCCCCTGCCGACAGGACAGCCAGAAGGGGACACGGCGGGGCGCTGGAGCAGCCGCTAGCCGAGTCGCAACTCCTGCAGTGCCAGTTTGGCCGGAATTAAATGCAAATGAAGTGGAACACCGGGCCCTGGGCTCGCCCACGGTTTCCCCTTGCCTTTTCCCTACCCCCTACCCCCCGAGTCCGCCGCCCCTGATAATTGACCGAAGGAGGCCGAGTTCGCCCGCCTGCGGGTGATGAAGGGGCAAAATGCGAGTCGGCGTCCCCAAGCCGTATCCAAGCCGGCCCGCATGGCCTCGCCACCCTCCCGAGCCTTGGCGGAAAGAAAGCTCAAGGTGGCGGCGAAGTTTGCGCTTGCCGCACTCTCACTTGTTCTTAATGCCTGGTTCAATTCTCTTTGAGTACGTCTTTCTGTCTGTCTGTCGGTCTCTCCGTCTCTTTGTCTGTCTGTCTGTGTGTCTGTCTGTCTGTGTGTCTGTGTGTCTGTCTGTCTGTCTGTCTGTCTGTCTGTCTGTCTGTCTGTCTGTCTGTGTATCTGTCTGTCGTCTATCTATTTGTGTCTATCTGTCTGCCTATCTGTCTGTCTGTCTATCTGTGTCTGTGTATCTGTTAGTCGTCTATCTATCTGTCTGTCTGTCTCTGCCTGTCCGTCTTTTTGTCTGTGTGTCTGTCTGTCTGTCTGTGTGTCTGTCTGCCTGTCTGTCTGTCTGCCTGTCTGTCTGTCTGCCTGTCTGTCTGTAAGTCAGTCAGTCAGTCAGTCAGTCAGTCAGTCAGTCAGTCAGTCTGTCTGTCTGTCTGTCTGTCTGTCTGTCTGTCTGTCTGTCTGTCTGTCTGTCTGTCTGTCTGTCTGTCTGTCTCTCTGTCTGGCTGTCAATCTGGCTGCCTATCTTTCTGTGTATCAGTCTTTTTGTCAGTCCGTCTATTTTTCCGTCTCTTTGTCTGTCTATCTATTTGTCTGAGTTTGTCTGTCTGCCTGTGCCTGTCTGTCTCTCAGGCCAGACAGGTCTCTGCCAGGGTAAAGTTAGGCCTCAAGCAGCTTCTCCCGATGCTGTAAAAAATGCTGCTCTCCCAAGAGAACAACAAGTGAGAGAAATGTTTATCCCTAAAAGCCAAATGCTGCAGCCCCCAGATGGCAAAAGTAAATGAAGCAGCAAGTTAAAAACCAACGTTTGAAATCACGGCAAGCTCCGAAGAGCCGCAGCCGCAAGAGAGTTAGAATCCCACGTGAGCTCGGGCCAGAGCCTGCTCAAGCTTTTCTATATTTCACGCATGAAGTTGCAGTCCGCAGACCAAGGAGAAGCAAATATTGGGCAGATCAATTTTCATCCCGATTGAATTAGATAGATAGGGACTCATTCAGCCGCTTCTTGTCTTGAGCCGGGGCAGAATTGGGCCAATTTAGAATTCAGATAACTCAAGCAAGATTGAAAGACAGATCGTTCAGGGCTGCACTTTATGTAACAAAAGTCTGCGCTCTTGTGCACTATTTTTAGTTAAAACAATTTGATCGATTTTGAGGGCATCAAGTTTTGCTTTGTACCTGAAACTTCATAGAGAATAGAAAACTCCTCAAATTTCATTTCATCTGAACCGATTTGTTTTACTTTTCCGAACTTTTTTTCAAGATTTGCTGCTCAGCTCATAGTGGCGATCTTTGACTACAAAACCATTTTGGACGAGTGAGTGCACGAAGTTTAATGAGAATTTGATTTTTCTTAGAAACATTCTCCGTACCCAAAGATATATATTTATGCAAAATCTCGTCTTCTTGCAAAAAGTCTTCTATGCAAAATTTGTCTAGTCACTTCATTCGAAAAAGTCACTCTTTAGTCCCGTAAAGTTACTTTATTCCAGTGAGTCACTCTTTTCCAGTAAAGTCACTCTTCATTCCAGTAAAGTCACTCTTCATTCCAGTCAAGTCACTCTTCATTCCAGTCAAGTCACTCTTCATTCCAACAAAGTCCATCTTTATTCTAGTAAAGTCACTCTTCATTCCAGTAAAGTCACTCTTCATTCCAGTAAAGTCACTCTTCATTCCAGTAAAGTCACTCTTCATTCCAGTCAAGTCACTCTTCATTCCAGTCAAGTCACTCTTCATTCCAACAAAGTCCATCTTTATTCTAGTAAAGTCACTCTTTATTCCATTAAAGTCACTCTTTATTCCAGCCGTTACTCTTTATTCCAGCAGTCACTCTTTATTCCAGTAGAGTCACTCTTTATTCCAGTAAAGTCACTCTTTATTCCAGTAAAGTCTCTCTTTATTCTAACAAAGTCACTCTTTATTTCAGCAAAGTCACTCTTCATTCCAGTAAAGTCACTCTTCATTCCAACAAAGTCCATCTTTATTCCAGTAAAGTCACTCTTTATTCCAGTAGAGTCACTCTTTATTCCAGTAAAGTCTCTCTTTATTCCAATAAAGTCACTCTTTATTCCAGTAGAGTCACTCTTTATTCCAGTAAAGTCTCTCTTTATTCCAATAAAGTCACTCTTTATTCCAGTAGAGTCACTCTTTATTCCAGTAAAGTCGCTCTTCATTCCAACAAAGCCCCTCTTTATTCTAACAAAGTCACTCTTTATTTCAGCAAAGTCACTCTTTATTCCAGCAAAGTCACTCTTTATTCCAGCAAAGTCACTCTTTATTCCTGCAAAGTCACTCTTTATTCCAGTGAAGTCACTCTCTATTCAACATGTACTTTCCACCCTCGTTGACGGCAGTCGCAAGCTCCCAGTGGAGCGAGTCCGCCACCACAAGAAGGGCCAGCCGCTGTGCATGGAGCAGTACTACAGGCTGTTCTCTTCGTACCGCAGGCCGGGTATAAACAAAGACCAGCAGGTGTTGAACCTGGACAGAGACCCATTCGATCCTGAATACGTCATCGTCGCTTGCAATGACCAGGTGAGCTAAGGATGCCTGCAAATAAACTTACACAATTTTGAGAAAAATATTAGAATCTTTCGAAAAATCTTTCTCGAAAATTCGAGAAAGCAAAAAATAAAAAATCTTTGTTTGTTTTATCAAACAATTGAAACGCTATCAGAACCAATACGCAGAAGATTCTCTTGTTTCTATTTTTCTTATGTGGACAAGCAACGTCCGTGAGCTGCGCATCTTTTTCATATAGCAAATACTCGCACTCCCTTTGACTCTTAACAAACCCACGTTTGATAGCATTTTAGCAAACAGCCACGCCATATTGCTACTAACTAAAGCCTCAATTGGCTTTTGAGAATGCATTAGGTATTTACCCAACGTTGCCTGTTCACTGCTTTTTTGAGCCTCTATTGATAAAAAAACAGTAAAAAAAGCGATTGACTGAACAAATTCGTCTGAATATTTGCTGAGCAAAATCTTGCCAGCAAGGTTTATTCTTAGTTGGTATCTTAAGTGCCAGCTAGAAAAGATGAAGCAGACAGGACTCAAATTTTGGATTTAAGCTCCTTGATGCACCAGTTTTCATAATCTGCTATTGAGATCTTGTTGAAGCAGCAAAAGCATTCATAAATTTAAACGAGTGTTAAATGGAGAAAAGCTCACTTATTAAACACAAATTAATAAAACTTTACCGCTTATTAAAGCCAGATATTAGGTTGGAATTATTTTCGAGTTGGATTTGAGTTTGGTTTTAGTTAGGTTCGATTTTGTTTGGAGTTAGGTTGGAGTTTGGTTAGAGTTTGGTTGGAGTTTGGTTGGAGTTTGGTTGGAGTTTGGTTGGAGTTAGGTTGAACTTTGGTTGCAGTTTGGTTGAAGTTTGGTTGGAGTTAGGTTGGACTTTGGTTGGAGTTTGATTAGATGCACGTTGAAGTTTGGTTGGAGTTAGGTTGGAGGTTGGTTGGAGTTTGGCTGGATGTAGGATGGGGTTTGATTGGAATTAGGTTAGAGTTAGGTTGAAAGTAAATTGAATAAAAATTGGCGTTTTAATTAGATTGGAGTAAAGTTTTTGCAAGATTGAACTCAGATTATAATCAACAGCAGGTTTTTGAAAGCGAAAGTTTTTAGCTAGAAGCAAGGGTCAAAAAGAAAAAAAACTGGGTTGTACACAGCTTTAATAGCTAAAATCGTAACCATGATTTCAGTTCTACGCCCTCAACGCCATGGCGGGTTGCAACGACTTTCTGACTGAGGAGGCCATCTATGGCCAGCTTCGCCGCATTGTCAAGGACTCCAGCGAGTGCGCGCAATCGGCTAAGCCTCCGCCAAGAATCGGCGTGCTCACCTCAATGCGACGGGACGTGTGGGCCAGAGCCAGGGAGCATCTGGCCAAGGGTGAGAAAGTATTTTTTTAAATGAGGGATTTTCCCTTTGCTTAACTGGCATTGAAAATTTGGGATACAAATATTAGACAAGGCATCACACAAGACAGAAATCGAAGGCTTGCGTGACAGTTTAAACCAACGGTCCTTACCGTGTGGAACAAAGAAGAAGGAGCTAACTATTCTTATTGACGGAATTTAGTGGCATTTGGAACCCAGCTAGTCTCAATTTCTCTCTGTATTCAAGCAGACAGATTGAAATATTTAGTGGCGAATGCATAATTTAAACCATCCTTACGAGAGCGGCTCAAACAATTACTGAGGTGTGTTGTCTAATCTGTGAACAGACTGCTATCTTTGTCAAGAGACCTTCTGAATTCTATCAATCAATTCACTAATTTTACAAATTAAAAAAGTTCTCTGAACACTTTGTTCATGACATGTACGTACCTGATCCTCGAACAAAACTTGAGCACTGAGGAAGTTGGAGAAGCTGGGAATGAGAAACTAATGTACATAAACCACGCCTTGACCATAGACGAAACCAACAGAGCTAACCTGGATTTGATCGAGCGTAGCTGCTTCATAGTTTGCCTGGACAAGGATTCTAACCATCATCATCATCATCAGCAGCAGCAGCAGCAGGAGCAAGAGCTGCAGGAGACGTCGGCAATTGTTGGCGAAACGTCGGACGATGTTAAACGTTCGCTGCAACTGCTGCACGGCATGGGCAGCCGGCACAATGGGGCCAATCGGTGGTACGACAAAACCATGCAGGTGTGCTGGGTCCCGCTGGATTTCTTTATCATTCTGATGCATGGCAAACCTGGGATGCTCTTGATGTACTTTTCAGGTTTTTTGTAAGAATCTATATAAAAAACTCGCTATTGTCCCCGTCATTACTCATAAATGTATTTTTCTGCGAAAACTGCAGTGTGTAGCGTACATTTTATTAAGGATTACTTCAGATTTTTCGCGTTCTTTTGACATCAGTGATCAACAGGAGGTACCGAGAGCTGAACAACTTGAGCCGTGTGCTTTGAGCCTTATCGAGAATGAAAAGTTATCTTTTTTTGTCGGACTGACTTTTCCCCGATGTCAATTCATCCCTCAATCCAGCTTCTTCACGAAAAATGCTTCGGCACACGACTCTGCAATTAGCGAGCCCGCTTTTGAGGCAGATTCGTGCGCAGACCCGAATTCAAGCGGAGCACGCGAAGGCAGAGAAAAAAAAATTGACGTCTCCAAACTCAGTCTACCTAGGAGGAGTTTCTCATTTCCCAGTTGCACGAGCTCGGGCCGCTTGTGAACTCGATTTAGGCTTACTTTATTCAAGGCTTTCTTGTGCACAAAGTGCTTACGCCTGCAGCTGTCTGTATCACTGACTTGTCCGTGAGCAAGCGTAACTTGAGCTGCAGTTTGACAGAAGTTTTCTGGGACAAAATCTGACAGTCTCGAAGAACAGAGGGATTTTTATGCTTCCTGTTGAAGTTTTAGGGCGTAACGCGCGACAGTTAATTAGCAATATGCGGCCGGTGCATCAGATAATTATGATGGAGCAAAATGCTGTTTCTTAACTTGACAGTTTGTGATATCAGCGGACGGCAACTCTGGACTGAACTACGAGCACTCGGTCAGCGAGGGCATCGCCGTAATTAAACTAATCGAGCACATCCTGGCTTACATGTAAGTTTAATAGCCGATCAACCTCGATTTTATCGAGAAAATCTGCATGCATTTTTGAGACCATATTTGCAAACTTTACGCTAAACTTTAGGGACGAAATGAAGGCCAGGCGCATGCGCCGATTTCCATCAATCTGCGAGCTGCCGCATCCTCAGAAGCTGGAGTGGCACGTGGACGCGGAGACCGAGTCCTACATTCAACAGGGATTGCTCGAAATAGACAAGTAAATTGCCAACGACAGATAGTGCGACATTCCTTTCCTACTACTTGCAGTAGATATTGCTGCCAATTGTATACTTTGTATAATATTTCAGACTGGTGGACAACCTTGATCTGTACATTCTGCGCTTTGACAAGTTCGGACGCGAGTACCCAAAGAAGGCTAACATGAGTCCGGACTCTTTTGTACAGCTTGCGCTGCAGCTGGCACATTATAAGTAAGAGATGTTCGCTGTGTTCTGGCAATTTAACGCCAGGGTATATATATTTCAATGCGTCAACTATATGAACCAATTTAACAGAGTCCACAAGTACCTGGTGCCGACGTATGAAAGCGCGTCCATTCGTCGCTTCCATTTGGGCCGCGTTGACGTCATCCATTCGGCATCGATGGCCGCCCTGCACTGGGTGCGGGCTATGGAGGGCGACTTTGAGGCCACTGTGGGTAGCTCAAAATGAATAATATTCGAATTAATAAACAATGGAGGCCTTAGGCCGCTTGTGAGATGTCCTCCAGGGTGTCAAAAGCCATCCTTGACGTTTGCACCTTCCCACAGACTGAGCAGAAGCTGCGACTGCTTCGCGAAGCAATCGAGAGCCAGACAGAGCACATGCTGAAGACAATCCTTGGCCACGGAGTGGACAATCACATGCTGGGCCTGCGCATAACAGCCGAAACGGTGCTGGGCAAACTGCCTGAGCTGTTCACCGATCCGGTATACGTCGAGTGCAACCAGTTTCGGCTCTCTACTAGTCAGGTGAGACTCCGTAAAATACTGTCTCTGGGTCCAATGCTTGTCATTATCATGTCGACAATACGAGTGTATGTACAAAAACATGCGCAGCCGTAGCTAGCTGATCTCAGCTTGGTGGGCTGAAGTAAAGCGAGATTAATTGCCTTGGTCAATGGTCTCCTAGAGTTTGGGTTCGAATCCAGGACCTTCGGATCCAAATTCGGACGACAAACTCCTTAATCACAACTCTCAATATACAAACCATCGTTCTCTTGTATCTTGTTCAAGTGGAAAAAAGACCGCATGGCTCCATATTAAAGGGTATTTAGGCTTCTGTAAAAAGTAACATACTTTCTTTTCGAATGTACCCTGCCAAAATACGATGCTCACTAATTAAAGGTGTCCACAACCACGGACGCGCTAATCTGCTACGGCGCAGTGGTGCCGAACGGCTACGGAGCCGCGTACAATCTGCACACTGACAGCATCGCGGTGTGCGTCTCCTGCTGGCGCGACTGCCCCAACAAGGACGTGTCGGCCAGTCGATACGCTGAGGCTTTGGCTGCCAGCCTGGAGGACATGCACGCTATGATCGAGGCGAATTTGGACCTAGCCAGGGCGAACACTGTGGCCACAGATGTCAAGATACCGGAAGAACTTTCGGATGTTGGAGCTGCATGCAGCAACAGCGTGAACGGGCAGGCTTCGGCTTAGCTTTTGTGTCACTGTAACAACTAACGTTTTAAACTGTTAAAAATTCCATTGTTGTGCTAGCATGCGAGCCGCAGTATTTGACTCGTACTTAGTGACTTACGCTCGTAGAAAATGCTTAATAATTATCTGCACTCTATTCACTGAGTTGATGTCAGCTTATCATTGCCATTACTCGTCACCAAGCCACGCACAATCAAGGGAGCTTTTTAAGAGAATTATATATAGCTATTTTACACCAAAAAGCTGTGTTTGATTCCTAATTCTTTATCAAATCTTTATACAATGGGTCCACGCTCACTTGTGATTACCTCTTCAAGTTTTTAATGATTTATTGTCCAAGTTTCACATGCCAATTTATCTGTTAGATTACTCGTAATGCTTTATTAGATAACAGCTCTCCGATATTATTTTTTATCTATCAAGTTTGCATTACGCACTGGTTTGAAACCAACAACTATCTGTCACAGTAGGCAAAATATTAATCATTAAGCACTCCAGATGTTTAAAACGTATGCGCACAATCTACGTACACAAAGCTTACAAAAAAGTCAGTATTTTTTTTTAACTTCACCATGGTCACAATAATTAAGCAATAAATATAAAGGCATACGAGAATAATCATGCCATATTTAAATACAATAATAATTTAATATAAATCACTTAATTTTTCATCGCTTTAGTACGTGTATTTTTGTGAATTTCTGTCAACTAAGCCACGGAAAGCTACAATCGGATAGTGGCATCAACAATAGCATTACAGTAGAAAATCTGGGAAATATGATTCCATAAAGCTTCTAACATGATCAGTTTAAAAATTTTTCGCCAATGAAAATGTGTACTGAACTTTATAATGGAAGATAAAAGTTAGCGGATTCGGTTATTTAAAATTATTTATCATATAGCTTAAAGCTGATTCTGAGGCTTCAGCAGCAGAGTTCTCCTCAGTGTGTCTATGCAGATAGCTGGGGTCTGTCTCACTTGGATGAAACCATTATTTGCATGGCTCTGCTCATGAACGAAAGGCTCCCGCTTGTTAGACAGGCTGTCATTGACCTTGTTCTTAATTTGGTAAATGTCAGCAGACTCGTCGGCATCCTTCAGCACTTTGCAGAATTCTTGGATAAACCAGCTACCCGAGTTGGGGTCTCTGACAGACCTATAGCCCGAAAATGTCGAGTGGTACACAAATAGGTCGTCGGGATCTTCGACCGTCTTAGCCTTGTCACTGGGACCGTCGTACGCTAATTTTGCACGCGTCGTCGGGGCCTCAAGTATGGCCTTGCCTCGACAGGACTGTAAAAGGAAAATTTTTGGCTTGCCCTGTAGGCAACCGTTTAAAAATGGGTGCACAATATCGCGCTCATAATGCAGCTCGGAGCCGTCGGACAGCAGGCATTTTTTATCAATGCCGTGAGACATGAATACCAGAATGAACAAGTCGCAGCCTTCCTTCAGTATGAAACTCTTTAAATCGGTCAGAAATTTTCCGTACTCGTCATGACACGGATTGTCAATCAATTCCTTCAGTTCGTATCCGAGCGTCTGGCCAAACAATTCTCTAATGGTATCGACGTCTTTCAATGAACCAAGCCTTGGCTCGCAGTTTTTTGAGTGCATCACGTTAATTACGGCGCATAATCGTCGATGGTTTGGATACGGCTGTTGAGTGACCACTGCGGCAGCGGAACTGGCAGCTGAATCCGAGCTAACAGTACGCCTGGCATCGATAAACTCGTGGAGAAGTTGTTGCGCGATGGGAGATGCCGAACAAAACGGCTCTAAAATGTCTAGTAGGTCGGTAGATTCCTCGGTGACTATGCCGCAGGCCAGCAGCTCTGTAACAATGTCCAGCACGTCTGAGAAGTACAAACTGCCGAGCTGTTGAAGCCAGCCAGTTTTCAGCTGATTAGCCACGTAGTCGTCTGCCGCTGGAAACTGGGCAGCCATTTTGTACAGCAGGCAGCGCAGAGGGGAAAGACTGAACGAACAATCAGACAGACTTAAATGTTTAAGCATAACTGTCGCAAGGAAATCGCTGCTGCACACCTGCAAAGCGGCTGCCAGAGCATTGGGCCATGCGCTAGACTGACCTGCCGGCAGCCAGCCGCCAAACTGCAACAATTCCAGCAGCTGGTCGTACTCCCTGACCGTTGAGTACAGTTGCACGCTGATTTCATTTTGCGGCGCTAGCAGGAACAATAAGTCTTTTAGTGGGGCGCCTAAACCAGTGCTAAGTAGCGAGCGCGCCACAGACACTTGCGAGGAACTTTCGCCAACGGGGTTAGCTGAGTCCGAGGACTGCTGAAAAAATTGATATGGTCGTCGATCAGCAGTGCTTTTAAGTTAAGATTTTGTTTGTCATCTGCGTTATGGGATCGGAATTGAGCTTTGATGGGAACAGGTCGGGAAGCTGTCCCGGAACGTCCTGCTAAACTGTCTCCTCTTTGGGTCGCCATCACAAGACCTAAAAATCACAACGCCGAAAACTCAAAATGCACTGTCCATCAAATTACCTAAAATGCAAATAAGAGGGCACCATCACTATGCCTAAACTCATATTACCTAAAATTCATAACGCCGGAAAGTCAAAATGTAGAGTGCTTGCAGAGTTTTCGGCGTTGTGTCTTTTAGGTCTTATGAATTATAGGTATTACGAATCTTAGCTATTGTGATGGATGGCAGGTGCTTCGGCGTTATAGGTCTTATTATGGTCCCCCTCTCTTTTTCTTCTCGAGCTTCAATGCTTCCTGTATTTCTGCATTCTGGCACGAAAGAGAATAAAAAAAGCAAATTCAGCAATCAGTTTTTTATTAAGCTAACAAACCGAGCACGACAAAGTGCACCGCATATGAAACGTATATTATTAGGCAGAACGCAAGGACACAATAATAATAAATGCTCTGAATACATTAACTAGTCCTGGAGACTGACATTTTCCTAGCTGTACACACCCTGCTAAGTTAGAATGCCGAAATTTAATTGCGCAAGGAGTTAAAAATTGAAAAAAGTCAAATGTTAAACGTTATATTTAACAACGCAGTGCATTTCATAGGCCAGTTAAACGAACTCATTTAGTGAGCATTCGATCCAGCCGGTCAGCCCCGTCCATATTGTCAACAATCTCAGCCAGGCACTGTTCAACAGTTTGTTCTTCAACGCGCTCGCACATTGGCAACCAATCGGACAGGTCAGTAGGCGGATAGCGGAATTCCGGGCCAAAATTGGCCTGCACCTGGGCGGCTTTGTACAGGCTGATGGCCGGATAGTAGGTGTTGGCGTACAGCTTGCTGAAGGCGACGCCCATTGGCTGGCCGTTGCGATAGAAGCGAATCTCGCTGCCCAGCTGCGGTCGGAGCGATTTCTCCTGTTTTTGAACTTCTTCCCGCTCCTCGTAATAGAGACAGTTCTTGAATTTGATCAGCGGGCTGGCCTTGTGCGTTGGCGGCAGACAGTCCAGCGTTACCTGCGTCAAATTAGCGCGCGTAAAAAGGTAATGTAAATAGGGAAATCGGATGCTCCAAAGCTGAATAGCAATCGGCTCACCAGAGTAGGCTGCTGCAGCACAATCAGGCAGCCGATTACGTCACCCTGACCGTAGCCAGATTCGGCGTAGTGACGGCCGCGGGCTTCGTGAAATATGGTGCCTTTGCGACTGCGCCAAGAGTAGGAGAATTTGTCGCAGCCAACGGGCGCCTGTAATATTGGCAATGCAAAAAAATTGAGATTCTATCTTATATCAGATTTTGTCCTTTAGGTATTTTGATACTTATCAAAATAGTGACCTGCAAATTGCCGAGAGCAGCCGACCAGCCAATCCGTGCGGCTGAGCCCTCTGGCATCTCCACCACCGTAGCCTCAAAGTACCAGGCGCCTTTAGAAACACCGTGCGTAGCTCTGATCATGCAATAGCCCTTGTCGCCAGTCACCGTTAGCTGATTCTCCGACAATCTTAACTGCGGCGCCCGATCGCTCATTGACAATAGCAGTGCGGGCGGAGCCCAGGCGCGATAGAAATAGCCGGGTATGGGCTGGCCGCTGGTGCTCTCGCACTGGTCCCACTGCTGCCGGCCAGGGGCGTGGATGTCCGGCTCGGCCAGAGTGTACCTTAAGGCGCGATGTTTAGGGAGTGACTTAACGTTATGTACAACTGCGCATTGAAATAGTAAAGTTTGAGCAAGGAGTAACCCTTGGTGTGGCACGTACGGAGCACACATTGGTGTGGCATGCACTGAGTACTCATTGGTGTGGCATGCACTGAGTACTCATTGGTGTGGCATGCACTGAGCACACACTGGTGTGGCATGCACTGAGTACTCATTGGTGTGGCATGCACTGAGTACTCATTGGTGTGGCATGCACGGAGCACACACTGGTGTGGTATGCACTGAGTACTCATTGGTGTGGCATGCACTGAGTACTCATTGGTGTGGCATGCACTGAGTACTCATTGGTGTGGTATGCACTGAGTACTCATTGGTGTGACATGCACTGAGTACTCATTGGTGTGACATGCACTGAGTACTCATTGGTGTGGTATGCACGGAGCACACATTGGCTTAAAATAGGCAATGGTATTACGTGTTACCATGGATAGAATGTTCCCTAAACACAGCCGCTGCTCACCTATAGTTGTCCTTATTAAACGGATGCTCCACGGGGAAGCCCTGCGCATTGACTTTCACCCGTTCAGCCTCTAGTCGGGAACGCGTGCCGCGCAGGTCGGCGCCAGGCCCGGCGCGCCGCTTGCCGCGACCCGGCATTTGAACGTTGAGTTTGGACAGGTCGGTCTTGAGACCGGAGGCCAAGGCGCGGAACTGATCGTAGTTGGGCCCGATGCGTGACAGGTCTGTATTTGCCAACGATACCAGGGAATCCTCTTGGGACTGGTCCTGCGACTGCTCACTGGGCGACACTTTTGTCACCTGTTAAGTGCGGGACAGGGTCTGTTCTGCCTTTTTATGCCGTACTAATTAAAAAAATTAATTACACAGAAGACTTCATGCTACAAAAACAAAAAAAATTATGAGTTCGAAACTATCTAACAGTTTAAGGTTTTACTTTTAATCCTTAAGCTATTTATGCCTATAAAAGTATAAACTCGAAGCTTTGTGCAAGCTCCATAATTTGCACAAGTTCCAAGCCTTGTTGAAGCTAACATTTTAAACGCTCCAAGATCTGTACAAGCTCCGAGATTTGTACAAGCTCCGAGATTTGTACAAGCTCCGAGATTTGTACAAGCTCCGAGATTTGTACAAGCTCCGAGATTTGTACAAGCTTCGAGATTAGTACAAGTTCCGAGATTTGCACAAGCTCAGAGTTTTGTACAAGCTCCGAATTTTGTACAAGCTCCGAGATTTGTACAAGCTTACAGAATAGTACAAGCTTCGAGATTTGTACAAGCTCCGAGTTTTGTACAAGCTCTGAGATTTTTACAAGCTCAAAACTTTGCTGTTTACACTACCCGAGTTAAATTTTCTCAGATTTAATTAATCAAGATCAAAGCTTTACATCTAAAAATCGAAACTTCACGTCTGTTTCTAGATAACTTAAAAGCGATTCACAAGCACTCTAAATGGCAGATGGTAAATAGTTATTAAAACTGAACAAAAAAACTCGAAACTTACCTTAAACGTGTCGCTGCTAGCAACAGTCTTGTGTATAGTGACATACCAGGACTTGTTGCTTCGCCTAGGCTGACTAGCCAAAGCGTCCCAGTTCTCCTCCAGATAGGGTATGAGCTTTTGATCGACGCTGAACTGACACCGGCCGGCATTCTCTACAGTGAGATTAGCCAGAGCTGTCTGACACATCACGGCAAAGCTGGCCTGCTTCCTATTGAACACCTCCTCGGCGCGATTGTTGCACGATTTGCACATGAAATGATAATTAGTCATGAATGGCAGCACTGAGCCAACATTAAACTTAATGCAGGCCTTGTGAAACCAGCGGCTGCACTGGCAGCATTGGAATTCAGCTTCGGCGTAGCGCCTCGGCTCGCCGCAATAGCACTGCGGATCTCGCGGCGGAGTCACGCTGATTACCTCGCCGGAGACTCCACTACCGTTGTTTGAACTGCTAGTGGCGGAGCTCATGTTTCCTATATGGCTATAGTGAGCAATGCGGCTGAAATAAAAAAGATTTGATAATTGATTTTCATACCAAAATTTCTTGCTTCTTAGACAATGCTGCCTACAGCTTTTATGTATATAACGGTATGAATCATCAAAATTGATTAGATTTCTTAAAACTCCTAGTGGCTAGGGCGTCTGCCTTATGACCGGAAGGTCGTGGGTTCGAACCCCGACGGTAGGAGACAATTTGAGCCCATTGAGCAAGGCACTCAATCCCGCACTGCTTCAGTCCACCCAGCTAAAATCGGTTACCAGTTTGAGCTGGGTAAATTTAGAGTGGGTGTTGCGGCCCCTCCAGCCCGCCAGGACTGAACAGCTGTACACAGCCATCGGATGCGCCGCACAACTAGCTGTGGCTGTTGGCTGTATAAATAAGTTCATTTTAATGAGAAAGAATGTAAGTCAAAACTACAAGAAATGAGCGCCGACTCCTAATAAAAAAACTGATTTTTCTATCAAAAAGTGACTTTTAAGATTGCAAAATTTCAAGACCAAAAAGTCACTTAAACGCCCATAGTTGGTCATCATCGCCAAAATCTGACAGCGAAT
The DNA here is from genome assembly GCA_950096795.1 of Macrostomum cliftonense. Lineage (NCBI taxonomy): Eukaryota > Metazoa > Platyhelminthes > Macrostomidae > Macrostomum > Macrostomum cliftonense. The sequence goes on along the minus strand of CATNEM010000309.1, from coordinate 33,760 downwards.
TTTCCAAACGGACCCCGGGCTCGCCCAGCTGCACAGGCTGCAAACGGGACACGCCGCATTCAGATGCCAACAAATCCAATGCGTGAGAATCTATCTGTTTAGAACTGGGGAAGAAGATCAAAGCGCAGCCGCCGCCACCAGCACCAGTGAGCTTGGCGGCCGCTCCGTGCGCCTCGGCAGCAATGCAGATTTTATCCAACAGAGGATGCGACACGCCTAAGCAAGTTAGCAGCCGCTGGTTCAGCCGCACTAGCGCCAAATAGTCGGCTTCGTCCGCTGTCGACGCCGCACCCGTAGCCATAGCAACCAATAGACGTCGAGCCGATTCGCTTACAGAATCCATTGCGTCAAGCACGTGTCGAATAGACGAGCCAAGGCTTGGCGACTCAGCGAGCTGGCGAACTCCGGCCACCAGGCTTGAGGTGCTGCGCGCCTGGCCCGTGTCGGCCACGTACACAACTGGCAGAGACCAGGATGAACTGTCGCCATAGCAACCGACTGGCAGTAGCGGTTCGGGCGGACCGGGCCGACGATAAGCAATGAATCCGCCGCGCACGGCGCAGGCATTATCAACGCCGCTGGGAATGCCGTGGACCAGGGTCTCGGCTGCGAATGAGGCGGCTTCGATCCTGGGCAAATCCAGCGACACCCGGCCGGCCAGACCTTCGCAGACGGCGGCTAAAGCGGCGGCGTAGGCGGCTGACGAGCCGAGGCCGCTGCCGATTGGCAACTGGCCGGAGACAAGGAAGGCTACGCTGCCTAGCAACGGCGGCTTCAGCCAGGCGTAGACGGCGATAAAAGCGGCCAGGGCGAGGCGACAGAGCTGTTGCTGTCCTGACTGTAGCTGCTGATCGGAGACAACGCGCTCGGCTAGACTGCGAATAGCTGATAGCTCGGCGTCCGAGAATGGCGGCTCGTTAGTGTTAGCCGGTGCCGCCGTCGCCTTGGCAACAGGGAACGCGGCATCAAGCTCGGCTGAGTCCAATTTGGCTCGCATTCCTAAAGCAGGAAAATTGAGCACAACAGGTCCAACAGCTGAGCGGCCGCCATCTTGTTGAGCCTGCCATCTGGCCGTGACCCGGCATCGCTGGGAGATGGCGCCGGCAATGGCCAGGCTGCCATAGACTACAGCGTGCTCGCCATGCAGAATCGCCTTGCCTGGCGCCGAAGCTGAAACACTGTGCCAGCTGTCACCAGGAGCAGCAGCAGCAGCATTGGCGCAGCTGTGCATTTGAATTGCAAGTTTGGGTCTGGCAATGCTGAGGGTATATGGTTGTAAAAACACAGGGTACTTCATACAAGCCATATTGGAGTCAATTACTAAAGTGGAGGGGCATCGCCATGCATTGCATTTTGGACAACACAGGGTAATTTACTGCTAGCTTTACAGTGCTACATCTTTACCATTGATTTAATTGTTTTATGAAACTGAACATTTGCTTTGACTTTTTTAATGACTGGCTTGTGGATTCAAGCCCTAAGTCTAGAATAAAATTTAAGAATAAAATGCAATCTAAAGGTATATCTCAAGGCTAAGGCACAAAGACTAGCAATTATTGCAATTGCTTACAGCCTAAAAAATTTAAACTTGATAAAAGCACTATTATCAACTAGCAATTATTAAAATTTCAAGTGTTTATTTGTCCTTGTCAATAAAACTAGAGAAAGGAATCATAATGAAAACATATTTTAATTTTTCTTAGTAAAAACATTTCTTTGTTTTTTTAATAATGAAAAAATACACTTAGATTCATTTAGACCTATGCAAATATTACAATTAACATTTTTTCTACACATAACTTTTGAGAAAAACTACAAAAAAGAATTTAATTATAAATATAAACCTATCATCCACTTAAAATTGTTTTAGGCCTAATTATAACTCATTAGAAAAACTGGAATCTAAAACAAAAAGAAGTTAGGCCTTTAGGGTCTAATTAAAAACATAAATCTTAAGCTCTGCTTGAAATCTATTTTAATTAATTTTTTTAGCTATTGAATAGTTGTAGGTGCCTATAAGATGCCTTGCAGATTTTGATTTGTGATAAAGCTAGTAGAGCCAAGGTCTAAAGATAATAAAAATGCCCCTTTTGTTAGCTCTCTTGCCTAGGTTTTTGCTAGGCATAGGATACAATTTTCATATCCTGCCACAAATTTTAGGATTTGATTTGAAGGTCAGGATGCAATCTTTCTAAAGGCTCAAAATTTTGCTAAATTTTTTTGAGGGATTAAATAATGTAGATTAAAAATCACATCCTATGATAATATTTTATAGAAAATTTTTCTCTGTCCTATCAATTTCATATAGCTAAGTTAATTGTAATTCTATGAGGCCTAGCCATCCGGACACGGGACATACCGACATGACTAAATTCTGTTGGGCAGTTGGGTGAGCTGAGTCTGAGTGTGAGTCATAGCTACATAGTGAGCTACCATAATTTGGCCTAATGAGGCAAATAAAATCTTTTTGCACGCAATTTTACTTTGATGACAGCAAAAAATTCCTGGAATAGTGAACACAGGTGTTGGTTTAGCAGCTTAAAAAGTCTTCTAATGAATCTTATCCCTAATAACCGTACGCTTCAGATTTTTTATATTGAGAACTGAATTTTCTATACTAGGCCTACCAATCTTATTCCGTGAGTGCATCACAGGGTTAGTGTTACGTAAAATTTCGGCTTTCAAATAAATTTAGGTGCAATTATGTGCAAAATAGGTATATGATACCCTTTTAAGATGCTTTTCAGACCTTTAAATGCTAAATAAGAAAAGGAAATAAAGCAAATTTTGTTTTAACGCTTAGCAACCTCTGTGTCAATAAGCCTTTTTAATTTACGTTGTAATAAAGTTTTACACTCTGACTATACTACTGAAAAAATGTCCAGTTTAGACTTAAGAGCTTCTTGTCGCAAGTTTTTAACCAGATGCAAAGTATTTTACGATGAAACTTATCCTATATGCAAATAAGCAACATCTGGCCGGAATAATATGCAATATTTTTTAATCAAAATTATTTTATTCCATATGTGTCGGGATCCATTCTCAAAGTCAAAGGCTCATGTTGCAATTCGATTCCTGGCTTGCTTAATTTAAAGGTTTTAACTTTAAGCTCTAGTTGTAATTCCGAATTGCTAGCCATAACTTCGGGTTTTAAACTGAGGGACAAGAAGAACTGTAATTTGTTTTATTATCCTCAGCCCATTTGCTGTCTTACATGCCATAATAAAATTTAAACTTGAAACATTTATTTAGGCTAAAGTATACATTTGAAGTGTATTTACCTGAATTATTTATTCTATCCCCGCAGTGATTTGCTATGCAATTGCAGCCATAATTAGTAATGCATTTTCAAATAATTTTCTACTGTACGCTCGTATAAAAGAAATAATAATTACATCTAAAATACTGCATATTTTTATCTTTTGATAAATCAATATGAATTACAGAGTCATTTGAAGTTTCTATCACTTTTTAAATTCTGAGTGAACCTAAATGCGTTATCTGCTTGATAAAACGTCAATAGACTTAGAATTAAAACTGAGCTCATTGCGCATTTGGTTTCAAGTACGGAATTATCTACACAAACAAATAACTTTTTGTCGGCCCATTGACTACTAAAAAGTATTACACTGCATCGATTACTAAATTTTCAGTATTTTTCGAACCAATTGTTTTATGATTTGATTTAGCTTGTTTGCGAAAAAAAGTAGAAACTTTTCATACAAACTCTCTGCACTTAATGAAACCCGATTTTATAAAGGTTTATCTGGTTTTCTAGTCAGAATTAGAATTCTACAGGCTAATCACCAACTTTATCATCCAATGAGTGTGACAAACGGATGTAATCCTTCAGGCACCGTTTTAGTTTATCCTGATATTGTCACTTTCACAAAACACTAGATGACAAGGCGTCCGATGTAACCATCCACTCCCGCGAAGGCTCTAAAAGTTTCAAATTAAAAAGCAACTGTTTTAGCCGCCAGAAATCTGATCGAGAATTTTCGGTGCTATTTAACAAACAAGGCTTATTACGCAATGACTCTGGCATTCACATGTGCATTTTCAACAGCAATTGACCTGTTTGAAAACCAGGCTGCTGGCCTTGCAAGCTAATCTCACAAGTAAGACAGAATTCATTCTATATATCTCCCGAATTGTTCAGTTAAAACCTTAATTTTTTCAGCCAATGAGAAAGCCACTCAATAGATTCAATCTATAAACAGCCACCTCTCCACCTTTATTTGAGCACCCAAATATGCCCTGCCGACTTCTATTCTGCTTTAATTGTCTTCAAAAAATCATTTTCAATTTAAATATCTTTCAGCACCGCAATTTAACAAAAATAATATTTATTGTTATTGGCCGGAAATGTCAGAAACTGTCCCAGCCTCGGATCAATCGCCTGTCACGGCTGCATTGCCAGTGGACACAGTCTCTGTTGCCAGGGTAACCTCGGAGATTAACATTTCGGGTGGTCTGACGCTAACCAGCGCTGTGTGAGTAGCGATGGTTTTATCATAGGATTTTACTGAGATTATTTATGAAGCATTAACTTTGAACAGAACGTAGCAGTTAGATTGCTTGCTTTTCAAGTTGCTAGATAGATAGATAGATAGATAGATAGATAGATGGATAGATGGATAGATGGATAGATAGATAGATAGATGGATAGATGGATAGATGGATAGATAGATAGATAGATAGATAGATAGATAGATAGATAGATAGATAGATAGATAGATAGATAGATAGATAGATAGATAGATAGATAGATAGATAGATAGATAGATAGATAGATAGATAGATAGATAGATAGATTGATTGATTGATTGATTGATAGATTGATAGATAGATAGATAGATAGATAGGTTGATAGATTGATAGATTGATAGATAGATAGATAGATAGATAGATAGATAGATAGATAGATAGATAGATAGATAGATAGATAGATAGATAGATAGAAAGAAAGAAAGATAGATAGATAGATAGATAGATAGATAGATAGATAGATAGATAGATAGATAGATAGATAGATAGATAGATAGATAGATAGATAGATGAATAGATCGTCTACACTGGGTAAATTTTTCACTAGGGGAACTCGCGAATGCGCATTTATATAGTGCCGCGTTTTGCACGTATAAATCCTTGATCTTGGGCGGCTTGGGTCTTCTTTGCAAGGTGACTGCGGCATTCAAGCCCACAGGCTCCTCCTCAGTAGCGGATATTGGCCTGTTCCGGTCCTCTTTTGCTGCAGACGTGTGGAAAATTGAATTATTAAAATCATATTTCTCTAAAAATCAATAAGGAAAGATTCATTCATTTTGTCAGCCACTCAGGCTCGTAGTCCGGGACTCATTGGGCACGTCTGTCACTTATTCAGGATATTGGCTTCCAAAAAGGTGGATAATTTAACGCGCCTAACTGGCATATTGCCGCAACCTGAAAATGAATTTCTATTCAAATTAACACCTGAATCAAATAATTTAGGCAAAACTATGATACCAAACACTGAACATTGGGTTCTTTCGCCTTTTTTGTTTCTTGTCGTGTTTTTATTATCCATACTCCTATTGCTAGACTGAGACTAAAGAGAGGAACAGTGTGGAGGAGAAATCGGGGAGAAATGAAACGAAAAATCTCCCCCGCCGCAGCGAGTTCCCGGATGACGAATGCCTGATAGTCAGGGCGTCGCCGGATCGCAGCTTGTGGGCAGTCGGCATGGCCAGCGGGCGGGTGCGGCTGCTCAGAGCGTCAGCGGACACCGCCGTGCTGACGCAGACGCTATTCGATGCCGGCTGCTCCGAGAAGCAGACAGTAACGGGGCTGGTCTTTGTCCCAACGGAACCACAGCAACAACAGCAACAACAGCAGCAGCAGCAAGTGAAAAAGGCCCCTAGCAACTTATTGTTAGCCAGCTATGCAACCGGCCAGATCAGGATGTGGCGCTACTCATCTGGCATTCATCAGCAGCAGCAGCCGCAGATACTCTGGACTCTCACCGAGGAGCGAGCTCCTGACCAAGTTGGCGGTGGCGGCGGCGGCGGCGGCGGCGGCGCCAACAACCAGATCCTCTGCCTGGCCTGTTCAGCTGACGGGCAGCGGTTTCTCACTGGCGGCGCCGACGGCTGCATTCGAGTCTACGACACCCGGCGCCGTGGCCTCAGCAACCTGTGCCAGGCTGGCAGCCTCACCGCCGGCCGGGTTGACGGCCACCGGGGCCGAGTCTGCGCCCTGGCCTACCATCCGCTTGGCCGGCGCCGGCCTGCCGAATTCGGCCACCTGTTCGTGTCCGGCGGCTGGGACAACACCGTGCAGATCTGGGACGACCGTCGGCCGCGCAGTCTGTGGGTGTACTTCGGCCCGCACGTGTGCGGCTCCGATGCTATTGATATTGACCCGGCGCTGGGACACATACTCACTGGTAGCTGGGAGCGGCACAAGTCCATGCTGCAGGTGATTTTTTGTATTTTTAGTGCATAGCAATGAGTATTGGGAAAAAAATTGCGTACGTTTTTCTCACTGCAAACTCGCACTGCTCCGGGCAATTCTTCAATTTGTAGGCAACTGTACTTTAATGTCGCAGAATCAGACAGTAAAATTTAATTACTTAGTTTCCTGGTTGAGTTCTGTACATGGTTTTCGCTCAGTTGAGGTTCTAAAAATAGCACGCCCCCTAAGCCTACTGGCCAATGAAAGTAATGTACATATCTGGGTGTTTTCCAGAATGGCTTCTAAAAATAGCAACCCCACCTCTGAACCTATTGGCCAATTAAAATTAAGGGCCACGTCACGTGCAATAATTCCCCGTGTGGTTGCTTATAAAAATAGCTACAGACCGTTAAAACAATCCGCCAATAAAAGTAAGAAGGACACGTCACGTGCAATACGAAGTAATACCCCGTTGGGTGGTTTTCCAGAAAACCTAAAAAATAGAACGCCAGTCTAAACCCCTTTGCTAAAATTTAATTCCCCAGATTGTTTTTTAATTTGCTTGTCTTCGAACAAACAACAGGTGTGGAAATTTAACGAGGACGCTGCCCACGGCCGTCTCGACCTTGACGACAAGTCAGTTCAGGAGGAAATGCTGCGCGGCCGGCCACTTGGCGAGCTGCTTCAGGACCCGACAGGGACTCCGTCCATGGGCTACGTGGCCCAGTGGCTCGGCTCGCAGTACATGGTCTTCGCCGGTAGCAACGCCAATGCGCTGAAGATTATCGACAGGAGCACGCTGAATGTACGGGTGACAATGCCGGGGAATCACAGTAGATTAGTTTCAAAGTTTGGAGAAAAATGTTTTCTTTGCATGAAAAAAATAATAAATAAATTTAGACACCCAACCTTTCGAGCTAGTTGCGCGGCGCATCCGAGAACTGTGTACAGCTGCTCAGTCCTGACGGGCTGTAGGGGCCCCAACACCCACTCTAAATTTTCCCAGCTAAATTAGTACCCGATCTCAGCTGGGTGGACTGAAGCAGTGCGGGATTAAGTGCCTTGCTCAAGGGCACAAATTGTCTCCTAGAGTCGGGACTCGAACCCACGACCTTCCAGGCATAAGGCAGGCGCCCTAGCCACTAGGCTACAACTCCTTATTGCATGGATTAGACATAATCCTAGAGACACAAAGATGCACAAAAGCAAGTAAAACGCTGGTGACTCCTGGTTGCCAGGGATTGATTTTATGACTATCCCGACATTAGGTAATTTCTCACGCATTCACAACTCCCAGCTGCAGTGGGTAACAACGCGTGGCAACAATGCCCGAATGAGTGGCGCAATAAAAAAACCCCAATGCCTGGGAGCGAAAAAATATTCTCAAATTTTATATAGAAAAGGCACGAAACGGTTACGCTTTTCAGACGGAAATGGATTGTTAGAGCTAGTATAAAATATAATACACTTCGTGATGCTGAATTCGTGATGAGTCACTGCGAACTGAACGGCTAACTAAATAAGTAGTCAGAAGAGTGCAAATCGAGTCTATTTATGAATTTTACACCTGCATGCAGATAGTCGCTGGCATAGTCAGCCTGCCCAAAGGTGTCTACTCGCTGGCCTCCCTAGCCCCAGATTCTTCCGTCTCGGCGGCGGCGGGCGGAGCGGCTTCCGCCGCTCAAGGCCGGCTCAGTCGGGCTCAGCGAGGCCAGGCGCCTGGCCCACCGGCTTGCCTTCTGCGCTGGAAATCGCCTGTACGTGATGAAGTTCGAGCGGAAGTGATTTGGACTGTATTCATTTTTAGGAATTTTAAATGCTGGTTAGTATCACGGGAAGTAGTGGGAAAGTTGTCTGTCGATTTGCATGCGTTTGAGTAAGTCATCATTTTTGCCTCTGCAAAAAATTGTCCTTCTGTTTATTATTTTCGAATTTTTTCCAGCTTTTTTGTGTACAATTTTCTGCTTTAGTCACTTTTATGTATTTTGTTTTATAATGCAATAAGCAGTTTTCAAAGCCTATTAATCCATTCTATTTAATGTGTCCGTAGCGCCCTGTGTTAGTATATTTAGCATATTAGCTCGTTTTATTATATTTTCTTCTCTCCTACTAGCAGTAGGATATTGCAACTTTTCGCCTTTATGTTGTGCAGCCGGAAAAGTTTTGTGCAATCCATTTTTTAAATAAATTATGATATTTATTACGGCCAGATGCTCTGTATTAGACGTCAAGTACGTTTTTTAATTTTGTTACAAGTCTTCCAGACGCTACGATGCTAAAAACTTTTACTATTTAAAAGCAAGTAGCAAAAATTGGACAAAGCTTTTTGTTGCAGCGTCTAAGTTTATTTTTTCATCCCATTTAAGTCTAAGTCTTCGGATTAGACTATCACAGAGCACGATACAGCTACATAAATTTCAAGATCAGTACACCAAACATACACGACGTACACTGAAATTGCGGGATCAGTACTCTAAAGATACGCATATTTACACTAAAGATACATTAAATACACTGAAGATACACGAAGTGCACTATAAGCATCCACGAATTACACCTAAGATACACGAAGAACACTGAAGATACATCAAAAACACTAAGGATACACAAAGTATAAAAGTGTACTAAAGATGCATTAATTACACTAAGAATACACAAAGTACACTAGGTATACACGCAGTGCGGATACAGTACACTAAAAATACATTAAATACACAAAAAATACATCAAGTACACTAAGAATACACTAAGTACACTAAGAATACACTAAGTACACTAAGAATACACTAAGTACACTAAAGATGCACCATGTACACTAAGAATACACAAAGTACACTAAAGATACATTAAGTACACTAATGATGCACACAGTACACTAAGGACACTTCGAACGCATGAAATGCGCAACGAATTACAGAACTTATCAATACTTTGTCGCTAAAGTTTCCATAGTTGAGCAAATCAATCTGAGGAACAATTCCAGAGCAGGTTCAGCTGAGAATTTTTTCCTTTGATTTAGGGAATAAGAACTGATCTGATGCAACTACAGTTCCACTGTAGCCAGATCCAGCTTTGCACTGCTGCATTTTAGAGCGGGAATTTTTATTTCTTTGTCTATCCTAGAGGGGGGTTCTATTTGCCCACCGTGTTTTTCCCGTAACCCATGGCAACCAATCATGCCGCAATCAGTCATTAATTATTGATTGCAAGAGACAATAGAATCGAAAAGTCAACGGACATCAATAATTCATGCGCTGATGTTAACGGCCTCGGTTGGTTGGAAAGACTGGAGTTTCCACTGACGCGTTACGCACGGTGGCGCAAGCCAGTAATTAGCTACCTTGACAACAGCCTTATAAAGCGAGCTCCGAGAGGCCTCAAGCCGGGCCAACTTCGTTCACCAACTCGCTACTGGTCTCCAACAACTCTGTTGACTACATCCGCAATGCAGGCGAGCCTAGTAGCGCTGCTGCCTCTGCTGCTCCTCGCCGCCTCGTTGTCCTGGCAACCAGCCGACGCCGCCAGATCTGGCACCGTGGCCGCCTACTCCGCCAACAACGCTAAAACCAACCAGCGCATTGTCGGCTGCCCCCTGGCCGATCCTGCCGACGCAGCCGCCGCCGACGCCTCGAGCCTGGCGAGGCTGGCCGCCACCAAGTCCGTCCAGGCCTGCGGCGCGCTTTGTCGAACGCGCTCGCCAGACTGCGCCGCCTTCGCGTTCAGCGCCAGCCAGGCCAAGTGCGAACTGAGCAGCGGCAGGCCCGGCTCTGGCGGCTGCGCGCTCAGCCCCGCCGAGGGCTGGATCGCCTTCAGCTTGGCCGATTTCAATGAGCCCAGCGTGAGTGCCGCTTCGGGATGGAATTTTTTTATAATGTTGCAAACCTGCCGGAAGCATAGCGGAAGTTATATCTAGCGTGGCGGAAGCTAAATCTAATGTGGCGGAAGTTATACCTAGCGTAGCGGAAGTTATACCTAGCGTGGCGGAAGTTATATCTAGCGTGGCGGAAGTTATACCTAGCGTGGCGGAAGTTATACCTAGCGTAGCGGAAGTTATACCTAGCGTGGCGGAAGTTATACCTAGCGTGGCGGAAGTTATACCTAGCGTGGCGGAAGTTATACCTAGCGTGGCGGAAGTTATACCTAGCGTGGCGGAAGTTATACCTAGCGTGCCGGAAGTTAAATCTAGCGTGGCGGAAGTTGTACATAGCGTGGCGGAAAATAAATTTGGCTTATTTAGGCAACACAGAGGTTAATCAAGCTCCTCGTAAAGACCCAACTCCCCAACCACCCCGACTGCAGTCTCCCGTAGGCGTCTGCCACGAGTCCAGCAAAGCCTGCTTAAACGACGGAATTTGCCTGTCGCGCACTGAGCAAACCGATGGCGGCTTCGTGTGCGCCTGCAAAGTCGGCTACACTGGGGCCAAGTGTGAGAACTCCGGTGAGGTCGCGAGTTCGAATCAATTGGCTTAATGAGGGAAAATTAATTTGTTTCAGTCTGTTGGACTAAGTTGACACTTCCCATTCATTTTTAATTCAGTGGCCCAGCCGGCTTGGTCTGCCTGGTCCGACTACAGCGCTTGTTCATCAACCTGTGGCCAGGGAGTGCGCAAGCGCAGCCGCCAGTGCCTCGACGGCAGCGGCAAACCTGTGGCTGCCGTGGCCGCCTGCGGCTCAGACAGCCCGGATGCCTTTGAGGCCTGCAGCAGCAGCGTCTGCCCGAGTGGGTGACCGGAGCTGATTTATCTATCTATCTATCTATCTATCTATCTATCTATCTATCTATCTATCTATCTATCTATCTATCTATTATCTATCTATCTATCTATCTATCTATCTATCTATCTATCTATCTATCTATCTATCTATCTATCTATCTATCTATCTATCTATCTATCTATCTATCTATCTATCTATCTATCTATCTATCTATCTATCTATCTATCTATCTACTATCTATCTATCTATCTATCTATCTATCTATCTATCTATCTATCTATCTATCTATCTATCTATCTATCTATTATCTATCTATCTATCTATCTATCTATCTATCTATCTATCTATCTATCTATCTATCTATCTATCTATCTATCTATCTATCTATCTATCTATCTATCTATCTATCTATCTATCTATCTATCTATCTATCTATCTATCTATCTATCTATCTATCTATCTATCTATCTATCTATCTATCTATCTATCTATCTATCTATCTATCTATCTATCTATCTATCTATCTATCTATCTATCTATCTATCTATCTATCTATCTATCTATCTATCTATCTATCTATCTATCTATCTATCTATCTATCTATCTCACGCAGGCTGGTCGGCCTGGTCAGCCTGGTCAGTGTGCAACACCACCTCGACCTGTGGCCCCGGCGTGCGGCAGAGAACTCGAACCTGCGCTAACGGAGGCGTCATCGGAACAGACTGTCGCGGCAATGACATCGAGAGTACGCCCTGCGACTCCGTGCCGTGCTCGCGTGAGTTTTATGAATGCGGATGAATCATCGTAGTTTAAGTGGGCAAATATTTTTAACTTAGCTCGTCTATCTTAAACCTCCCCAGTGCAAGGCGCCCCTGTATCGCTCAACCCCGTCACCTGGGAGTCGATGACCCTAGGCAAAGGCTACCTGCAGATCTACAGCGACTTGATTGGCAAAACCGGCTACGTTTGCTCGGACGGCTTCGACAACGACAAGGAGGGTGTCGTGGTCTGCCGTTCCCTTGGCTTTGACGGTGTTCAAGACTTGCCGGGTCTGTTTTCTATCGGCTTCTGTGTTAGATTAGATTTTCTGTCGTCTGAGATTTTGTGCTTTCTTAGCTCTCAAAAATCAGATGTTTGATCTTTTTCGAAACCTCGAAACTTTCAGACATCAAAACTCTGCCCGATGTGCCCGACTCGCCGCTCTACCTACTGAGCAAGCTGGAGTGCAGCGGCAACGAAGCCACGCTGCAGTCGTGCCAGCACTCTCCCTGGGCAAATTCAACCGCCTGCAGTACTAACAGGCCAGCCTACGTGCTGTGCAAGGGTGAGGGGGGCTGGCGGGCTGGGACAGTCGGCACTGATCAGAGACTGGGGTGAGGGGGCTGGCGGGCTGGGACAGTCGGCACTGATCAGAGACTGGGGTGAGGGGGCTGGCGGGCTGGGACAGTCGGCACTGATCAGAGACTGGGGTGAGGGGGCTGGCGGGCTGTGACAGTCGGCACTGATCAGAGACTGGGGTGAGGGGGCTGGCGGGCTGGGACAGTCGGCACTGATCAGAGACTGGGGTGAGGGGGCTGGCGGGCTGGGACAGTCGGCACTGATCAGAGACTGGGGTGAGGGGGGGCTGGCGGGCTGGGACAGTCGGCACTGATCAGAGTCTGGGGTGAGGGGGCTGGCGGGCTGGGACAGTCGGCACTGATCAGACACTGGGGTGGGGGGGGGGGCTGGCGGGCTGGGACAGTCGGCACTGATCAGAGACTGGGGTGAGGGGGCTGGCGGGCTGGGACAGTCGGCACTGATCAGACACTGGGGTGGGGGGGGCTGGTGGGCTGTGACAGTCGGCACTGATCAGAGACTGGGGTGAGGGGGCTGGCGGGCTGGGACAGTCGGCACTGATCAGAGACTGGGGTGAGGGGGCTGGCGGGCTGGGACAGTCGGCACTGATCAGACACTGGGGTGAGGGGGCTGGCGGGCTGGGACAGTCGGCACTGATCAGAGACTGGGGTGAGGGGGCTGGCGGGCTGGGACAGTCGGCACTGATCAGAGACACTGGGGTGAGGGGGCTGGCGGGCTGGGACAGTCGGCACTGATCAGACACTGGGGTGGGGGGGGGCTGGCGGGCTGGGACAGTCGGCACTGATCAGACACTGGGGTGGGGGGGGGGCTGGTGGGCTGTGACAGTCGGCACTGATCAGAGACTGGGGTGAGGGGGCTGGCGGGCTGGGACAGTCGGCACTGATTAGAGACACTGGGGTGAGGGGGCTGGCGGGCTGGGACAGTCGGCACTGATCAGAGACACTGGGGTGAGGGGGCTGGCGGGCTGGGACAGTTGGCTCTGATCAGAGACTGGGGTGAGGGGGCTGGCGGGCTGGGACAGTCGGCACTGATCAGAGACTGGGGTGAGGGGGCTGGCGGGCTGGGACAGTCGGCACTGATCAGAGACTGGGGTGAGGGGGCTGGCGGGCTGGGACAGTCGGCACTGATCAGAGACTGGGGTGAGGGGGCTGGCGGGCTGGGACAGTCGGCACTGATTAGAGACACTGGGGTGAGGGGGCTGGCGGGCTGGGACAGTCGGCACTGATCAGAGACTGGGTGGCTAAAAACACCCTTGCCCGTTTGTTCCGCAGTGAACGGCCGCTGGAGCCCGTGGGAGGGCTGGGAGAGCTGCGAGGGCAAGTGCGGCGGCGCCACTCGCAATCGCAATCGAACTTGCACGAATCCGCGGCCACTGGGCGGCCTAAGCTGCGACGGCGACGGCTTCCAGGAGGCGCCCTGCCCCGGCCTGTCGCCCTGTCCAGGTAAATAGACGGCGGACTCAGAGGAGCGGAAAGGCGATCCGCTCTGTCGATAAGTCAAGTCCTGGCGCAGAAGCTCACTATGATGAAAGAGTTTACCCTATTTTTTTTAACACTACGCGTGGATTCTCCGCCGTCAAAGTCAACAATATATTTGGAGTGTTCTCACTAACCTAACCAACTGCTCACTTTTGAGTGCTTTTTTGATGTGATTCACAAATTTTTTAAGTTTACTGAGTGATAAAATTTATATGAAAACTCGTGGTAAAAACGCACAATAGATAATTAAAGTTTTAGTGCATGGGAGTCAGTAGGTAACAAAGACTAAAAATTGCAAAAAAATAAATTGCCGTGCCGTAGAAAATTGTCTTTAACTGACCAAAAATCAAGAAAATATTTTCCGTTTCTTCACAAGCCCACTCAACGCGCAAAGTCACAAGCGTGACGATAAAAACCAGTTTTCACCTGTGTGAACTTTCTTCTTTCAAATTGTTTTTATTGGCTTCATTTTTTCCGAGTGCTGTGAAATTTTATGATTAATCTTGTGAATAATTCAAGTTGACTTATTATTGAGATGGTTCTAGCATTTTAAATTCTAGTTTAGATGAAGGCTATTTGAACAAAATTCTTAATCTGAGTAAAAGTTAAGACGCAAGTTGGAGTCATAAATTTAGATCTTTTAGTTTGATCCCAGTTAGCTAGAAGTACGTTGAAGAAGTGCGATGAGCTTGGGGTGATAAAGTCACCAAGCGTCAGAGCTGCTGAAATTCTGAGTGTAAGCGGATCACATCAAAGCAAGAAAAAATCCAAGACACAATGTGTGCACGGATACTAAAATCGAGAAAAACAGACCAGGTTTATATCTGCGGATGGCTTTTTTGATAGAGTCGTAGCATAAGTGGTTTAGAGCCTCTGCCTTATCAACAGAAGGTCGTGAGTTCGAGCCCCATGTCTAGGAGGCAATGCTTGAGCAAAGAACTTAATCTCAGATTGCTTCAGTCCACCCAGCTGAGATCGGGTGCTAGTGTGAGCTGAGCATACACAATCGCCCTTTTAAAGAAGCAAGAAGAAAGTACGTAGATGTATTACGTAACTGGCTCGAAAGCTATTACGTAATAACACATTTCATGTTTAGGCCCGCTAAAAGAATTAACTGGGATGATTCATTGGCGCTAATTCCAAAACAAACAACTATGTTTACGTTGCCATGACGACAATCAACGATTTACTTTCTTTAGTCGACGGATCCTGGACGCAATGGTCGGCTTGGCAGACTTGCAGCGCCCTGTGCGGCGGCGGAACCATGACACGGCAGCGCAGCTGTACACCGCCGCAGCACGGCGGCTCGGATTGCGTTGGCAACGAGTCGGAGACTGCGGCCTGCAATACGGATCCCTGTCCCAGTGAGTGCTCGGTTCATGCAGAACTAAGAAGGCTTTGGTTTAGTGCATGTACTTGCTCGTGAGTGCGTTCCGTTCTGTAATATCTGAGTTACCATGACTAAAACTTTGCACAGTGTGATGTCTGCGTGACATATTTGTGATACTCTTTTCTGTGATACTCCTAAAATTCGCATATTTGATACTGGTGTTAGTGCGATACCTTAGTTAGTGTGTAATTCTCCTGTGAGATACTGGTGTGTAATTCTCCTGTGAGATACTGGATGTGTAATCCTCCTGTGAGATACTGGTGTGTAATCCTCGTGTGAGATACTGGATGTGTAATCCTCGTGTGAGATACTGGATGTGTAATCCTCGTGTGAGATACTGGTGTGTAATCCTCCTGTGAGATACTGGTGTGTGAATTCTCCTGTGAGATACCGGTGTGTAATTCTCCTGTGCGATACTGGTGTGTAATTCTCCTGTGCGATACTGGGTGTGTAATTCTCCTGTGAGCTACTGGTGTGTAATTCTCCTGTAAGATACTGGTGTGTAATTCTCCTGTGAGATACTGGGTGTGCGATTCTCCTGTGAGATACTGGATGTGTAATTCTCCTGTGAGATACTGGATGTGTATTTCTCCTGTGAGATACTGGTGTGTAATTCTCCCGTGAGATACTGGTGTGTAATTCTCATGTGAGATACTGGATGTGTAATTCTCCTGTGAAATACTGGGTGTGTAATTCTCCTGTGAGATACTGGTGTGTAACTCTCCTGTGAGATACTGGGTGTGTAATTCTCCTGTGAGATACTGGTGTGTAATTCTCCTGTGAGATACTGGTGTGTAATTCTCCTGTGAAATCCTGGGTGTGTAATTCTCCTGTGAGATACTGGTGTGTGATTCTCCTGTGAGATACTGGTGTGTAATTCTCCTGTGAGATACTGGTGTGTAATTCTCCTGTGAGATACTGGATGTGTAATCCTCCTGTGAGATACTGGTGTGTAATCCTCCTGTGAGATACTGGATGTGTAATCCTCGTGTGAGATACTGGTGTGTAATCCTCCTGTGAGATACTGGTGTGTAATTCTCCTGTGAGATACTGGTGTGTAATTCTCCTGTGAGATACTGGATGTGTAATTCTCCTGTGAGATACTGGGTGTGTAATTCTCCTGTGAGATACTGGGTGTGTAATTCTCCTGTGAGATACTGGGTGTGTAATTCTCCTGTGAGATACTGGATGTGTAATTCTCCTGTGAGATACTGGATGTGTAATTCTCCTGTGAGATACTGGATGTGCCATTCTCCTGTGAGATACTGGGTGTGTAATTCTCCTGTGAGATACTGGGTGTGTAATTCTCCTGTGAGATACTGGGTGTGTAATTCTCCTGTGAGATACTGGGTGTGCCATTCTCCTGTGAGATACTGGTGTGTAATTCACCTGTGAGATACTGGGTGTGTAATTCTCCTGTGAGATACTGGGTGTGTAATTCTCCTGTGAGATACTGGGTGTGTAATTCTCCTGTGAGATACTGGTGTGTAATTCTCATGTGAGATACTGGATGTGTAATTCTCCTGTGAGATACTGGATGTGTAATTCTCCTGTGAGATACTGGTGTGTAATTCTCCTGTGAGATACTGGTGTGTAATTCTCCTGTGAAATACTGGGTGTGTAATTCTCCTGTGAGATACTGGTGTGTGATTCTCCTGTGAGATACTGGGTGTGTAATTCTCCTGTGAGATACTGGATGTGTAATTCTCCTGTGAGATACTGGATGTGTAATTCTCCTGTGAGATACTGGGTGTGTAATTCTCCTGTGAGATACTGGGTGTGTAATTCTCCTGTGAGATAGTGGTGTGTAATTCTCCTGTGAGATACTGGGTGTGTAATTCTCCTGTGAGATAGTGGTGTGTAATTCTCCTGTGAGATACTGGATGTGTAATTCTCCTGTGAGATACTGGTGTGTAATTCTCCTGTGAGATACTGGTGTGTAATTCTCCTGTGAGATACTGGTGTGTGATTCTCTTGTAATTCTTTAATGCTCCTGACATTCTTTAGAAACGCTTTTGAGCTTTGCATGCGTTCTTTGCGTGCTGAATTATTTATTCCCAATCGATTTTGATTTTTGGTGTCCCACTGCCACGCATTCGCACTAGCCTTCTCCCCTTAACCTTCGTCATTTTCCCCATAAAATATGAAGTTTTATCATTCAGACTTCATGTGTACGGAAACAGTGTACACATCAGTTAGAACACACAAAAAAGTATGGACAAAATAGGCCACTGTCGGAATCAATAAAGAGAACAAAGCTCGATGCGAGAGCTGATGCCAGCTTCGAACAGTTCGATCAGCTTCGAAACAGCCTGATTGCGAGCGTCCAAGAAATTTGCTCCTGTCTTCGCGAAGAATAAAAATGTGCGTTTTAAGCCCTGAACATCAAATTTTAACCCAGTTTTCTCGTCACGCGAATGGCTGAGAAACTCACACAGCGGAAATTTCCTCAGATTTCCTCATTGTTTTCCTTGCTTTTTTGGAAAGAAAGAGTTTTCCTCTGTATGATTTAAAACACCAGCGCTTTGAAGGCGAAAAAAAACAATAATTTACCTCTATCACTAGCTTCCTCTTGCATTAATTGTGCCACATTAATATAATCAAGATAGATAGAGTGGGACATTAAGGCAGTGGGAGAGGGAGAGTGAGACAGTGGGAGAGGGAGAGTGAGACAGTGGGAGAGGGAGAGTGAGACAGTGGGAGAGTGAGAGTGAGACAGTGGGAGAGTGAGACAGTGGGAGAGGGAGAGTGAGACAGTGGGAGAGGGAGAGTGAGACAATGGGAGAGTGAGACAGTGGGAGAGTGAGACAGTGGGAGAGGGAGAGTGAGTCAGTGGGAGAGGGAGAGTGAGACAATGGGAGAGTGAGACAGTGGGAGAGGGAGAGTGAGACAGTGGGAGAGGCAGAGTGAGACAGTGGGAGAGTGAGACAGTGGGAGAGGGAGAGTGAGACAGTGGGAGAGGGAGAGTGAGACAATGGGAGAGTGAGACAGTGGGAGAGGGAGAGTGAGACAATGGGAGAGTGAGACAGTGGAGACAATGGGAGAGTGAGACAGTGGGAGAGGGAGAGTGAGACAGTGGGAGAGGCAGAGTGAGACAGTGGGAGAGGGAGAGAGAGACAGTGGGAGAGGGAGAGAGAGACAGTGGGAGAGGGAGAGAGAGACAGTGGGAGAGGGAGAGGGAGACAGTGGGAGAGGGAGAGTGAGCTTTGAAGATAGCGAGAAAGAGCAGCAAGTCTGAGAGCATATTTTTGTTTTACTGTGCGTACTTATGCTCAATACTTACAATTTAGCAAAAAATTGAAATCAAAATGTCATTCAACACTGCAGTCGACGGCTACTATCTGCCCTGGTCCGATTGGACCGCCTGCAGCGTCACCTGCGGCGGCGGCGGTCAGCAGAATCGAACCCGGACCTGCGTGCCGCCGGCCAATTCCGGAAAAAAGTGTGAAGGCCCGGCTGCGGAGACTCGAACCTGCGGCATGAACGACTGTCCTGGTTAGTTGGGGACTGTCCTCTATTTCACCCTTCATTTACTTTGTACTTCCTTTTCTTCTAGCTCTTAGCTTTTTCCGGCTCTGGCTCTTTTCTTTAACTTGTTTAGATCTCCGTTATTGTCTAAGAATAGCCTGTGTCCCCAGCCACACTCCTATTTTTACTTTAAATTACTATTCAAAGGCCTAATAACCGGAAGGTCCTAGGTTCGAGTCTCAACTCGTAGAGAAAAATTTGGTACTCAAGTAAGGCTCTTAATCGCGAATAACTTCAGTCCAACCAGCTGAGATAGTTTGCCATTGTTACCAGGGAATAATTTAGTCAGTAATTGTTGTACACTTTGGTCAAGAAGATAGTAAAAAATTTCCAGTTAATAAAAAGCTATAAGTCTGTTTTAGATAGCACTGATTGGTGAGGAAATGCGTGTCAAATGCCCAGAATACGTACTTTAATAACTCAAATATAAGGAAGCACTTGATCGTGATACTACCTTTCGGTAAAAGTCCACCCATCGCTAAGTCTCGTCAAGTCTTACACTGGTGGCAGCGGTGGGATCTCTAGACGCGAAAACTAGACTCTCTAAAGCTAAAGCTAAATCTGCAGGAGGGCTGTAGGCAACTTGACGTTTATAAAGCGACATCGTCCCACAACCAGCGACTGGGCATGACTGTCCATTGCGCTGACTCCTGAAGCGCGTTCAGTCACACTAAATACGGTATACAGACATAGACACGGAATTCCAGTATAGCACCCAGTCACGCACTCACATAGGGTGTACAAGCGGTAGTTCCTGGCATGTACACTCTCTATGCCTTTGGGGGTTGCCCTCATGGGCCTAAATTGCACAACTGGCCCATAGCCCAACCAATTCGTGCACAAGGCCCCAAATTAATGTGACCCTGCACACAAAACCGCGCTAGGGAAAATAAACGACCTACAACGTGGGGTCGCACCTGGACCAGCGGCACACAAGGCAGCCGTGCTAGACCGCCGTGCCACTCGGCCCCTCACTCTCAGACTGTCAGACCCCACACTGATTATCACCGTCAATCCCGCAGTGAACGGCGCCTGGTCAGCTTGGTCCGCCTGGAGCGGCTGCAACGCCACGTGCGGCGGCGGTCGTTCAGCCCGAAGTCGGCAGTGCAACAGCCCGGCGCCGATGCACGGCGGCGAAAGCTGCCCCGGCTCGGACACCGAGCTACTGACATGCAACACGGAGCCCTGTCCCGGTGTGTTCGCGTCTCGAGGGTCGTTCCAAGCTGGCGACCTGGACAGCACAAAATCAGTCAACTTATAGGATCTCAGTTTGGCGCAATAGTCGAATAAATCAGCTGTCAAAAGTGTTCACAAGGACTGATCCGCTTAAAACAAAATTTCTTACCCAGGATTTTATCGAAGATTGCTTCTCCCATCGCTTAACCCATCTTTTCCTGCTGATTGTCCTGCTAATTAATTAACATTTCTTTCACATTACTGTCTGCTTAAAATCTGGTAACTAATGAAAACTTTTTAACTCCCAATCAGTCGACGGGGTGCTCTCCGATTGGTCGGAATTCTCGAACTGTACAAAGACCTGTGGCGGCGGCAGCAAGACCCGCCGACGATCTTGCATCGGTCCATTCTATGGCGGTGCCGCCTGCGACGGGCCGCTGGTGGAGTCGCTGGTGTGCAACACGCAGCCGTGTCCTGGTGAGTCGGATAAGTTTAGCGGCATCCTTCATATATCAGTAACTTTATGTACTGCTACAGTAACAAAGACTTTTTTCATGTACTGTACAAGTAACAAGGACCTTCTTTAGGTGAAACCATAAAAATTTATTTCTCTTACTTCTTAAGTCGACGGTCAATGGAGCAGCTGGGGCGACTGGACTGACTGCAGCGTCTCGTGCGGCGGCGGCAGCAGGCAACGCAACCGGCAGTGCGACAGTCCGAGTCCGGCGCATGGCGGCAGCGATTGCAGCGGCTCCGGCAGCGAGACAGAGACCTGCGGCACGGTTAACTGTCCCGGTGAGAAATCCAGCTGGGCCGGTCTTAGAGACCTTTGAAATCGAAAGAAGAGATAAGCCATCTTTTGGGGGGGCGAGTGGCTTGGCGGTCTAGCGCGTCTGCCTTGTGTGCTACTGGTCCAGGTTCGACATCGCGTTGTAGGTTGGCTATTTTCCCTAGCGCGGTTTCGTGTGCAGGGTCCCAATAATTTGGGGCCTTGTGCACGGATTGGTTGGGCTATGGGCCAGTTGTGCAATTTACGCCCATTAGTGCAACCCCCCTCCAAGGCATAGAGAGTGTACATTCCTGGAATCACCGGTTTGTACACCCTATGTGAGTGCGTGATTGGATGCCGGCTTGTGTTTGTGTCTATGCCTGCATACCGTATTTAGTGTGACTGAACGCGTTTCAGGAGTCAGCGCAATGGACAGTCATGCCCAGTCGCTGGTTGTGGGACGATGGCGCTTTAAGCGTCACCCTCCTGCCGATTTAACTTTAACTTTTTAAGCCATCTTTAAGCTTAACCCCACCGTCCGTCTGTCTAGTCAACGGCTACTACAAAGACTGGTCAGCTTGGTCCGATTGCACCCGAACCTGCGGGGGCGGCAACTATACTCGAACACGCGAATGCGTGCCGCCACGTCACGGCGGCCTCGACTGCATGGGAGAGTCGGCTCAGTCAGCGGCTTGCATGACACAGGCCTGTCCCAGTGAGCTGCCGATTCAAGCTGTATTTTGGGCTTTGCTTCTGAGATTTTGATTAAGATTGAAAAGTAAAAAAAGCGCTGCATCAAATGTCATCTTTGCAAATATGGAAAATCCTTCGTGCATAAAAGAAGAGCGATATTAGAATTTCAGCGACATTTTGTAAAGCGGTCTTGGATCAAATTTTGAAGGCGATTCGGTAACGTCATGACTGGGTGATTTTAGTTTTATCCTTTTTGCACAAAAGATTGTTTCTATTTTCACTTTCTTTCAATCACAACCAGTTTTGTAGAAGATTTTTTGCTAATTTTTATTCGACTATTGTGCTTTATAGTTTTTAGCTCTGTTTTTTAACTACTTAGAGTAGCTATTATTAAAATAGTTTTTGAAAACATACTTTTTAGAGTAAATTTTAAAACACTACCATAATTTCTCGTAGTTACCTACTTGCAGTAGCAAGTTGTGCAAAGCCTGATAATTCAAATATCAATGTACAATTGCGGCGTACAGTTGACGGCTACTTCAGCCCTTGGTCGGCCTGGTCAGCCTGCAGTCATTCCTGCGGCGGCGCCGGTATTTTCACGCGAACCCGAGCCTGCGTGCCGCCCAGGTTCGCTGGACGGGACTGCGGCGCCGAGGACACCGTCCAGACGCAGGCCTGCATGCGGCAGCCTTGTCCCAGTGAGTGTTTGCAGGGAGGGAATGAAGGGAGCGAACAGTCAAGGTAATGAGGGACAAAAGTAGTAGAGAAAACTATTACCAATAGCGAGTAACCATAGCAACGCATTGAACAAGCAGAAACGCTAATCGTTGCACTCGGCAGTTGACGGAGCTTGGTACAGCTGGTCGGTATGGAGCAGTTGCGGCGCCACCTGCGGCGTCTCGGTGCGCACACGCGAAAGAAACTGCCGGCAGCCGCAATTCGGCGGCAATCCGTGCCAGGGCGACTCAGTGGAGACTCGGGCCTGCGACACCGCTGTTGATTGCCCAGGTAAGCTGTGAAGGTGTCGGGGATGTGTTTGGGGCAGACAAGAATTGCTAAACTGTTTTCAAGAGCACTATTCAAATTCATGGGCAGTGCACTGCCAGCTGTCGCCTTGGTCGGCCTGGTCCGCCTGCCCCGTCACCTGCGGCGGCACCTCCGTCCGCAGTCGGACCCGCAGCGTGACTGTCGCCGCCAGCAACGGAGGCCGCGAGTGCTCAGCCAGCGACAAAGTGGAGGTTGAAGCCTGCGGCACTGCAGACTGCGAAGGTGAGAGGGATTAGTCAAGCCTATGTTGCTTCGTTAAGCATGCGCTAAGCGTGGATGGCACTTGCATAATCTGTCATGCAGCCACCGGTCGATGGGCCGAATGGACCGCGTGGAGCGACTGCAGCGCAACCTGCGGTGGAGGCTGGCGGCGACGAGAGCGCAGCTGCGTTAGTCGAAGCAACGCCAGCAACCCGATGCTGTCGTGTCCGACTTCCGATTCGGACGTAGGCGGCGAGATGACAGCCGCCTGTCACGTGTTCGCCTGTACTCCGAGGCGTGAGTTGTGACAGCAATTATGAAGTCTTTTGAACTGAATACTCGTATTCAATGCTAGGGAAGCAATTTACTTTTTCAGAGGCCAACTGCGCAGCCTGGGTGGCATTGGGCCTACGGGACTCTGCTAGAGTAGACATTCAGCCTGTTGACGGAGTGGAAATTAGGGCATTTTGCAATGCCATGGATAACTCAACTACATTAAGTAAGCTTTCAATACTAACATTGCTTGCAAGTTTAGGCTGGCTAAATATGGTCAAAATTCTAATACAATTGAAGGTCACAGCCTACAGGACAATGAGACGCTGGTGCACGGTTTCGAGCCCCCAGGGTCTTACAAGATTTCTCTGGACTATGCTGGAAGTTCGGTTGCCGCTGCATCCGCTCTGGCGGCCGCAGCCAAGCGTTGCGAACAGTTTCTACGACTGCGCTGCCGTAACAGCCTGAGAACTTTGGCGGCTGCGACTGGAGAGGTGAATGAACTTTTACCGGAATCGGGTGGGTTCGTTTCTACTGAAAATAGTTTTATTAAGTTAGCAGTCTTGCAGCCTTTGATTGGGCCAATCAATACCGATGGCTAGGTCCGTGCAGCTAATCAGAGAGCGAGGCTGGGGGGGGGGGCTCACGGATGGGGTAGGGGTAGCAGAGTAGGGATGGGTCAGCAGACAGGGGTTGGCGCAGACAGATTAATGTAGTCTAATACCCAGAATATTTTCTACGAAATACGGAGAAAATGCTTGCTGTAAAAATTTTACTGTCAAAAATTTTTGTGCTAGTTTTGTGTAGACACCACACAAACTTTCTAGACGTTGATTATTAAGAAATTCTTTACAAGACCCAGCGGCTACTAAATACAGTATTTAGTAGTCCCTGACAAGACCTTGAAAAAATCGTTGTGAGTTAAGGAACAAATGAGAAATAGTCTGGTAGTCCTTGTTATATGTTCAAAAAAGTTAGCTCGCTAATAAGTTCACCGTCGTACCCGCTACGCAGGTGATGACCTGGTGGAACAATCGTCGAGGCGAGAAAATGACCTCCTGGGGCAGCGTGCCCAACAATCTGACCATGTGCAGCTGTGGCTACGTCAAAGCCTGTAGCATTAGCAACTTTCTGTGCAATTGCGACGGTCCGTCCAATGACTGGGCGGAGGATAGTGGCTACATCCGGGATGCCAGCGTCTTGCCTGTGCTCAGCGTCCAGGTTGGAGATACCGGTGAGTTTTAGTGACGTAGAATTTACCTGATTAAGAAAAATCAAATAATCGAACCAAATATTCTGGTAATTTACTTAATTTGAACTTCCAGGCAATCTAAACGAGTACGCAGCCGTGTTGGTGGGACCGCTCACGTGCTGGCATTAAAGTGTCCTACAAGTAGCTATGATGGACATAGCAACTAACCAACAAAGAACTATGGAAAAAAAACTGTTTTCTACATCTATTAAACAAAATTAAAAATACTCGTTCCGTTAAATTGGGATCTTTAAAGTCACTATGCAACTAATACTGTTCACAAATTTAATAAATGAAGTCTGAATTTTGAAGTACAAATTCTATAAATTGCACATGCGAGTTATCAATACTTTGTTAGTTTTTGCCGTGAAACAATATACTGTATAACTAGGCATAGTTCCGATCACGTGTCTTGACCTTTTTATAAATATTATAAAACGGTTCACTCTTAGTCACTGCCCTCATACAGCCAGCGTCCCACAGCCAGCGCCCCCACAGCCAGCGCCCCGACAGCCAGAGCCCCACAGCCAGAGCCCCCACAGCCAGCGTCCCACAGCCAGCGCCCCCACAGCCAGCGCCCCCACAGTCAGAGCCCTCTACAGCCAGCGGCCCTCTACAGCGCCCCCTATGCAGAGCTCCCTTAAAATTTGTAGTTAAGATGATTTTCCAGCAAATTTCGACAAAAAAACTTTTAATCCATTGAATCAAATGGTTTAAATGCTAATGATTGGCCTATGGCTCCAGCTTTATATAGGGGTGTCGTAACGGAGGGCTCAAGCAGCCCACAACTTTCCAGACAAATTTCCTGATTTCAAGGTACATTCAGTAGATTCGATACGAGGTAGTTACTGTGCATAACAATTTATGGTTATCAACTCCAGATAGCCCCTTTTTGGGAGGGTGGGTGTCCGGCCAATGGCAAGCTTCCTATCGTCTGCCCCCCGAGATCTCCCCCAGTCTCACGAAAAAATACAAAACAGGTGTTAATTCATTTCGTCTGGTGTGGAATCTAGGCATACTTTCGATCCTTGTGATTACGATGCCAATGTTAGAGAAAGCTGTAATGCTGCTGCATATTAAAAAATCAGTAAACAAAAATTTTCAGTGAAAATAGGAAGAAATTTGTCCGATTAAAGTCAATGGCCCACCTGCACTTTCTTTCCTTATCTAGCATTAGTAGTATAAATTGTTGATAGCAGAAGCTCATTGTTAAAACATATTTATAAAGCATAGCTCTATTAAAAATATTCAGATGCTCTCTAATTCTTAGTTTTGTGAACAATTCACTACATATTAAGCTGTGTAAATTTTTACAACTTAATAAAACCCGTCTTTTTGATGTACTAATATTTTCGTGCGTCAATATTTCGTGAAAAAACTCGTTATATGCTCCGTACATAGCTGCGTACATTTCTACATCCACTAAAATATGACTCTTTCATATTCCTATCGTCTCCTTGCGTCCATATTTCGCGTACATCTCTGATGCCTGGTGCCCGTTCACCATTATTAAAAGATTTTTGTTCAAATATACTCCTCCCGGTAATTTCGTGTGCCATATTAAACATTTCTACGTCGAGCGTGTTATACTATTTTGGCGTGCTGTAATACCCTGGTCCAGCTTGGAGAGAAAATCGAATTTTCGGGCTGCAGGAGTTCACCTTGCCGTGTGTGCTGGGCATTGTGTTTGTTTCTGCTATTCTCTCGTACGTACGCAACTACAATAGAGTAGATCGGTTGGTTTGATGAATAAGATGCACAGGGCGTCTCCGCAGAGAGTGCACGAAAGAGCGGTCCCGCGGTTGTTTTTGTGGGGCGGATTAGGAGAAAAAGAGAGCAGACGGCGGGACGGAAATGAGCGCTGGGTTGGGCTTACCCTTTATAGAGCACAAAGAGCCCGCATTGGGACAGAGCGGGTCTGCAAGAGAGACAGAGAGCGCATTCAGCGAGAGGTGCTGATTCAGCAGGGGGTGGAGAGGGTCAAAGATGCAGAGGGGTAGTCGGGACAGAGAGCGCAATCCGCGAAGGGATTCATCCTGGGGTAGAGAGGCCCATACCCTAGGCAGGGTGTGGCAGTACTAGCACACACAAGTGTCACCCGACTCGCTAAATGGTCCGTGGCTGAATGGTAGTGTATCCGGCTTTTTTCGAGGTACCCAGGTTCGAATATTTGAGGCCTTGGCTAATTAAATAGGTGAATCGTACATACAGATAACTACTAATGAAAAATAGTGATATTTAGACGTAAATTTAGAATTACTGGGTCGAAGTCAAGGGCGGACTTCGGGAAATGTCATGTTGAGATAGGGATCTTGGGTTCGAATCTTTAGGGTAAGATCTCTGGTTGATACTGGGTTAAAACTCTGGGTAAGACTGGGGGAGATATCGGGGGAGATCTCGGAGGTGGGACCTAGGAGGCGTGTCATGGGCTGGACACGCACCCTTCCAAAAAGGAGCTATCTGGAGATAATAAGCAGTGAGCAGGTCAATTTTTTGGATCTTCAGATTTTTCTTCAATACATTCTTCTGCGTTCTTATAGCTTTGTAATGAGTGAAACGATGAATTTCCCTTGATTAATTACGGTGGGCCCCATTTTACTGAGCCACCATTTTGAAAGTCGTTCCGAAACTCCTGCTTCAAATCCTGGCATATTTTCCTGTCGTACCTGCATGCTTTGGCCTTGTTATTAGTCATTTTCTTTATCCTATCTTAGTATTTTAGTATCTCGCCTTTTCTCGAATCATTTACCTATGACACTAAAGTTCTACTTGCAACAAACCAAAATTGTTCTGTTTTATTATACGGCACCACTGTCCCACACACACAAGCGCTTTTATGTACAGTGCCGTGTGGTAGCACTTTTTCCAGTCCGAAAGAGTTACCGTTGAACAATTTGATTTTAGTCGATGATCCCTTGTTTACCGACTTCCGTCCCTATTGAAGTTCAAACATATACTGATCATGTCACTAGGCCTCTTTGGTACTATGACTTCGTCTAGCACTAGTGTTTGTGTAGCCCAACCGACACTTCAAGAACATAGCGGCTTGCAAATAACCATTTATACTTAACAAATAGTTATAACAGTTTGTTGTAAGAATCAATTTTAAATTGTTATGAACTCATTGGATTATTTACATTAAAAGAAATCTGCCATAAAATTTCGAGGACAACTGTTTTTTAGTTGTCCTTGAAAACTGTATGCTTAGCAGAATTAAAAAAATATGCTTTTAGCTCAAATAAACAAAAAAGAAAAAACTTGAATTCATGATAACATAAATTTTAGGATGTTCAGGAGGTAAACTCCTTGGTTCACAGTCATATTGCTATTTTGCCTATTGGTGTTACATTAAGTGGGAAAGCTAGTCATCAAAATTTTATTATCACAATTATAACCAATATTATATGGGCGACTGCTTAAAAAATCAGTTCCATATTCATTTGTAAAATTTTAGTTCCTTATTTTTTATTTTTAAATTGCAGTTGCAGCATATTTATTTGAAATTCTAAATTTACTGGCAGTTGAATATTTATTTTTTAGTTCCTGATTTGACGATCTTTCACCATCCCGCTCTAAATTATTTTTTATACCTCTTGAACTTTTTCACATTGCCAGTTTATAAAAATATTATAATAAATAAAAAATAAATAAATTTAGACACCTGACTTTTCGATCAGATGTACAGCCCACGGCACAGCCGCAGCTAGTTGCGCGGCGCATCCGAGGGCTGTGTACAGCTTTCAGCCTGACGGGCTGGAGGGGCCGCAACACCCACACTAAATTTACCCAGCTCAAACTGGTACCCTATCACAGCTGGGTGGACTGAAGCAATGCGGGATTAAGTGCCTTGCTTAAGGGCACAAATTGTCTCCTAGGGCAGGGACTCGAACCCACGACCTTCCGGTCATAAGGCAGGCGCCCTAGCCACTAGGCTATAACTCCTCAGTATTGGTATTATGAAGGAGGCAAAAATTGGCTGCGAAGCTGCTGTTGATTGGTTGAACTTTATTCGAGACATATGCACAATGTACCTGCTAGATCACCCAACCCAGTTGTCTAAAAGGTTTAAAATGTTCCTTAATTTAATCAAGTTACTGATTGGAAATACCACCAATGGAAACACTTGTTGGACCTAATAGTTGTGTCTTACATCTCATTAGGCTCTAAAAAGTTCAAATAAGGGTATTACAGTAGCTAAGAGCGGGATTCCGAAAGATTGTCCCTTATTTATATATAGTTTCATATTTATTTGCAATTCCATATTTTGTGAAGTTTTTTAATTTATATGCAGTTCCATATTTATATAGGTCTATAGTTTCATATTTATTTGCAGTTCCATATTTATTTATAGTTCCATATTTATTTATAGTTCCATATTTATTTGTAGTTCCCTATTTATTTGCAATTGCATAATTATACATAATTCCATGTTTATTTGCAATTCAATATTTATTTGTAGTAGTTTATAATAAAAGCACCACCTTACATTGGGGGTACATACAAATTTTTTGAAATTGTTAACTGTAAGCAAAATGCATATTGTAATATTTTTCTGATAATAATCTATTAAATTTTTTATCTTTAATTGTATTATCTTTTTGGCACTGCTGTAATACTTTCCTTGGTATCCTATAATATCTTTTCTGATATGCTGTAATACAAGTATCATTTTTGACATCTTGAGTATGTAATATTCTTCAGTCTTCAATCAAATTGGTAAATCTCCAATTTAATATGGTGTAGAAGCATTTCATTTCATAAAATGCAGATAGGCATATACTTGGTATTGTGCTTTGATCAAAGAAGGATGATATTAGATTTGCCAGTTCATTGGGGCCATGTGGTGGCACTCTGTTAAAGGTTCTGAATTGCAAAGGTTGCTCAAATATTGCTAAATACTAAAATGGTACAGGAGCATTGCATAATATATAGAAATGTCTGGTATTGTACCTTGATCAAAAAGGATATATGCCAGTTTATTAGAGCCTTGCAGTGGCACTTTGTTAAAGGTCCTAAAGGTTGCCTATATGTCTATAGGTCAGCCTAGAGGGTTGCCAATGTTTATTCCATTTATCAATTATGTCTACTGACTAATAAATGCATGTAGAAGAGGATTCTTCAATTCTAGCTTTGGGAATGCAGCCTCTGAGATGCCAATTGGGTGCTATTGTTGATAGTCCTGACAGTCACTGCCAATGCTCCAGACAGTGATGAGGAGAACCCTGGTACCTGGGATGCTGGGAAGAATAGTCCCTGCAACTGATTGACATATTTTGTGGAGCTGGCTCCATGATGAAAATAGCAGAAAAGTTATGCCTAACACCTGACACACCAAGCAGAACATACATGCACAACACCCGGCCGACCCTGGCCGAATCAGCCAGGTGACAGGCCTGCCAAGCAAGGGACGTCGCAAAATCGGTGATGCAAGTCAAAAAATTGCCGATGTAAGTCACAAAATTGGTGAAAAACACGAGGGGGTAAGTCGCAAAATGGAGAAGAATTGGGAAGATTCAGGCAAGAATCAGTTTGCGGGACCTTTTTTTTTTGGGGTCCTTCAAAATTTTTGTGGCCAACTAAGTCACAAATTTTTCCACTGACAACCTATGTCGCACTTTTGGTCAGAAACAATGTCGCACTTACACTAAACAACGTTGCACTGGCTGGGTAAGATTCAGGAGGTTGCGCATGTATGAAGCAGAATAGTTAAATATCTTGGCAATGCCAATGATTTGGGATTCTGAAAGTTACTTCATTAGATAGAGTAGAAAATTTTAGCCTATATTCTGGATTTTTTGGCAATTGGTTGAATAGTTTGGGAGATAGAAAAAATGTAGGTATTTGAATACCCACATTTGAATTCTTGCATTATATGCTAATTTTGTTTGAATTACATGATATTTAAATTAAAAAAGCTTTCACTGACTTGAACAATATGTGTCACCAAGTTTGCCTAGCTTGTTGCTAAGTTTTTTGTTGCCAAAGTGGTCAACAATTTTTGAGACCAATTTTAATGAGTCCTTAAAAGTTTTAAGTCTTCCAGGAAAGTACTGTAAAAATTGGGTTAACTAAGGTTTAATTTTATGTTTTGGTTATATCTTAACATATACAAAACATAAAATATTAGGTTACAATAGCACATCTTGTGCTGACCACAGTGGGACCACTTTATTGATCAGCTCTATCAAACTTGTTCCAGTATTAGTCAGGAATGACCCAATTATCACGTGACCTTTCAGTCTTACCAATCCCAATCATGTCACCCATATGCGAAACGCCCCAATGTGGGAAGGAGGCGAAATTTCGTTGTCCAACCTGCTCTAAGCTGGGCGTTGACGGTTCATTTTTCTGCACGCAGGACTGCTTTAAAGGCTACTGGAAGGAGCACAAAAAGGTGCACGCACTGTTTGAACAGTTGAAACAACTTCAGAGCTCTGGACCGTCTGGCGGTGACCTGTCGCAGTCTCCGATTGTAAGTCAGCTTATTTTCCGAAGGAGCTTTAAGGGTTTTTGCTATCAAACTTATTATACATATGAATTCGACTATGTGTGAAACCATCATCATAATACTTGTGTCTTAAATTTAAAGCTTTTTAAAAATTTAATCCTAGATCTTCGTTAAGACGGCCGCAACACGCAAGTTTACCAGCTCACCCTTTTACTCACCTTAGTGAATTTAAGGAGAGTGGGACTGGGATTATTATTATGGCTTCGGATTCAAAAGCGAAATTTTTAATGACGGAGCTCATATTGACGCTATGGAGCTCATTTTGAGGCTCTGATGATCCGTCTATGCTTATGATACTCATTCTTGGTTTATGAGGCTCATTCTGTGTTTATGATGCTCATTCTGTGTTTACGATGTTCATTCTGTGTTAATGATGCTCATTCTGTGTTTATGATGCTCATTCTGTGTTTATGATGCTCATTCTGTGTTTACGATGCTCATTCTGTGCTTATGAGGCTCATTCTGTGCTTATGAGGCTCATTCTGTGCTTATGATGCCCATTCTGTGTTTATGATGCCCATTCTGTGTTTATGAGGCTCATTCTGTGTTTATGATGCTCATTCTTGGTTTACGATGCTCATTCTGTGTTTCTGATGCTCATTATTGGTTTACGATGCTCATTCTGTGCTTATGAGGCTCATTCTGTGCTTATGAGGCTCATTCTGTGTTTATGATGCCCATTCTGTGCTTATGATGCTCATTCTTGGTTTACGATGCTCATTCTGTGTTTCTGATGCTCATTCTTGGTTTACGATGCTCATTCTGTGCTTATGAGGCTCATTCTGTGCTTATGATGCCCATTCTGTGCTTATGATGCTCATTCTTGGTTTACGATGCTCATTCTGTGTTTCTGATGCTCATTCTTGGTTTACGATGCTCATTCTTGGTTTACGATGCTCATTCTTGGTTTACGATGCTCATTCTGTGCTTATGAGGCTCATTCTGTGCTTATGATGCCCATTCTGTGCTTATGATGCCCATTCTGTGTTTATGAGGCTCATTCTGTGTTTATGATGCTCATTCTGTGTTTATGAGGCTCATTCTGTGCTTATGATGCCCATTCTGTGTTTATGATGCTCATTCTGTGTTTATGATGCCCATTCTGTGTTTATGATGCTCATTCTTGGTTTACGATGCTCATTCTGTGTTTATGATGCTCATTCTGCGTTTATGATGCTCATTCTAGGCCTAGGATCGAATGTCTATATTGCTCATTCTGGCGCTAAGGCCACGCTAGTTGTAGCCGGACTCTCCAACCCGCTCCCATCGCAGCTGTCCTGGCCAGGCTACAAGTTCACCGGCGACCTGCGCCCCTACAAGCAGAGCCCGCGGCGCCAGCTGCCCGACACCCTAACCGGCCGGCCGGACTATTGGCGCGACGGCGTACCGCACAGCGAACGTCGGGACAACGGTTTGCTCCGTGTGCTAGACGACGACGAGCAGGAGGACATGCGAATTGTCTGCCGGCTGGCTCGCGAAGTGCTCGAAGAGGCGATGCGCGCCGTGGAGCCCGGCGTGACCACGGACGAGATTGACCGCCTGGTGCACGAGGCCAGCATCGAACGGGACTGCTATCCGTCGCCTTTGAACTATTGCGGCTTCCCCAAGTCCTGCTGCACTTCTGTGAACGAAGTAATCTGTCACGGCATACCGGATGTGCGACCCCTAGCCAATGGCGACATTGTCAACATCGACGTGACCTGCTATCATCGGGAGCACCACGGCGACCTCAACGAGACGCTATTTGTTGGCGCAGTCGACGAGGACAGCCGCCGACTCGTTCGCGTCACGTGGGAGTGCCTGCAAAAAGCTATCGAGCTAGTTAAGCCTGGCGTGCGCTATCGCGACATTGGCGAAGTCATTCAACAGCACGCGCATTCGGCCGGCCTGTCTGTTGTGCGAACCTACTGCGGCCACGGCGTGCATCGGCTGTTCCACTGCGCGCCGAGTGTGCCGCACTACGCCCGCAACAAGGCTATCGGGGTGATGAAGCCAGGCCACGTGTTCACTATTGAGCCAATGATTAATATGGGCGTGTGGAAGGACCAGCTGTGGCCGGACGAATGGACGTCTGTCACTTTGGATGGCAAACGGTCCGCCCAGTTTGAGGACACCCTGCTAGTCACTGACACTGGCTGCGAGGTCCTCACTAAGCGCTCAGTTAACGATGGCAAGCCGTTCTTCATGTCACAGACGTTCTGAGCTGACCTCAGTTGCGATGAAAAGTTCTCCTTTCTGATTGAAAAATCCCATGATGTAGCCACTAAATCTTTCCGGTCCTTCCTTCCATTGCTAAACATATTGGGCCCCGTATCTCTCCATTGCTGAACATGTTGGGCCGCCGTCATCTTCTTTGGTTTCAAAATTCAAAGATTTCCAATGAGCTTTTCTGGGTTTCAATTCATTAATTTTCTATTTTCTTGCCAAAGAAATTATACTTATTTAGAGAAAAATCTATGGATCTAATGTTGATTTCGGAATTAATTTCTCTGAATTTGTTTTGCCCGCTGCATTTCATTAAGTTTGCATCTGATTTTTTTATATTTGCCTTGGTTGGCAATTGTTATTTGCGTGTGAATTTAAGCATTATTGGGAATATTTTATGTCTTTTTTCGCCTGTAAGGACCATGAAATAAACGTATCAGAAATACAGCCGCTTTGTACTTGGCTTTCTGCCTCTACTGTCTTTAGTAAATTATTAAATTTTACCAATGCTACAGTTGATTGCCACAGATATGCTTGCTTGCTAAATAAATGTGTTCATGGTTGATTCTATATATATATATATATATATATATATATATATATATTAGTCGCAAGCACACTCGCGTACATATTGCTAGATGTGAACCTCTCGCAGCAGTATAGAAGCTTAGCGATTGTAGCCCAAGTCAGTTTCTACGCATCATCTGCCTATCATGTACCATCTGATGCTATA